>BMAU01020470.1:187500-252555 GCA_019973935.1 Trichonephila clavipes
TTTCTAAATCTGTTTTTATTAACTTTGAAAATCTCTTATCGGTTCTTAAAAATAATTTTGTTAGTTCAATTCTGTTTAACCAAATTACAGAAAAAATACATTTATATAGGGTGTTTTTTTAGAGGTATAGAAGTTTAAATTGCAATAAAACAACGATGTATTATTCGATTGACATGAATTTTTTTTATTCGAAAGATAATCTTGTGGCATTACATATTAATTATAATCAAGCAAGGCGTAGATTCGAAGAATGGGCCCAAAACGAGATTGCCGTTGTCCCCGATTTTCATAAGCGAATTTTGTTTAGCGATGAAGCGCACTTCTGGTTGAATGGCTACGTCAACAAACAAAACTGCCGCATTTGGAGTGAAGCTAATCCACAAGTGTATGTCGAAACACCGTTACATCCAGAAAAACTGACTGTTTGGTGCGCTTTATGGGCTGGTGGAATCCTTCTTCAAAAACGATGAAGGCCACAACGTTACAGTCAATGGTGATCGGATCGGTATAGAGCCATGATTACTAACTTTTTCATTCCTGAATTGAACAATCATGATGTCCAGGAGCTGTGGTTCCAACAAGACGGTGCAACATGTCACACAGCTCGTGCCACAATCGATTTATTAAAAAACACGTTTGGTGACCGCCTAATTTCACGTTTTGGACCTGTGAATTGGCCTCCAAGATCTTGTGATTTAACACCGCTGGACTATTTTCTGTGGGTCTACGTAAAGTCATTGGTCTATGCGGATAAGCCACAAACGCTTGACCTTTTGGAAGACAACATTCGCCGTGTTATTGCCGATATACAGCCACAAATGTTGGAAAAAGTCATCGAAAATTGGACGTCCAGATTGGACTACATCCGAACCAGCCGTGGCAGTCCTATGCCAGAAATCATATTTAAAATATAATGCCACAAGATTATCTTTCGAATAAAAAACATTCATGTCAATTGAATAAAACATCGTTGTTTTATTGCAATTTAAAGTTCTATACCTCTGAAAAAAACACCCTATATTACTCTCTAACCTGATGGTAATGCATGAAATTCAATTTAAAAAAACACTGGAACTTTTTTTTATCTCAGCTAGTTTTCTTCTACTGTCACTACTATCTATAAAATTATTCCGAAGACTTTGGAATGCAAGAAAATTATTTTGACATTGTTTGAAAAGGATTTTACTTTTTTCAGAGAATTTTCTTATTTCCCTTTCTCCCTCCCCCCCAAATACACATGCTTGCCTACGTGCAAAATGGTGGCAATGGGGAATGAATGGCGTAACTCTCTTTTAATGAGCAGTTAAGGGTTTAATTATAAGTCGTATGTGATCCGGATAAGTGTTAATTTTGCATATAATTTTATATATAACCAACCGGTGCGGTCACTGGTAACTATTCAACTTGTTCTAAGCTTAGTATTTTTAAGATAATTATAAAGTACATTATTCAGTACTGATACATTTATAAGTGCATTATATCAGTGTAAATGTATTTTTTTTTCATTATGACAGAATTTATTTTGTTTGTTTTGCTTTCAAAAAAGTAATAATTTTTTGAGATAATCCTTTGCTTTCGACATTTCACAGTATGCTCGCACCCCTCTTCTAGGATTATCAAGCCCTCTAGGGGGCCTGCTCCAACGTTTGATGCGCTGATGTAAAGAGAGCATCAAAAACCCGAAGTGCTACAAGTTAATAAAGGGTGTTTTTTTAGAGGTGTAGAACTTTAAATTGCAATAAAACAACGATGTATTATTCGATTGACATGATTTTTTTTATTCGAAAGATACATTTGTGGCTTTACATTTTAAATATGATTTCTGGCATATGACAGCCACGGCTGCCTTGGATGTATTCCAATCTGGACGTCCAATTTACGATGATTTTTACAACATTTGTGGCCGTATATCGGCAATAACACGGCGAATGTTGTCTTCCTAATGGTCAAGCGATTGTGGCTTATCCATATAGACCAATGACTTTACATAGAACCACAGAAAATAGTCTAGCGGTGTTAAATCACAAGATCTTGGAGGCCAATTCACAGGTCCAAAACGTGAAATTAGGCGGTCACCGAACGTGTCTTTCAATAAATCGATTGTGGCACGAGCTGTGTAACATGTTGCGCCGTCTTGTTGGAACCACCACTCCTGGACATCATGATTGTTCAATTCAGGAATGAAAAAATTAGTAATCATGGCTCTATACCGATCCGATCACCATTGACTGTAACGTTGTGGCCTTCATAGTTTTTGAAGAAGTACGGACCAATGATTCCACCAGCCCATAAAGCACACCAAGCAGTCAGTTTTTCTGGATGTAACGGTGTTTCGACATACACTTGTGGATTAGCTTCACTCCAAATGCGGCAGTTTTGTTTTTTGACGTAGCCATTTAACCAGAAGTGCGCGTCATCGCTAAACAAAATTCGCTTATGAAAATCGGGAACGACGGCAATCTCGTTTTGGGCCCTGTTAGATTTGTAAGTTCATTTAATAGTAAAATGATTGGCTTACCTTTTTTCCCGGAAAGCTAAGTTTAAATAAACTCACCAACATTAATTCTGAAAATGAGAAACAATAGATGACTCCTTTTGGGGATTTTCTTGATATTTATTCGACTTGAATTCACACCACAAAATTAACCATCTTTATTCGATTTCAGAACTGACTCAATCGCCTAAAATGGCGTTACAGAAAACAGATACATATTTTTTAAAGTCTTTGTCGTGGCGCCCTCTGTTGACGGTAGTTGTAAACATACTCCCCCGCCTGGACTATCAGTTCAGTCTTCAGTTGGCAGTAGGCAACACTTCGTAATAGGACGTCTGAATTGTCCTCGTTGGGTCTTGACATCCACGACTCGAACAGCACCATCGTCTCCTGGAAATACTTGAACAACTCTGCCTAGGCTCCATTGCAGAGGTGGGAGATTGTCCTCCTTCACAAGGACCATATCGTTGACTTTCAGGTTTCGTCTTGGTTTATTCCACTTGGTTCTTGGTTGTAATTGATTTAGGTACTCCAGGTGCCATCTCCTCCAGAACTGACTTCGGAGATGTTGAATTAAATTTCATCGCTTCTTTAAGCACGCTGGTTGTGAAGGGACCTCTTCTGGAAAAGAAGCCATTGGAGCACCAATCAAGAAATGTCCTGGCGTAAGAGGTTGCAGGTCTTGAGGGTCATTAGACAGAGGAGTTAGAGGCCTTGAGTTTAAGCATGCTTTGATCTGCGTTACCAATGTCACAAGCTCTTCAAAGTTTAGAACAGCTGATTTCATTGTTTTAATTAGAAGCTGCTTGGTCGACTTGATGCAAGCTTCCCAGAGTCCGCCGATGTGAGCTGCCGTGGGAGGTATGAAGTGCCATGTAATGGATTCTTGAGTTACAAAGTTCTGCAACAGATTTGATTAGCTTTAACTGTTCCTTTAAATATAAAGAGGCTCCTTTGAAGTTAGTTGCATTGTCGGAAAACATGTTGGTTGGTTTTCCTCGTCTGGATATGAAGCGCCGGAATGCTGCCAAAAAGGCCTCTGCTGAGAGGTCCGAAACAACCTTTGTGGCCATGCAAATGAAGAGTGCTAGGTAGGATTTTAATTTTACTTTGCTTCGAGAAACGTTGGGTGAGATGAATGGTCCTCCAAAGTCGATGCCAACGTTTAAAAACGCTCTGCCAGCACTGAGCCTATTTGCAGGCAAATTCCCCATGAGCTGCTCACCCGATTTAGCTTTGAAGCGAAAGCAGGTTTGGCACTTGGATAAAAGTCTTCCGACTACTCCTCTGCCAGAAGGAATCCAGAATTTCTGTCGAATGCAGCATAAGGTAAGTTGAGGTCCACTGTGCAAATTGATATGATGAAAATGCTGAATGACCAGATTAGTGAGGTGATGGCTCTTAGGAAGGAGAATTGGGTGTTTTTGAATTGGACTCAGGCTCGAATTTTTTTAATCTTCCTCCAACTTTGATTATTCCATCGGTGTCCAGAAAAATACCTAGAGGCAGAAGCTTGCTGCTGTTGGGAAGAGGATGTTTCTTATTTAAGAGTTGAATTTCGGAATGAAACTGTGATTCTTGTACAGTTTGAATAACTATCTTGGTAGCATCATCTACCTCTTTTGATGTTAGCACACCAGTAACTCTAGCTGATCTGCAATTTTTGATGTATCTTTTACACCACGCTATGACTCGAATTAAACGAGAGAAGGATGAATACTTAGCTATGATTTCCAATAAATAGCTGCCTTGACTTGATGTTGAGACATTAGTAAGAACGGTGGATGATTTCTCCTCACATTTCACGTCTTCTTCACAGGAAGTCGACAAATCAATTGATGGAAAGTGTAAAGAATCCTGACTTAGCCACTGTAGCCCAGACCACCACAGTTTATGAGCTTTTAGCTTGGAAGCTGCAATACCTCGTGAAGCACAATCGGCAGGATTTTCTTGACTCTTCAGATGATGCCAGGATGCTTCAGAAGTCATTTTTTGAATTCTTGAGATACGATTGGCAACAAAGATTTTCCATCTGATGGGAGATGATTTTAGCCAATCCAAAACAATTTGGGAGTCTGAGAAAAGAAATGACTTATCGATTTGAATTACTTTTCTCAGAGATTCTAACACAACAACGTAGAGTTCAGAAAGAAGCAGAGCTGCCAAAAGTTCGAGTCTGGGCAAGGTTATCGATTTTACAGGAGCTACTCTTGTCTTAGATGTTATCATTGAAACATGGACTTTTCCTGTAACCAGCTCAGTTCTTAAGTAGAAAACAGCAGCGTATGCACGCTGGGAGGCATCACAAAAGCCTATAAGAAGAACTCGCTTTGCTGTAGAGTCTTCTGCAAGGTATCTTGGAATCTGAATCTCTGCTAGGTGCTTCATTTGATTCTTGTGTGAATTGCGTCCATGATTCGAAAATGTAGTCTGTGACAGGATCATCCCAAGAGATGTTTTCTTTCCAGATATCTTGCATCAGGATCTTCAACTGAATTGTCGTTGGGGACAGGAATCCCAAAGAATCATAAATCTTGGCGATGGTGGATAAGAGTTGCCGTTTGGTTGGCCTAACTTCATTTGGTGGACTTATGTTGATTCTGAATGTATCTTCCTTGGAATTCCATATGATTCCCCCAAGATTTTCATCAAATGAGATCCTCTTCTATGTGCAGAGATCCCGAAGAACTTCGTAATTCTGTAGGTAATGATTCCAGCACAGATGATTCATTGGACGCCCATTTTCGCATCGGGAAACCTCCTTTCTTCATGAGTTCGATTACTTGACTTACTAATTTCTTGGCGTCTTCTTTCGAATTTGTTCCTGTTATAAGATCATCTACATAGAAATCCTCTAGAGCAACTTTAGATGCCTCTGGAAACTTCTTGATTTCTTCTTCAGCTAGCTGCTGAATTGTCCTAATGGACAAATATGGAGCACAAGCTGTCCCATATGTTACAGTGAGTAATCGATACTTTTTTAACGATTCTTCAGGTATCTCCCTCCAGAATATTCGTTGAAATTCTACATCATCTTCATTAACTAGAATTTGCCTAAACATCTTTTCTATATCGCCTGTTAAAGCAATCCTGTGACATCTGAATTTTAATAGAATATTAAATAGTTCATTTTGTAACTTGGGGCCTGTATGAAGAATGTCATTTAAGGATAAGTTCGAATCAGTTTTGGCAGAAGCATCAAAGACTACCCGTAACTTTGTAGTCTCGCTCTGTTCCCTAACAAATCCAAAATGGGGTAAATAAAAACACTTAGAAGATGGTTTCGAAAGTTCTGAATTCGGGACAAGTTGCATATGGCCTAGATGTTCATAATCTTGCATGAATTTTACATATCTATCTCTTAACTCTGGATTGGCCTGAAGGCGCTTCTCCAACGAGAAGAATCGTCTCTTGGCTTGGACTTTAGAATCACCCAATGCATTGTCGTTTTTGAAAGGAAGACTTACAACATATCTACCATCACGATTTCTCCTTGTGTGATCGAGGTAGAATTTTTCGACTCTTTGATCTTCTTCTGAGAGGTTACTAGCATCTGGAATTGACTCAACTTCCCAGAATTTGGCTATTTGATTTTGTAAATCAAGCAATGCAAGGCAATTGATTAAAGACATGACCTTCTTTTCGCTCTGACAGGCTGTGGAAACTTTTCCAGAAAGCAACCAGCCTAACTTGGAGTTTAGAGCAGATGGTTGATTTTTAGTCCCAGATATTTTTCCATACAGAATTAAATCAAAGAATACATCAGCTCCCAGAATCATATCGACAGGTCGACTAATATAAAACGAAGGATCAGCCAACTGTAGTCCATTAATGTGAGGCCAATCGAATTTTGAAACTATGAAGTTAGGCAAATTACAAGTGAGTTCCTTTACTACTAAAGCATTTACGGCAAAGATATCCTGACTAAAATGAGGAGAAAGTTGAAGTTCTACTCGTTTAGTAGCATAGGTAGCAACTTTGTTATCTAAACCCAAAATATATATAGTATTTTCTGACTCATAAAATGGAAGGTTTAAATTTTTTGAGCATGATTCTGTAATTAGAGAGGTCTGAGACCCGCCATCAATCAAGGCTCGACAGTTTACATACTGTCCTTGACTATTCTTAACTCTAACAATGGCTGTAGAGAGCAAAATTGAATTGGAATAATTCATTTGTCCTGCAAGGCAAAACTGTTCCTGAGATGTAGCCAATGGCTGAACTACATTCTGGTCACTAGTAGCAGCTAGACTTTGGTTTGAATTACTAACAGGGGTTTCTCTAGGACTACTTTGGAACTGGTGAAGTACGGTGTGATGCCTTTGCTTGCAAGCACGACAAGAAGTTGTAAATTTGCATGAGGAAACATTATGATTCCCTCGCAGACAATTAAAGCATAACTTTGACTTTTTAACAAAATTCCAGCGATTATTTATATTCATCTTTAAAAACTTTTCACATCTATGTAATGAATGAGAGGAAAAACAAAGTTTACATGAGTCCTCTGACTCTACAGTAGTTTTAAGTGAATAAGGCTTGTGAGATACTTTATTTGATTTTTCGTTGAGTGGTGTAATTTTGATACCTTGAAGACTTCTGGCCTGCTTTTTCAAGAAATGAAAGAAATTTATTTAATGAAGGAAAATTTTTATCTTCAAGGGTTAATTCCCATTTGACTTTGATAGAATCTTTCAACTTATCTTGAAGAGAAAATACTAATAGAGAAGTTCTACCAATTGATTGCATTCTAATCCTGATGTTTTAAAATTTCTGAGTACTTCATTACAAACGTCTATCATGGCCCAAATTGATTCTGAAGTGGGTTTAACATTTCTTAGAGAGAAGAACCTTTTGCATTGGGAAAATGCCAATTCTCTCTGATTATCATACCGATTCAACAGTGTTTCCCATGCTTGTTTATAATTTTCATGAGTTATTGCGAATCCTTTTATTAATCTAGAAGCATCTGAAGTGACAGCATTTTGTAAATATTGCAATTTTGAATATCTGTTAAAGATTCATTAGAATCAATTGAACAAGAGAATATAGATTTAAAACTCAACCAAGAGTTGAAGTCACCTGCAAATTGTGGAAGATCATATTTAGGAAGATTTATGTTAGAATAAGCATTCACTTTCGATTTATTTTCTTCGAATTGTAGTTTGCTATTAATACTAGTCAAATATGACTCAATTTTTTCTAATGCCAAATCAGCCAAATCTTTAGAATTAGTAAAGTTTTCATATTCCACATCTTCCACAAATTCTTCCAAAACAGAAAACTCATAATAATTGTCTTCTAATCTTTCTAGACATTTTAATATATTACATTTTAAGGCAAAAACTCTCTGAATATTATCAGATTCTATAACATTATCAACATTTTCAGAATACCTTTTGATTTCTCTTTTATCTGAGTTTGGAACACTAATGGTATTTTACTTTTTCCTTTAGTAGGAGCCATCTTTTAAATAATAACTCAATGCAACTATAGAACTCAAATACAGCTTTTCAGAATTAGTTACTATAAATATACAGTCACTCAGAATAATAAACAAAATCTTCGAATTTACTAATTCAGATTTGTTGCATTTCGAATTCACAAATAATAATAATAATAATTTTCGAATTAATTGACATACGTTTCTTGACTCAAATAATAGAATAATAAACACATCAAAAGATTAAGAATTCTTTCAGACGAATTTCATTTTCAGAATACATCTAGTTTCGATTATATAAGATCATTATCGTTTTCGATTCTAGTAAGAATAAACATTCTACTTTCCAGGAAATGATCTACTGAATTAAACTTGATTTATGACGCATACATCAACAATGAATAAACATTCCTCACTGGTGGCTCCATGTTAGATTTGTAAGTTCATTTAATAGTAAAATGATTGGGTTACCTTTTTTCCCGGAAAGCTAAGTTTAAATAAACTCACCAACATTAGTTCTGAAAATGAGAAACAATAGATGACTCCTTTTGGGGATTTTCTTGATATTTATTCGACTTGAATTCACACCACAAAATTAACCATCTTTATTCGATTTCAGAACTGACTCAATCGCCTAAAATGGCGTTACAGAAAACAGATACATATTTTTTAAAGTCTTTGTCGTAGCGCCCTCTGTTGACGGTAGTTGTAAACAGGCCCATTCGACGAATCTACGCCTTGCTTGATGATCGTTTTGATGAATTGCCAAACCAAACTGAGATTAAATCACTTGACAGCTGTTAAATGGGTCACCATCTTTGAAAGTAATGCCAACTTAAACTTCTATACCTGAAAAAAAAACACTCTTTATAAAATACATAAAAAGTAATACATTGCTACAAGAGCAGAAAACATCGGTTAGTGATAACTGATTGTCTGTTTGTGTTTGTGTAAAATGTTTCAAATGTTTATAAGAGAATAAAATGATTTAGAATGTTTAAACCATGAAGGAAGAGTAATCCTTTACATATATTTATATACATAAAGATTCAGACTTTTGGATAAACCATTTGTTGTAATTAATTTTTAAAATATCTTAACGAAAAGGAAGTTAATATTTTTTTTCAATAATCAATGTAGGAAAAACATTTTGCAAAACTATAATTTACTTAATACTAGAAACTAGTTACACTATTGCCATAAATGACACAATAATTTGGTCTCGAAATATTTCCCAGTTTCCCAAAAATTTTCTGCTTTAAAAAATATATTTTTCAGATTTTCTGCCAATTTATAGACTGAATATGCCCTAATAATATTCCGTATGTTTGCTCTCCACTCATAAATAGAGCAAAGAAATAGCAGCTTCGATGTACTGTAATATTTCTCTTTAATACAAATCTTTATGCTTTTGTTTCAAAATTGTATTAGATATTTGTCTACTGACACTTTATCTTTCACTTAAATTCTTATGAAAGATGACTTTATTATGTATAAGCTCAAAATTAAATTTTCTACACGTTAAATACACTTAAACCTTATTTAATGTTTTGAGAAAAACTCATTCCTTGTTATAATGTTCCTATGATAAATTATTGTAACAAAATATACTTCTGTTGTGTAATATCCAAAACACAAACTATTGTATATTGGCTTCTCTTACTGTAGAACACGAAACATATTATAGTATCATTAATTTCTGTCGATGACCATCTGTTCAGTTACCAGGATGGAATGAACCTACAGTTAATAGTAGTATGACTGATTGATTTATGTATTTGTTTCAGAGTCATATCGAATTGGGAAAATGACTAGCGGAATACCCGATAAATTTTACCAATACTTCTTTTACTATCTGTACCAAATGCGAATTAGATATTTAGATAACGAATGCTTCGGTAGATATCTCTTGACTTTTTATAACTATTATCGTACTTATTAAGACTATGTTAGCGTTATTTGAAATATTTACTAAAACGGGACCATGAAAAATAATGTAGTTTACGAAGACTTTGAAACTATTTCAAAAAATACTACGAATATCTACTTTTATTCTTAGTTCTATAATTTTATAATCTAAAGACATTTGTGAATAAATGTAGCCTAAAATAATTGAACGCGACGTATCTTTAAATAATTACATATAAACATAAGTATTTTAATTCACGAGAGAAATTCTTTGACATGTTCTTCCAATATGTATGGTTTTTAACCACTATTTGTATTAAATAAATGCAAAAATTATATTCACTATTTATGCAATTCCAGAAAACGTAAGAAATTAAATAATCTCATAAAGTAGATAATAATTAAATAAACAATATGAATATATTACCAAATAACGTTAATGAAGTATTTTTAACGATTTTGTTCGAATGATTTGTATAATTTTTTTCCTTCAAATAGAGCTGCCGATTTGTACCTTTGAAAACCAAGTACAATCCCCGGGAACTGGTATCACGTTTTAGTGTGGCATTATATTGGCATTATAATTAATTGCCACAGCGTAATTATAACGCCAAGTTTCCTCGCCAGACGGAAGCAGCTGAACTCTGACAATACGAAATTGCACTATGAATTTAACTTTCCCTAGAGCACCCAAGCCAAAGAGCCACTCTAGGGATCTTTAACATGTCACATAATCATATTATGTAGACGCGCTGTCGGTTTTTTAAAAAAAATACTCCTACTAGGGACGGGGTCGAACAAGGCCAGCTGACTTGGAAAAACTATTATAATTCATGAGTTTCATTAATCTAAGTTTGAATTAATGATACTGACTTTTTTTAAATGACTTAAGAATTGTAAATTTTGTTTGTTTACTACACATTAAAAATTTTAATTTAAAACTATCTCCACACACTTTCATATTCAGTTATTTTTTTAATCTAAGTATTAGACACATATTTTTACGAAAGATAATGCAGTTGATTTTTTTTTCAATTGTTTATACACAGTCAATGAGACTTTTAAAATGCTTCGTTAAAAATTAGATTTATTAATTGTTTCAAACAGCGATAATCTTATTTCAATTTAGTATGAAATCACCGTAAAATCTTAATGATATATTATTGTGTATAATACAATCTTGAAAATTTATAATTTTCCTCAGCAGACTGCTATAATTTTAAAATTATTAAATTATATAATTAAATATTAACTATACAATTATTATTTTTAAATCTACTTTCTAGTGTTTTATAACATGTTTTCTAATTTTTTTTTATCTGAAGCGAAAATGTGCTTGAATCAATTAATAGCTTTTAAATATCTGAAATGTATTTAACATCATTTATTTTTTAAACTGTAAGGAAGTCAATTCAAAAGTATCTAATCGTAACTTTACGAAAGTAGGAACTTAAGACAAAAAAATATTATTGCATTGATTAAAACTTAAAAAAAGAGAACATGTCTTTTTTTTTGTTTCAAATCATTTTTTATGATATGTTACTGATCTAGAACTAATTATTATAGTACAGCTACAAGCAAGTTATTTTACTTTTACATGAACAGTTCAATTATTGCTACAATGATTTCTGGGAATTGCATCCTTAGGAATACAACAAATCTCTTGCAGGTAGAAAGGAGAAAGCCCTAGATCAGGGGTCAGCAACCTGTAGTGCTACCCCATGTGCTACATGTGGCACGCAACATTCTACAGATTTTTCAATTTTTGAATGGATAAAAGTTGATAAATTTGTAATAGACCTTACTTGACAAACATCTTCAGAATGATGGACATTTACGGAATTACGAAAAAATGTAAAAGATATATAACTCTAAAGATAAATTTTCAACTATTTTGTAAATTATTAAATGTCATTATTGGAGATATTTAAGAGTTTGAATAGAGAAAAATTGCATGTACACTGCTTTCCGCTTTTGTACAGGTAAGACTTTTCACTTTCGTTCGTATATCTAAGAAAACATTTTCCCTCACGTGAAAAGTATTTCTAGTCCACGAAGAGATTGTTTAACATCTGAATGCTCGCAATCATGTGGAATTAAGTCACAAAATATACCCCTGATTTTGCGATATGAATGCAAAGCAGTCCAAGTACTGGGTTCGCATGAAAATTTTATTTCTATTCATTTATTTACAATGAAGGTAAATACTTATGCTGTATGTCGTTTATTTCGTATTTTAATAAATATGTTTAAAAATGTATAATATATGCACAATTTTAATTTTTTTATATTTGTTGAAGAAATAGTTATAAGTTATGCTGTTTATTTTTATGTTAAGAAATATCTTTAAATAATGCAAAATTAATGTACAAAAGATGTAACTGTGTAAATATTATTGACCTCTATTTTCTAACTCTGCATGCATTATCGTAGGAATAGAAGTGTTTCAAAAATATCCTATAATGGCACGCTTCATCATATTGGTTGATTGGTTTGGAACGCCACAGTTAAAAGATTGTTGACCACTGTTCTAGATTTACTTAATAGTCACAACGGATCACTATTTTTAGTAAACTGTAAGTAGGCTCAAAATTGCTAAACTTACCCTTCATAGATTTTCTCTATTAGCAGCCAATGGAAGGTGTGCTTCTTTATTATTTCTAATGCAGTTGTCAATGCAGAAACAAATACATATACAAAGTGTAACAATTAAATTCCTGGAATGAGCATGCCCTATCTATTAGGCTTGGTGTGAATGAGTGGGAATGGAATATAATTGAACTTGATCTTTTTCTGATACTGGTCAAGGCAGGCAGACCTATCAACCATTTGGAGTTCACATAAAGGTTGATTTCTAGATTAAACGTACGTCGAAAACTTTACAAAAGAATGCTGGGTGCATTTGGGTACACCAAACACTAAGCCATTGAAATGAAAAATTTATTTGGGCACGTGCACACATATCTACTAAACTAAAAGTCGGTTTTCGGTACTTTTAACTAACTAGTCTACATTTTTTGTAACAGTTTTCATTTAGTGAGTGCGGTATATGTGCTACACAGAGGTTTTTGTTTGAATGGCTGTATTAACCAAGAAGTCACAAAAAGCAACATTAATACCAATTTGCATAAAACCGCATTTTCAGTTCAATCTTAAGAATATGCTATTTCTTTATCTTATAATACGATAATAATGGATTTCACAAAACTTCATTGGTGAAAATGTTATTTTCGTAAAGCCTTTTCTGTATGTGGATTAGTCAGCACGCTCTCCAGAGAACCCCATGAAGAATTTATGTTAATCTCTAAAGAACATTCAAAAGTACATAATTCCCTATTTCTGAATATTTCAGGCCTTTAAATTGCCTTACACTTAAATGTTAAACAAATCTTCTATTTAAATTTTAAATTATTTCTGACATTTCAGAAATTAGTACGCAAGCCTACAAGAATGAGATTAAATTTCCTATCCTAGCAGTTTATAAGAATTTTCAAAATTTTCTTGTACACAAAATTATTTAACAGTTGTAGGATTACATGTAATGACAACAAATTTAATTTTCTTTTTAATGGTGAATGGATATAGTTCAAAATATTTTCTACAGAAAAATGAGTCGCTCCGAATATTTTTCTTAAACATTGATCTAAACCAGCAATTTCCAACGCCAGTCCAACATCACCCTACTTTAAATATTTATTTCTTGTATTTAGGATAAGTTCAATAGATTTATAATACAATATACACTGCTCAAAACAATTAAAGGATATTGTAGGTTTTATATAAAATAAAGATATAAGTGAATTTTTTTTGCCGAAAATGGAAGAGAATCACAAATGCAAAATTTTCTGATTTTCTAACTGTGGAATATGCTAGTTTTGAGTTCGACGTCAAAAGCATCGCTTAGCGACAGCGAATGAAATTTGACTTTCAACTGAAATGAAGACAAGGATGATTGGCATTCAGTGACTGCTTTGTTTCGATGAGTACGATGTCTCAGCGAAGTCATTTACCCGATTCAGAAGCTTGGAGAGTTGTTGGTAGGTTAGAAGGGGGTCAAACTCAAGCCGAAGTAGCGCAAGCCATTGGAGTGTCACAAAGTGTGATTTCCAGGACCTGGAACCGTTTTTTGGAGACTGAAAGTGCAGGCAGAAGACCAGGACAAGGTCGTAGACGGACAACAACGCCCAATGAAGATCGTTATTTAGTGTTAACGGCTCGGAGACACCGAAATATGAACGCTACTCTTCTCCAACAACTTTTCATCAGCATTGACATTTTAAATGTGTACTTCAACTTTGATTTCAGCAAGAAAAGTTGCAAAGGGCTATCTCGAGAGATTTTCTTCTTGGATTAACAAAGAGGGAGGAGAGAATCTGTAAGGTAAGATAGAAAGATTATTTGAAACCATCTTGTGCCAAAGAAATATGATACACAGATGAATACTTATATATATAAAACGTTGAGAAGTACAGGTCATATTGATAGCAGTTCTAACACTGCGCGATATTGCTAGAAGATTGTTTATCTTTTTAATAAGTTGTATAATGCAACCATTAGAGAAAGTCAGAGTTGTATCCACATAACATATTCACACTGATATTATCGTTACAAAGTTTTCTCCAGTGTAAAAAGTTTATATTGTTAAATCAAAAGGTTTGTGTTTTTTTAACTGATTGTAATTGTATTTTTAGTGTAATATATCCGCCTTCGTGTGTAATATATCCGTCGTTTTATTTTCAATAGATATTTTCCTGAATAAAAGTCATTTAACTTAATTTTGTGGTTTAATGGAAATTTCGCAATCAGTGTTAAGATTTTGTCAGTTAATCCTCGTTTTCTATTCTGAATACTATATAAAGAAAGTTTTAATATCTTAAAAGTAGAGATCAATTAAAACATACTTTTAAAATTATTCAGGTAAATTAATTTTTTTAACTTTTGCTGAGAGGAAGCATATTTAATTATTCTAATTTATTTTAAGCATCTGAATAATTTTTTTATAAAAACATTAAATTAATGATCCACCCAATTTTTGTATTTATTTATGCAAAATTTTCCGCCAAATATAGAAGTGCTTTTCGAACATAATTTATTTAACACAATGTTACTTTATTCCATTAGTTATTTGACATTTTCTGTTACAATATTTATTTTTTAAGCATTACAATTATGATGGTTACTGTGGATGGGAACTTGAATGTAAAGCAATTATACAAATAAACCTAAAGCTAACTGTTGATTTTGAGAATTTGGCTTTTAGTTAATTGCCAGCATTATACTAGAGAAACTTAAACTGTAAATAATCGTTATTTACCATATTCTTTTGAAACTTAATTGAATAAGATTTTAGAATCAAATATGAATAACAAATCATATAATTCAAAACTCATTTTCTGAATTGATTTTCAGTGTAGTAGTTAATTGTAAGGATCTTTATTCGAAATTTTCCAAACTTTATTTTAATGTTTGTTACCTGTTTCAAGACATCTTTTATGAATTGGTAATTAAATCTCATTAGAGAAATATAACACATAAATATCTAAATACCTGAAGATTTGGTTCTCAAGAAAGGATTTTCTACCTTTTATTATTCTCTACAAAAGGATTTTGTTCAAACCACTAATTATAGTCTCAGAATTTTCACTGAATTTCAAATAAATATGAAAAGATTATTTTCAACTTAAAATTTAAAAAAAAGATATTCTGATAATTATATTTATGCAACAGTTAATTCAGTAAAAAAATATTAGAAAATAATTATTAATGCGTTTGTTTTTTCTAAAAGAAATCTGGATCATGTGAACAAGAGAAACAAATAATGCTTGAAGTGAACTCGAATATACTGCAAACAACAAATCCCCAATTTTAATAGAATGAAAAGCATATTATTTTTTTTTCAAATATCAAACGAAATGTTTTTAAAAACGTTAAATGTGTACGCTAAAATTATAATGTCAAAAACTCTCTAATAGCATTATATTAGCATAAGTGGCATTTTATTTCATTTTCAGACCAAATTCATACTAGAATAAAGGGAAAAAAATATCTTTTACTCTGCCCTTCCATAAGCCAATTCATAATTTTTATAGTTCCATAATTTTTAATCATACAACTATTTACATCTCATCCTGAAAAAAAAATAATCATAGCACAGTTTTCTTTCATATTTTGAATTTATATATGTTGAATAAAATAACTAGGCGGACTGAAAATTCCATAAGTTTTAATTAGCAGACTGACTCCAACTATATGGGATCGCTAGATTTTCAAATTGAGAAACGAGTTACTTTAACGGAGCCAAATCATGTATATGAAGAAAACGAATTTATTTTCGCCAACTCTCTCACGCCAACAATATAATTTATAACGCCAAGTGTGTCTTCACTCATGACGTTATACAATTCTTCATTAAAGGTGATTACACTATTAAAAGTAAATGAATGCTCGGATAACTTACTGTTTCCCGTAAAATCCTGCGTATAACACGTATCCATCATCATCATTGGAAGAGGTAGTAAGCAGCTTTTGTTGATCATAGAGATCTGAGCACCATGAAGGTAGAAGTCTGTCTTGGCTCGTGGTGGTGTTCCTTTTAGTCTGGCACTTACCCTTAGCCAGAGAGGGCTGTAGTCTCTTAACAACCTCCTCTCCTGCCATTACCTACTCAGAGCACCAGTCCAAAATTAATAGGCAACTATCTAAGGGAATGGAAGAGATTCCTCTTTCCCACCACTGGTATGCGGCCAGGGAACCGGGCTCTTTTCTTGATCTCAACTGTGACAGAGTATCTAAAACGGCCATTTCAGATTGGCTACACGAAAAGTCTCTCCTTCTTTGAGGGCAGGAAGATTTTTAAGTTCTGCTCTAAGTGTTCTGCTCTAAGTGCAAGGTTCAGCAGGCCTCTGCCGAACATATCCTGGACTGTCTGGGTCTTTCCAGAGAAGACTTGTACGATTCTCCCCTTCTTGTTATCGAATTTTTGAGGGTCAGCAATTTAATGGATCTCGTCTGACTTCGTCAGACAATTGAGGATAAGAAACAACAACAACAACGACACGTATCCATACTTTCAAGCTACAATTTTTAA
This sequence comes from Trichonephila clavipes, assembly GCA_019973935.1. Taxonomy (NCBI): domain Eukaryota; kingdom Metazoa; phylum Arthropoda; class Arachnida; order Araneae; family Nephilidae; genus Trichonephila; species Trichonephila clavipes. The sequence goes on from BMAU01020470.1 coordinate 204,430, forward strand.
TTTTTAGGTATATTCGCCGTATAACACGCACCTCCTTTTTTCTAAAGAAACCTGGAAATCAAAGCTCTTATGTTTTGCATTAATTTACTCGAGGTACTATTCCAAACTTTAGAAAAAAATAGTATACTTTTAGAACTACAACCCATTAAGTTCGGAAGCAATGTCATTTCTTTTAAATAAACTGTAGTTCGATCTTTGTAGAAGTCCTAATTTTTTTCTATGTTCATCTTTTTTTTTTTTTATACCCGGCGAATAACGCGCACCCATAAATTTCGATTTTATTTTTTATTTTAAAAATACTCGTTATACGCTGAATTTCACAGTATATAAAAATAATAATTCATCAAAATATAACTCACAAATTTATATAGCCTCTAACGTTTAACGCGTCACTGGACTTGTGATAAAGCTTTTAAGCATTTGCAATTTTCGTATGCATAATAAAAAGAAACTGTGTTTTTAGTGAAAATTTGAAATAACTATTTTTTAAAATAAGAGTACAAGACGTAATCTACTTGAAGAATTTATAAAGAAGGTATGTATATAAATATTGGAATACATGTACAAATTACTTAAAATTTTATCCAAAAGGTCAGTTATTTTTACATCTAAAATATCTAAGAAACACACCGTGATACAGCATATCACTTTTTTATTACTTTTTTATGCTTATAAATAATTCTTTTTATTTCCAGTACACATCACATTTAAGTATCTTTTCACATCAAAGAATGTGGGAAAATATTTTACGGAGTAACATAACAGTGTGGTTGAAGTATTCTTATTTGTTTTTTGTTTACCTACATGCAGAAGAGACAAAACAATTTTATTATTTAATAAATTAGTTAACATGACACTTTCTAATTAACGAAATGTCTGTCACAAATTAAAAGCTTTGTAAAAAAGAAAAACAACTTCTGACAAATTCGATATAGTTGAGAACACAAAATTAGGTGACCTGTTTTCCGAGGTGATTAAGTTTTCCAAGACAAATTGATGTCTTAGAAGAAAAAAATATAACTCATTATCGCTGTTAAAAAAAAAGAAATATTTAAGAAACTTTATTTATATTTTTATCTGGAACAAGCCATCTCTCATTATTATCATTCAATGATTTCTTTATTTTAAGAAGTATGCGTTGCTTATAATTACAGTGCAAGTGATAAAGCGTAATGTTAGATAATTGCTAAGTTTAAAGGTCGTGATGGAAACGATTTGTTGTTCAGTCAACTCTTAATTTCCTTGAAACTAGAACACACAGAATTGATTTGTACTTGTAATAGGTAAAGGTTTGTTTCATTCACATATTACACCAAATATTAAATCAGTTATATCAGTTTTTTTTTCTCAAACTGTGGTTCGCACCCCCTGGGGAGGGCGTGATAAACCTACAAAGGGGCCACGAGCGAACCGAAAATAAAAGATTAAAAAAAAATTATTTACTGGAATGAAGTAAAACAAAATACTTTTTGACATAATAAAAAATTCACATTTACATTGATATAATTTATATATATATATATATATATATATATATATATATATATATATATATACATATATCATCTGCGATATTTCAAAATTAAAGGCTTCTACTTCAAAATCTTATTAGCTCTCTTTGATACTATAACCAAATAAAAAACGTTTGATTTGATTTGCTGTAATCCCATCATGAGAGATTTTTTATTACATTTTCTTTTCAAACCTAAAATGTTACTCTTTCAGAGAAAAAACAAAACCCAGACCCATAATTTAAAAAAAAAATTAGGAAGATAAAAAATTCATCACTGTTATATTATTACCATCAGCAGAAGGCATCAGAATGTATTTGCTGCGGTTTGACCTTCGAACTTACTTCTAGGGTTAGTTACGTCCTTGCTCTTATGTATTTGTTTTTTCATTTAAGAAAGTTGTAAATAAACTATTTTTGCTGCGCTTTTTTCCTTGTAAAATATTTTTATGATTTTTGGAAAAGCACAGAGAGCACTTTGAAGGATTACTAGGCCAAGATTTATTTTTATGAGTATTCCCAATCGTATAAAGCATAATGAAAAACGTTTTACATATTTTTTGAACATCTGTATTGCAATAAATACTCTTTTGATCCGGGAGTGGTCACACCGAACACAGAGTGCACGAAATCGGCAATTCTGGCTAAACTGTTTAATTGTTACCAATGGCCCTGACACTATCCTTCTGTTTGACAGTCTTAACGTGAACTAAAATATATTTGTCACACATCTCCCTCTTTTTTGGGAGTTGAAAAGTTTTACTTACAATCTTAAGGTACTTATTTTGACAGAGTACCCGGTGTGATACCTTTTTTCCGAAATATTTTCTGTATCCTTGAAAGTAGGTGAGTATATTTTCTCTTTATTAATTCTTCACTGGAATTGCGATTTTTATTGTGTAATATAAAAATAATTATAAAAAAGGATTTTGGTGACTCAATAAAACCCCACTCAACCATTATTATCGAGTGTGCACCTGCTCCAGGGTTAAAACTTGTTGAAGTCTTTTCGCTTTAAAAATATTAAAAATAATACAATTATTCTTCAACGGAATTTTGTATTATTGTTCATTATTCAACATCAATTCTAAATGCTAATTCTGTGAGGCTTAAAATTAAAGTTCGCTTAAAACTAATTATAATTTTAGCAATAATTAAAAAAAATCATTTTACATTTTTGTAAACATTGTCGCGCACTTGGCTTTAATCTCCTTAGAATTCAGCGATTATATCAATAATGTTTTATTTTCTTTTAAATGAACTCGTGTAAAGAGCGGGTACTTCAGCCTGAATAATTTTAATGTATCAGTGCTGCATAGAGTATTTTATAACTAATTAATTAATACTAAATTAAGAACAAGTTTAATAAGTATTAGCGACTTACATGGGCTTGTCTTACAGAGCAAAGTTTTTCAAAGGAATGCTTATGAATAGAAATTGACCCTCTGGGTTATTTTTCTATATTTAGCTGATATCTATATTTTGTCTTCTAAGCAGCCACCATATTTTGCAATATGTTCTAATTTAAAAATTAGAGAAAGAAAAAATAACATAATAGTTATCTTATTACTTAATTTTTTTTTGCTTAAAAGTAACATATACAAAATTTAATACTTATGTAATGAATTTGTACGCGGTTTATAATTAAGATTGTTGCTTTAGCGTCAAAGTGCATTATTATTGCATTCAGTACATTATTAATGTCTAGGGGGGACGTGATAAAAATTGTGATTGAAAAGGGGGTGGCAAGTATTGGAAGTTTGAGAAGCGCTGAATTATATTACTTCTAAGCAATGACTTAAAAAGGTGTATATATTTTATGATAAAATAAGAGTTATTTTTCGATTCACTGCACATGAGTTAATGTAGTGGAATAAAAATTTCTATTATTTTATTTCTATAACATGTCTTGCAAAATAAAAAAAATTCAAAATTAAAAGAATATATAACTTTTGACAGTGTTTCTCAAAGATTCAATATCCGTTTCCCATATTCAATCAAACTGTTCATTGCACCCTCCTCATACAATAACAATGCATTGAAATCAATAATACTATACTTTAATGCCAAAACTACGATACGACCGACAAAAATAAATGCCTCACTCAGCCAAAGCGTTAATTTCCCTGGACGCATATATACGTCTTTCTGAAGTACAATCTTTTCTGTGCTCTGCTATCCCTAAAATTATTCCGAAGCCTTTGTAATGCAATAAAAGGACCTTGAAAATGTTTGCGAAGGATTTACTTATTTCAGATTACTTTACTTATTTATCACCCCTCCCAATACATCCCATACGTGTGCCTACGTGGAAAACGGTTGGCGTTGGGAGCCGAATCGCATAACTTTTAATCGGTAGTTAAGGTATTTATTATAAACCGTACAAGCTATTAAGACAAGTGTTAAATCATGTATATAATTTTATATATGATAATCCCATGCGGTTACTGGTAATTATTAAACTTTTGTTCTTAAGGCTACACAGTACCCTAAAAATTTCATTTTTATCGAAAAATTTTTTGCATGTTTTGGTGGCCCATATCATTGAGATGCTTGCCAAGAAATTTCAGATCTGTTAGCAAATTAGTTTTTAAGATATTTGAAGTTTTATAAGCTATGGTTTTGGTTTCGGTTTCCTTTTAAAGCATTTTTTCACACTTAAGTTGAATTAATTAAAAATGATTTTGAGCTTTTAGTTTGAAATGGTTATTAATTCCAATTTTCATTACTAAAATCATTTCTGCTTGATTATGTTTTAAGTTTTTTGACTTCTCATAATTAATTAATAAAGATTAATTTCATGGCCAATTTTTGCTTTAAAAATAGTTTATATAACTTAAATGCTTTATCATTAATTTTTTCCTGCAGAGAAAATGCCATGGCAAATGCGTACTGGGTTTCTGTGAGAAACACTATTTCGAAAAGATGGGATATTACTGAAAATAATGTATCTAAAAATCAGTCCTCAGCTGATTCTGCAAAAAAAATTCCGAATACAAGTATTCTGAATTCAAATGCTGCAGATATAACTGAATATTTCCTTGATGTACCAAACTATATTATACTAAACATATTGTAGTACTATATTTTAGTATTTTAAAGTCGTACGACAAGAGCTAAAACTTCCTAAACTGCCCCAATTTAAAACAAAAAAATTAAATTTTATGAGCAAACCTGACTATTTTTAGCTTAAGTTAGTATTATTATTATTTTGTACATAAATGCTTCGTGTTTCAAAACTTTTGTGAAATATTAGGTTAAGATAAAGCTGAATAAAATGACGTCTTAACAAATGCTATCAATATTATGCAAAAATATTTTTTGAATTAAAAATATAATTTTCAGTCATATTTAATAAAAATAGTGTTTTAATGTAGAACATACATTGGAAAATAACATATTAAAAAATTAGAGTTTTACGGGAATTATATGTTTTTGTTTTATGACTTTACAAACTTTAAATACTTTTTTCTCAGACTTTTAATTTTGAAGGTATAAGTGTTTTCTAATCCCTAAGGCTTTTTTCCTGTTCAAGATAGAGCATTGAATTTTTTTGCATATTCTCCCAAATGTATGTTCTATAAAAGTTAGTATGGATTTAGGGCTGAGCACTCTAGTTATTTTTCTAAAAAATGCTAAATTTGATATTTTAAAAATTTTCGTGTTTTTTCCAGGTTTTTCCAGAAAAATAATTATTAAAAATCAACAAGGGAATAGATTTTCAAATCCATACTAAATATTGTTTGTAATAATCTAAGTATCATAAATAACTTAAAATTACTAAAAAAATTTAAAAATTGAGTATTTTATAAAAATTTGAAAAAACTTCATAAATTCCTAATTTTTTAAAATTGTAAAATAATGGCTGGTCAAACTGACTTTTTGCTTACAGAATCAGCTTAATAATATAATCTAAATATAAAACATCAATTATTTTTACTGTAACTCTCTTCAAAAAAATTTTTTGAAAAAGGGGGTACCGTGTAGCCTTAACTCAGTATTGTTAAACTAATTATACAATAAATTGTGTAGAAAAGACATTTTTATTAGTGTATTATATCATTGTAAATGTGTATTTTATTTTTTTGTGATATCAGAATGTATTTTGTTTGTTTACTTTCAGTAAATTAATATATAATCTTAGTTAAGTAATCTTTTGTTTTCGAATTTTCAATATACTCGCTCCCCCTAGTAGAGTTGTCACACCCTTCAAGGGAGGCGCTTCACAGTTTGAGAAACCTTGACTTAAGATGTTCTTGTAGAAGCTATTAAAAACGTTATACACAATATTAACATTGAAAAATATAAATATATGACCTATGAATAATCCCGTAACATGAAATCCTGCCGAATTTAAAATCAAATAATAACAAATTTTAATAAATGAAAAAGAAGCCTTCAAAACTAGCAAGCAAAACTGTACAAGCAGTGTGATATAACTTTAAAGGCTCTTGAATCCGTCTTTTTTTACAGCAGATATATATATATATATATATATATATAATATTGAAAAAAAATTATAAAATCCTTCTTAATATGTTACCCTAATATTATGGAAAGAGGATGCTTTGGCAAAAATTAGAAGTACGACGTCAGAGATGAAATGAATGTCATTAAAATAATTCAAGTCAGCGTACGCAGTGGAAGATAATTTAAAATAACGAGAAAAGACGCATTCCAAAACATTCCCGTTCCAGTGAAATAGAGATCATACGAGCAATCTAAATTCAAAACACTATCAGAACGCCTTTGTACAATATAAAGCGATCAATAAATCTTGGGAAGTGGCGTAGCTTGTTGTTCAAGAGTTTGGATAACAAAAATGCTACCACATACGCTCGTAAAACATTCCAAAGAATAAATATAGCAGGAACAAAGGTTGATCATGGTTGTCCAAGAAAATGGCAAATGTAGACCGAGCACCCATCAAAAGACTGCGGAACCAGATAGTGATCTACATTATACGGCAGCTGTTTGCGGCAAATGAATGATTGGTGCCCCACTTTACTGAGATAAGGCAACTTTGTAAATTTGCGTATGTCCCCGTCATCCTAAGCGCTGCATGACATTGACAGCAGTCGGTTAGCATCAACGCTTTCAGTGGAATAATAGGCACAAAGACTGCATATGTCACCAACGGAATTCCGCCTGTTTTAGGGATGAGAGTTATTTCAGTCGGACAATCATTTTAGGCCCTAGTTGGTGGGGATACACTTTCATCTCAATAACGTCAGAGAAAAGGATAACTTGACGGGTTCTGGTGGACTCGTTTAGAAATGAACGGATGCATGGAGCTCTACATTTTCGAAATATCGTAACATTCTCTATGCATCCCAATCTCTTTCTTACACTACGCTTTTTTCATCCTTTAAGTATTACATTGCCTATATTTCCTAGAATTCTTGTAGTATAGTTATGGTTAACTGAGAAGTTTTCTTAAGTTTTATACACTAATGTGTGTGTAATTATTATTACTTATATTACGATAATTACTAAATCTAATATTAATTTATTACTAATATTATTTGAAATTAATAATTTCAAATTTCAGAGACGAAATGCTGACCATGCGTCTGTCTTTAGAACGGAGCTAATAGCTATCATGTGTGGTCTTTTATTTATTAACAACATAAGAGATCTAGCTTTTTCTGAAATTTGGATACTGGCAGACAGCCGATCATTCATCCAACATTTATCGAACTGGCCATCTATCGGCGACAGCACCAGCAGGAGTATTCTTCGCCTTTTTTAACAGCTTTCGGATTGGCACCCTATTCATCTACAGTGGGTCCCTTCTCATGTAGGCCTTCTCGAGAACGAAGTTGCGAACGACCTTGCGAAGGCGGTTACCAGCAATTCTGTGGATCCGGAAAACCACATGGTCCTTACATCAACTGAGATCTACTCCAGGGCTAAAGAATTACTATGTAGAACCTGGGTAGTCCCTCTTGTACACACATGGTACTTTTAAAGACACCCAGGATCCGCCATATCATTCAAGTGTTCCAGATCATTCCAAACGGCCTCACTCTTTTCGACTGGTCACCTGAGGCGCATGAATTTTGAGGGTGGTAAAAGAAGCTTCCCAATTTTCCTCAAATGTAACATCAGTCTTTTTTCTCCTCCGCACATTCTGCAATGTCTGGGGTTTTCCTGTGAGGAGGCTGTTGCATCCCCCTGCTGTTCTTAGACTTGGTACAGATTTATGGATTATTATTACTAATCCCCATCTGGTCTAGTGAAACTAGACCAGATGGGGATTAGTCCCACCCCCACTAATATTACAGAAAGTTTGGGTTTAAATCACTCCGTAACTGAAGAGTGTTGTGGTAGAGAAGACAGTCAAGAATAAATGAAACAATTATCCAGGTAATAATGCGTCATACCTACAGTTTACTTACCTTAGGGACATATTAATCGACAAAACTAGAAGTGATAAAACAAATCTAGGGGGCTGTAGAACTGTAGAAGGATTGTTTGAAGAAATGGATCTAAAGTCTGCTAAATGGCTGGCAATCCTTTGTAAAGACTATGCAGAACGGGGTTCAGTGAAGTTTGCTGGAGCTAAACGCTTCATTAGCCTCACTTAATAATGCGATTATAGATATGAATTATTACATTAACAATACCTTGAATTAAGGGTTTTATGAGGAGAAGAATTTGTGCGTGTGTTAATTGTACACCATTTAAAAGAAATCTACTATGTTCAATGGAATGTTCTTGAATAAAAAAAATTCGATAACTTCCAAAAAATCTTTTTGTGGATGGAGTGGATATTTTCTGCATCAGAAGATTATTTAAAGTGAGCTACCACAAATGCTGACATTAGAACTTTATATAGTGTATTACTTTCTCACACTATTTGTTTCTCTTTTAACCAAATAAAAATTTCTGTAATATTTAAGATACATTATTCGTACAGGATTTGTTTTAAAACCATTTTAAAATATATTAACATAAAGCTCTATAATTATTGAAACTAAAATAATTTTTATCAAACTTTAGGCTGTTTGAAACTTATGGTTATTTCAAACTTTCCAACGTATGATATCGGTTGATGATAAAAGATAAAATTGATCATAAGTTTTGATAAAAATATTTTTTATCAAATTTTAAGATGTTTGAATCTCTTGAACACCAAACATGCTCTTGGGTATAAAATCAAATTATATGACATCATTTTCAACTAAACTTTTTACCAGTATGATAACAAAAGTTTAGTCAGAAGCATGAACTTTACTTTACTGTTACATGTTATAAATTTCTGTTACCATTGATTAAATATCTTAGTGTGTTTCACCATGATTTAAAAGAGTTATAGAAGCAAGAAAGTTTATATGGAATTTTTAATCTGCATAGGTTACAAAGGGTGTTTTTTTAGAGGTATAGAAGTTTAAATTGCAATAAAACAACGATGTATTATTCGATTGACATGAATATTTTTTATTCGAAAGATAATCTTGTGTGGCATTACATTTTAAATATGATTTATGGCATATGACTGCCACGGCTGGCTCGGATGTAGTCCAATCTGGACGTCCAATTTTTGATGACTTTTTCCGACATTTGTGGCCGCATATCGGCAATAACAAGGCGAATATTGTCTTCCAAATGGTCAAGCGTTTGTGGCTTATCCGCATAGACCAATGACTTTACATAACCCCACAGAAAATAGTCTAGCGGTGTTAAATCACAAGATCTTGGAGGCCAATTCACAGATCCAAAACGTGAAATTAGGCGGTCACCAAACGTGTCTTTCAATAAACCGATTGTGGCACGAGCTGTGTGGCATGTTGCGCCGTCTTGTTGGAACCACAGCTCCTGGACATCATGATTGTTCAATTCAGAAATGAAAAAGTTAGTAATCATGGCTCTATACCGATCACCATTGACTGTAATGTTGTGGCCTTCATCGTTTTTGAAGAAGAACGGACCAATGATTCCACCAGCCCATAAAGCGCACCAAACAGACAATTTTTCTGGATGTAACGGCACTTCACTCCAAATGCGGCAGTTTTGTTTGTTAACGTAGCCATTCAACCAGAAGTGCGCTTCATCGCTAAACAAAATTCGCTTATGAAAATCGGGAACAGCGGCAATCTCGTTTTGGGCCCATTCGACGAATCTACGCCTTGCTTGATCATATTTAAAATGTAATGCCACAAGATTATCTTTCGAATAAAAAAAATTCATGTCAATCGAATAATGCATCGTTGTTTTATTGCAATTTAAAGTTCTTTACCTCTAAAAAAACACCCTTTATAATTACGTTACTTACAAAAAAAAATTTCGCTTACCGAATTTGAAGTTATTTAAAAAATTAATTGAAAAAAACAATAAAAAACTCTGAAGGATTTTCACTGACTTTTTTATTAATCCATAATTATCACAACATTTATTTTTTCAAATTGTTCCTTACTCTACAAATTATTTTCTGAATTTTAAAAAAACACATGAAAAATGAAGCAAATGCCCATTTTTTTGCATTTAAACCATTTTAATTATAATTTCATCAAAGTACTCTCACGTGTCGAATTCAAGTAATTAATTTTTCTATGTTTAATAGAGATCGCTATTTGTATAAGACTTTTGTATAAACATCTCGCAGGAACATTGCGTATAAAAACACACAGAAGAGAGAGAGAGAGAATATCGAATGTATAATTCATTTCACCGAATAAAAAAAAGGTGTATTTTACTATAGGAAGATTTTGAGATAGGTACTTAATTTTTTTAGACGATGTCTGCTTTTAATAGCAAAATCTTAACCATTAAATGAAATGTTCTAAGGAATATTAAGAATTATCTGCGATAGTAAATACAGCGTTTTATATAAAGAATTAAGAGGAGTTGGAAACCTTTCTCTCTCTGTATCTCTCTCCTGACAATGTTAAATTGGCTGTTTTAAATGAAAATTTTCTCAAAATCTGTTATATGTAGAAGCTCGAAATTTTTCATACATTTATAAAGTACCCCTCTCTCATTATACTGAATAAAACTTAGCTCATTTTGAATTTTTTAATAAATTTTGAAATATATTATCAAACATTGCGAAATTCGACCCATTTTTCACTTAAAAAATTGGTAAAAAATAAATTTTTGAGTTTTTTACAAAAAGCTCATTTCAGTATATATTAGATATCATTATAAATATTTCATAAAAAAAATTTACATACCAGTGAACAGGAGCTTCTCAGAAAACGTACATCGCACATTAAAATTTACATTTTGAGATTAATTGATTTTAATGTATACAGTGAGACTTCTATTCGGCTAGGAAATAAAAAATAAAAGGCTCAATTTAAAATAAAATATACATGTTTACACTTTTAAGCAAATACGAAGTTTTTTACATTTTTCGCTATTAAAATGGGCTTGGCCCATATTCAACGATTATTTAAAAATAGGTTTTAAGGACTTCTAAATACCCTAGAGGTTAAAGTAAGGTATTTTTAGAAAGGTTAAAATCTGTACAATTCGAAAATGTAACAATCTCAAATTGTCAAAAAAATAAGATTTTAATTTCCCAACACCTCTTAAAATTTTATAATTATATATATACACAGAGGGAGAAAGAGAGATCTTAGTCGAATAATCCAATCATTATTCAAATACGTTTTTTAGACCAAATCTTGAGGGGAAAACCAAATCTTTTTAGGAAGGTTATTAACACTACAAAGACTGAAACTTAGTAGATACCTATATTGCCCAAAAGCAGTCAAATCAACTGCATTGTGATAGAATACCTAATGTTTAAATAAATTTGTTAAAAAATAGGTTTTTATATTTTTATATTATTTACAGTCATATATGTAACAAGTTATTAGTAAATATTAACATTAAAAGAAATTTACTTCACTCGGGAAAAAATATACTCTAAAAAAATTAAGAAATTGTACCATTATATACTATACACCATTGTTTTCTAATTGAAATTAAAGAGCAGTCAAAATGACTTCCTTGGAAATCTAGAGTCAAAGAGTACTACTTAAAAATGATGATTTTGTTGTAAACGGAATATTGTGAAAAAAATATTAATGTGTTTATATGCAACTTTCTAAAGGTATACTTAATGTGTTATTTGCATTCTTAAAAATACCTAATTTTTATACATACATACAAACACACACACACACACACACATATATATATATATATATATATATATATATATATATATATATATATATATATATATATATATATATATATATATACTGGTGTGAAAAAATTAAGGACGAAGTCGAAAAATTAGCATATCAGCTGAACGAAGAGAAAGAGCGGACAGAAAGACCAATCAGGAGATTAAGTAAGGTGATGTACGGTAGCACATGCGCAGATATGCAGGTAGACGTAATGGGGGAGTGTCTGAGTAGTATAAAGCATGTTGTCGGTGTAAGATCAGTATTTCTGGCAAAGAGATTGCACGCCGTATAGCAGTTAAAATCACACCGAGTTGCTGCCTCAGCGAGAAATGGCGAATAATCAATCTGTTAGACGACATCTAGATGCTTTTACTCTGGGTCGAATCATTGGGAGAAGTTGGAGGAAGGCCGCAGTGTGACAAGTGTGGCTCCAGAGTTCGGAATTGCTCACAGCATCGTTTCACGACTTTGGAGACAATTTTCAAACTACAGGAACAGCTATCCGGGAGTTCAGTAGTGGTCGTCGACGAGGAACCACACCCGCAGATCACCGGTACATTGTCTTACAGGCAAGAAGAAACAGGTGGCAGACAGCGGGAGAAATCGCTAGACACACGACACAGGCGACTGGACGACCGATATCGCGTTTTACCGTGGCCAGAAGACTGCACGGTGGTGGTCTGTTTGCACGACGCCCTGTACGGTGTGTACCTTTAACGCCTGCCCATCGGAGAAGGCGTTCTCTGTGGTGCCGGGAACACCGGAATTGGAGAGACAATGAATGGAGCGAGTACTCTTTACAGATGAGAGCAGATTCAGTTTGAGTAGCGATTCTCATCGCATACTCATCTGGAGAGAGCGGGGAAGCCGCAATCATCCCTCGAACATCATTGAAAGGGACAGGTATGGAGGTCGCGGTGTTCTCGTTTGAGGGGGCACCATGCTTGGTAGTCGTACAGACCTTCACATCTTCGACGCAGGTTCAGTCAACGGGACCCGTTATTGTAACGAGATTCTTCTTCCATATGTGCGTCTTTTTAGAGGCGCTATGGGTCTGCAGTTCCTTTTCAGGGACGACAATGCACCATGTCATCGCACAGTAGCTGCCGAACAGCTTTTACAGAGTGAGGATATTGAACGTATGGATTGGCCGGCGCGATCTCCGGATCCCAATCCCATCGAGCATGTATGGGATTTTCTAGGCAGACCCTTGGCAGCTCGTAACTTACCACCAGTAACGATTCGGGAGCTTCGATTGGCGCTGCAAGACGAATGGGCAGCAATGTCTCAACAACTCATTGACACCCTCATTCTCAGCATGGGCAGACGCTGTGAAACCTGCCTAGCAGTCAGGGGAGATCATATCCCCTACTAAAGACCGGATGTTTCTAGCTGGACACCCATCACAGGGATGTTTCGACCTTCAGTCGCATTGCGCTCCATGCTACTTTTTCAATACAGCTTCTTTTTATCCCTCTTTTAGTAAGTGTTGCTTACATATTACACATGTCCTTACCTATTGGGGATCTTATGGTATTAAATGTGTTGATTTGGAAAGCTTTTGTACAAAGTTATATTGAAAAAACCGTCTCTCGTCCTTAATTTTTGCACACCAGTGTATATATATATATATATATATATATATATATATATATATATATATATATTCTTTTGTTTTATTAAAATATACAATTTCTGTCGTTTAACACATTCGTTAAATGCGTTTCCTCTAAAAGTTTAAAGGGCTGCGGTAGCCCAGTGGTCAAGGTAACGGATCATGGCAGGAGCATGTCATGAGTTCGAGCCCAGTACCACTAAAGACCCGCCATGTTGGGGAGCTATGCACGTTAAATCTGTCGTGAGCTCAAATGTCCTCCCGTTGGTGTAGTGTGGTTGTTAGGAGAAGGGGTTGCCAGTTCAGGTGTTGTCCACGTCACTTGACCTTGGTTCAAAACTACGAGGTCTGTCGCCAAAAACCCTCGTGTAGCTGAACAGTGCGGCGTTAATATTCACTTACTCGCTCTAAAAATTAAATTTTTGTATCCACGATCATATTTAATTTAGATACATTTAAAATTATTTATCTATTTATTTGCTAGTATAAATCATACCCTTAATTTACATCCTATAAAAGCTTATATACATAATTAAATTAATTATTATTTAATTTTTTTTAAAAACATATACTACAATAGTTAAAATCTTTTTCTTCAATTTTAACAAACTAATTGGGTAACCATCTTGAACGTATGTTATGGTATAGAACATGTCTCTTTATTCTTATATTATTTGATATATAATTTTATGTTTAGTGTCAATATTTCAGATGATTCATTCATAATATTGATTTCAACAATAAAAACCAAAATACAAAAATTTGCAAATTTCTCCGAATTTTTAAAAGAAATGAATGACTGTACGGCTATATTAAAAATTCACAAATTTGTACATTTCGATGAATTTGTAAAATAATTTTATAGAACTCACATTTGCCGAACAGAATGTAACTAAAATAAATTTCTGCCTGGCTTCCCTATCCTTTGAATATCTTCAAAGCTATTTTTCAAGCTTTCAATAGTATTTTTTATTTCTATTATCATAAAATTATTTCATAACATTCAGATGTAAACTTTTATTTTAATATTACACCATATTTTGAAAGAATGTCTAATTTTAAATAAGAAAAATATTTGTTGGGGACTTTCATTTTCTGTTTTGGTATTAAAAATTATCTTTAGGAGCAATAGTAAAAGCATTCCACAGAAACTGAAAAATCCGTTTTATGATATCGAGGAATAAAAATAAAGTAATATCTTATATTAAAAAAAAACATAAAAATTTCAAAGCTTACTTTTTACGTTCACATATGAAGGATTTTTTAATATACCTTGCAACGATAAGTGAATAATGCAATGGAAATATGTGCCAGGATGCTATTATAATTCAGCGCTTTCTATTCACAAAAATTTAATATTAGCTTGGAATAGAACTAATATCTGTATTTTACTGTCAAAAATGGGAAAGGCAAAATTATAGGTCGTCCTAAAATAGAAATTTTCAATAACACTTCCATTAACTTACTGCACAGATAAATCTATTTTGTAAAAAAAAAATTCTTATTTTATTTCATTTTTTCGGTGATCGTATTTTTAAAGGCATAAGATAAAAGAAAAAAAAGTTTCTTTGTTTAGAATTTTTTTTAAGGGCTGACATATTTCACTAGAAAGAAAGATTAAATTATACCTTTTTATGGTATTACATATTTTCCAATGATCTACTACTATTTTTCTATAGTAAGATTTAATTTCTGTGTACCAATATGTGTCTATCTTGAAAAAATTTCAATTCAGCCTTGCCGTGGGCCATTTGTTTCTCTTTTGAAATTATCGCAGTTTTTATGCTTTATCAACTATTAAACATTAGAATTTAAGGAAATATATTTTATTTCGCCGAATTTTATGTTTACGTTTAAATTTTAGGGGTGCCGGTTGAATACTTCCAAAAGAACCATTCACCGTCATAAAGAAAATTAAATCTAATAGTGAATATTTTTGTATGGAAAGATGAGAAGCATGTTGCAATGCACAAGGGTACATCCCATTCAGCACACATGAAGCGAAATCTCTTTTTCTTGTCCCTTTCTGCCATATTTCCTACATCGTCTCTATAGTTGGAAACTATCTTTGCTATATAATTTACCAAACTAGCTTAGCCCACATCATCGAGAACAACACACCTCTTTTTTTAGACGCTATCAGGAAGTCATTTCCTTTTTTTTTTTTTGAGGAATATCCGTCTATCAGCTAACGAGCTAATGCTACATGAAATGTTAACTGGTCTAAACTTTTGTTTCTTTTGTTCACTTGCCAAAGTATGAAACTATTTATCATGGCAAGGTCAATAAGAAATAAAAGATACGATGCCACCGTTTTACTGATCTTCTTATTTGGTATATATCTTATCTTTGATCTAAGCGATCAACACCTCCCATGACATAGTTATATACAGCGACAACGTTTAGACAAGCTACTTTTTCTTAAGTACCGTATTTTTGTTGTCCGATTTACAGGTGTCATAATCGCTAGATTATGTGCAGTATCACAAAACTGAAGTGTGAATCAGTCTTCCCCTCATAATAATAGCAAAATCATTGTATTATAATGGATTTTGAGCTTCTCACAGGTATATTTTGTAAAATGTAGATGGGAAGTATTTTTCCCAAGGCCCACAAAAGGATTAAATTATGAAATACGTATGAGAGTGTGTGCCCGAGTGTAGCTTCAAATTGTGATGTTAAAGAACAATTAATCAATCTATTCATAATAGATTAAAAAAGTTTAGCGAAGTTTATTTTTAAAAGCACCAGTCCGTATTACGATAAGGGGAGTCGCCCAACCGGTATTAGTGGTTAGCGACGCTGACTGCAATGCCGTAGGGACTCGGTTCGAATCCCGGAGAAGACATGGATGTTTGTAAATGTATAGTGCCTTTGCGGTATGGGGGTACTCTAAATAGCCGTCGAGCCGCAAGTCCTCTCGTGTGATTGGTGGAAGTGGAATAGAGGTGGGAGGCCCCTGACCATCCCCAGGGTTTTCTCCCTCTAAATCGGGGTGGAACCGAGCAAAAACGTACTGTCACTTGCACGGTGCTCAAGGCTAAGGCTAACGACAGGCGTAAAATTCTAGTCCTTAGCCGAGATGAATTTCACGGGCCGCGACCTGACTTCGTCAGGCAGGTGGCATTAATCACAACAACTACACGGTGAGCTTTAGTTGTGGGTAAACTTTTCTCTCTCTCTCTTTCATATATCGAGGTTTCGGTAGCCCAATGGTCAAGGTATCGGATCATGGCAGGCATATTATGAGTTCGAGCAATGTACCACTAGAGATCCGCCGTGTAGGGACGCGATGCACGTTAAATTTGTCGAGAGATGTAACGTCCTCCCGTTCGTGGGGTGTGGTAGTTAGGATACGGGGTGCCAGCTCAGGTGTCGTCCGCGTCACTTGACCATGGTTCAAAATTACGTGGTCTGTCGCCAAAAGCCCTCGTGTAGCTCAACAGTGTGAAGTTAATATTTTTCATGTATCAAAATTCGTAACTTTAAAATGTCCTTTATTTTTAACTTGTCATTTGAAATTCCAGATTTACAATTCTTCTTCTAAGAAAAACATATCTACCAAATGTTTTTCCATTGAAAAATATTTTTTTGTAGTTAATCTCATGATTTCCTCAATTCAACATCAAGAATTTAATCTAAAGCTGAAATGATCGTTTTGTTATTAAAAAAATGTAACTATCGTCATAAAAATCGGTTTTACTTCAAAATTTCATAGCATAATCAAAGAAAACACTTGTAAAAGTTTTTAAAAATTTTGAATTTTTCAGAAATTTTGGAATATAGTTTTGATTGATTTGTTGGTATTTTTTTTCAAATAATACTTTGCTTAATTTTTTATTTATTTTTTTTTATTTATTTTATTTATTTATTTTTAATTTTTTATTATTTTTATTTTGTGAAATTATAAATTTTTGTAACTTTATTCAACTTTATTTTTTGTATGTAATAAACAGAACTCAATAAATGGTAGACTTATTTTACGTTTGGAATATTTTTACACTATATGTGGATCTTTTACAAAGGAAATATAGTAAAATATTATCGCCATGCTTCTCGATATTCCTGAAATATCGATATGCTTCTGAGTTGGACACAGCATTTCACCGTTTGGGTGTAATGGCTAAGCTTTAGAAATCTAACTCTGAGTCATTTATTACACTATAAACTTGAACAATGACAGGATTTCAACTATTTCTGATCAGTCTTCATATCAATTACAGACCAATGGTATTATTTTTAAGATGTTTCTGTTTTGCCACTTTTTTAATTGTTACGATACCGGAGGCTTGATCACTATATTACATTACATAATATTTGACATATATCTTATGTGTTTTTATTTGCTCGGTGTAGATGTGTTCTGGTTAGTAGTCCTCCAGAGTTTCACTCGAAGTATTTTATTGGATCTTTAGGTTTTCATTGTTTCTCTTTTAAGCCTTTTTGCTAATTCACCTATTTCAAAATCCAGACTTATCCAAAATTCCAGTCACTGTATAAGAACAGAAAACCTAATTCAATTAAAGGAATTAGCTTAATTTATAATTGCAACAATTAATTAAAATCATATATTTACAATTTTTTTGACAATAGGAAATTCAGATGCTGCTTCATCAAGAATCCCAGAAAATTCCCTTTTTAAGGTATAAGTCTCCTTTTTGTTTATATTGTTTGCTTTTGGTATTTTAGCACTTTGTAATTTTACTGTATAGTAGTCGGTATACTTTTATTTTGATGAACTATGAATTAAGTAACACATCTTAGAAATTTATCTGGAAAAGCATTTAAAATTAAAAATGTCGCAAAACAAATTAATCAAAAACTTCCATTAAATTCCATTGCTACGTCCTTAGGCTTTTAACCTTTCCAGAACTATGCGAAAAACTTCAATATAGTCGCTCTTTTTTGATTGACTAGATAATAAAGAGATATGCTTTATACTCAACAGTTTTTAGCAGCTTTAGCCATTTTCTTTTATTTGGAAACTACCTGAGGCGAAATATTATCTAGTCGCTAAAAATATATCATGTTCTAAAATGTCTTTGTCTTTGAGAGAAGTAACAAAAGTGTCTGAAAAATGCACTCAAATTCGTTTTAAATTTAGATTTGCCTCCACATTTTAAATAATACTAAGCAATTATTTTCCTTTATGCTTCATTAAATCTTTTAAAAATTCTTTCGAAATTCAAACATAATCGTTCAACCATTCAGTTAATATCTGTAATTTATAATTAGCAATAATTTTGACAAAAAAATTTTTTTAGCTAAAACAAATACATAATAATTGAATTTTTTACCATATTTTGCCTTGACTTTTACGAACATCGATGAATTTTTATGATATTATACCTACAATAAAATGTTCACTTTACTTTTATTGAAGATTGACATTTGATCAGATAATTCTAACAAGAAAATCTTATGCGTTCTAGATATTTTAAATAACTGAAAACAAATGCTATACATATTGAGGGAATTTATTTTAAAAATTATTTCATACTGTGAGTGTGTGCGGTAAAGCACGTATTCATTTTTCTTCTGAAAGTAATACCTGCTTTGCTTTGAAACATTTCTGTTCAATTATAAGTTTTATGTCGGTGTTTCTCAATTTTCCAAACAAACCAATTTTCAATCATAATTTTGATTGTGCCACCCAATACTATGTATATATACAGTCCCTGGCCAAATTATTAGACGCACTATAAGATTTTATGAAAAGTATTAATTTTCGGGTGATACTATACAGGTTTTTTGTAATTATCAGATACAGTGTATGTTTTTTGGTTGTCCATTTAATAATCTATTATTATCACAAATAAAACATTATCATTAAAGAAAAAAATATGTATTTATTGAATCTTGAAAGAAAACAGGAACAAATATAATTAAATATTAATATTTTGTTGAGCCACCTTTAGCCGCTATGAGAGCTTCAATTTTGCGCGGCATGCTCTCAATACAAGACGGTACTGTCTCCGGCATTTGAGGATGATGATTTCACATGTGAATTATTCTTTCTAAGAGCTGTGTTTTATTTGTATTTACATCTTTAGCCACTTTTCTTTTCATTAACTCCCAAACGTTTTCGATTTGGGTTCATATCAGGGCTATTACACGGCCAATCCAACAGAGGGATATTTTGTTCTGCCAAAAAAGATTTGATAGACGGAGCTGCATGGCAGGGAGCTCCATCTTGCATAAAAATGTATGGTTCTCCATTTGGAAACCATTCTTCCAGCTGCGGAATCAAGCGATTTTGCAAGACATCTTTGTACTGGTCTTATCGCAAAACCTTTAACCACGTACAGATGTCCAGTCGCCTTGCCGCTGATGATTGATTGAATATTAACGTCGCACTGTTCAGCTACACGAGGGCTTTTGGCGACGGACCACGTAATTTTGAACCATGGTCAAGTGACGTGCCGCTGATGACTAATCAAATTATTATTTTTGTAGGGTGTTTCACAGTCAGAATGAAACTATTCTCCACGACGACGACGCACAAACTGAGCTTTGTTCTGCAAAATTTCAAATGTGCTTTCATCACTGAAGCAGACGTGTCAAAAATAAAAAAAATGATAATAAATAAACATCTTTGCTGTTCCTTCTGTAATCATAGAAAATGGTTAAACACTTTATTTGTCAATGAATTATAACAACATACCGATCTCCAGAAGTTCACATCTTTATCACGCCACTGCTTGGCCAATTTAGACGCTTTGCTTTCATTGCAGGAGTTAACTTGGGCTTCCTGGCGGGCGGCAGGTCTTGAAATTTAAAACTTTTAATTTTCTTCGAACAGTGCGTTCAGAAGCATTCACATTAATGTCTTGAAGTTGCGATTTTATCACTTTTGTGGTAGCAAATCTGTTTTCGAGGCAAATTTTCTTTAAAGATTTTTCTGGCCTCGGGGTGAAAATAGGCTTTATGTCGCATTTTTTTCTTTCTTTTGGGGCTCAATTCTTACCCTGACTCAATTTTCTTCTTTATTAGTCGTACACTAGCTTCAAAAACTTTCAACCTTCGTAATGTTTCGAGGTTTGAAAACAATTTTGCATTCACAAAGGCCTTTACTTCTGCTTTCTTACATGGCGCAAGATCGCCTTTTTTACCCATGCTGAATGTGTACAAACTGATTATTTAAATTCCGCACACGAAATAAACAAATAACTACGCAAGATAAAACTGATAAATTAACAAACAAAGCACATTAACCCACAGAAACGCGTCCGTAACTGAAGCATACGCGAACGCGACTCGAACAGGTTTAGACTTGTTTACGTTCGTGTGAGAATTTATTAACTTTGTGTTGCCATGTGTGAAAAATAAGTACAAATACAAAATATATAATAAATTTCCTCTTTAAAAATCCATTGGATCTATGTTTAAATGTGAAAGTATTGTATATAAACTTATATAAAACAATTAATTATTAAAAAACAGGAGTGCGTCTAATAAATTGGCCAGGGACTGTATATATATATATATATATATATATATATATATATATATATATATATATATATATATATATATATATATATATAAAGGGTGTTTTTTCCAAGTATAGAAGTTTAAGTTGGCATTATTTTCCAAGATGGCGAAAGCAGTCAAGTAACAGCTGTCAAGTGATTTATTCTCAGTTTGGTTTGGAAATTCATCAAAACAATCATCAAGCAAGGCGTAGATTCGTCGAATGGGCCCAAAACGAGATTGCCATTGTTCCCGATTTTCATAAGCGGACTTTCTTTAGCGATGAAGCGCACTTCTGGTTGAATGGCTACGTCAACAAACAAAACTGCAGCATTTGGAGTGAATCTAATCCACAAGTGTATGCCAAAACACCGTTACATCCAGAAAAACTGACTGTTTGGTGCGCTTTATGGGCTGGTGGAATCATTGGTCCGTACTTCTTCAAAAACGATGAAGGCCACAACGTTACAGACAATGGTGATCGGTATAGAGCCATGATTACTAACTTTTTCATTCTTCAATTGATCAATCATGATGTCCAGGAGCTGTGGTTCCAACAAGACGGCGCAACATGTCACACAGCTCGTGCCACAATCGATTTATTGAAAGACACGTTTGGTGACCGCCTAATTTCACGTTTTGGACCTGTGAATTGGCCTCCAAGATCTTGTGATTTAACACCGCTAGACTATTTTCTGTGGCGCTATGTAAAGTCATTGGTCTATGCGGATAAGCCACAAATGCTTAACCATTTGGAAGACAACATTCGCCGTGTTATTGCCGATATACGGCCACAAATGTCGGAAAATGTCATCGAAAATTGGACGTACAGATTGGACTACATCCGAGCCAGCCGTAGCAGTCATATGCCAGAAATCATATTTAAAATGTAATGCCACAAGATTATCTATCGAATAAAAAAAATTCATGTCAATCGAATAATACATCGTTGTTTTATTGCAATTTAAAGTTCTATACCTCTAAAAAAAACACCCTTTATAAATATGTATGTATGTATGTATATATATATATATATATGTATATATATATAAATATATATATTCATATATATATATATATTTATATATATATATATATATGTATATATACATATAAATATATATATTCATATATATATATATATATTTATGTATATATATATATATGTATATATATATATATAAATATATATATTCATATATATATATATATATATATATATATATATATATATATATATATTGAATATAATAATTTACTGTACTTTGACGCTAAAGCTACAATATGACCTAAATTATAAACCGTACAAATTATCAAGATATGTATTAAATGCTGTATGTTTTACTTTTAAGTAAATTATTTTATGTAGGATAAGTATTATGATTCATTATAATTTTTAAGTTGGAAAGGATTGCAAAATAATTTTTAATTAAATTAAGTATTTATTTCCTCTCTCAATCATTCATTTTACATTCAGCCCAAATTCATCAGGATTTGTCAGAATGTGTATCTTTTGTTTTGCTTCCTTTCAGTATATTAATAATTTTTAATACACTTTTATCTTCAAATTTTCGATATGCTGTCGCCTCCCAAATAATAGCATCACGCGCCCTAGGGGGTGTGCCCCACAGTTTGAGGACCTCTGTTTCTAGTGATTACTTTTCTATAGGTATACATATCATTCATTTTCAAATATCTGTTCAAATTTACAAATATTTGCAATTCCTGTTATAATTTATATAAATCTACACACATTCTCTCTCTAAAATACAGATACAAAAGAAAAATACTTTAAGGGAAATGACTCAAAAGGTATGATAAGTAACAGAACAAAAATTATAATTATAATGCAAACATTGTCATTAATACTTAATAAGCAATAATAATTTTGATGTTTAAGTAACTAATATTACTTGCTGAAAATAACAGATCAAATGAAAAAGAAATTATTGCGATTTTTTTCTCTTATTTTTTTGTGTTTTCGTTGTTGTTTTTGTTTCTTTGTTTTAGTTTCTGTAGGCTTCATGTTTTGATTTCCTTTTTTTTTTATAAAGAAGGTTTTTCCCTTATTAATCTGGATTTCTCTAAATTTCTGAATTATATTTCTATCTATTATATCTACCCTTCAAAAATTTTACTTATGGTCACGACAAATTCAGTACCTCTCAAAGCAAAGAAACAAACATTATAGATATTTTACGGTTGTAAAACTTCTTATGCATAATTAATTAATTTAATATATACACTAAAATAAATGTTATTCCAAGTAAAATCGTTTTTTACTTGTCTTCCAATAATAAATATTTAAATAAAACAATAATCACTCTGATAATTTAATATTAGATGCAGTTACATTTTTAAAATGTATTCAAAAAACACAGTTAAGACATTTTTAAAGTTAAATTTTTTTAACTGCGTAAAAATTTGCTTAGAATTTAAACGTTTATTTAATCATAAATAAATGTAAACAGTTTTTAATATGACAAAAAAATATCGTTCATGCAAAATATTCTTAATTATATATTAATTTTAATTAATTTAAAATTTAGGAATACATTAAAAATTTATATTTATTTCCAAGAATTGTAAGGAAAAGATTTGTTTATACCTCCTCAAACATATAAAATATTTAATATTTTGTATATACTCCATATTTTCTTTCTTGCCTTTGTTCTTCGTTGTAAAAGATACTTTTATTTGATATTGCTTTACTTCAAATAAGTATGAAGAATAAAAACAATTATTTTAAAATGTATGCTTTTGTATAACATTCATTGAATATTTGATGCTACGATATGTGAAATTTAATAACTTTCCACTAGTGGTAAATTGTTCCTGCAGCACACAAAAAAAAAATCAAAGGAAAATTTAGGCAATTTTTATTCAAAAAGTTATTTTCTGGAAGAGAAAGTCACTATTTGAATTTAAAAAAAAAAGTGCAAAAGAAATTTTCTTTGTGTGTTGTTTTTTTATAAGAACTATTTTCTCATTTTATTAATTTTTATAAAGAATAGTAAACTATTTCTATAATTCTACAAAGGTTTATCCATTTTATATTGATTTTTAGCACTTCGTACCATAAAGAAACCTTCTTTAAACTTATTAAAAATAGTTACTGTTAAAAACAGTTACTTACTAAAGCCTTATTCTTAAATAAGACTTTTTGATTTTAAAGCTTTTATGCATACTTTTTATAAAATTAATGTACTTAATATGGAAAGTTTTCTTATCAGAAATGCATTTAGGTCCTATATGCACTGAGAAATCAGAATTGAAAAATCGTAGCTATACATCCTTATCAAAATAATTTCTTTTTATTGTTACAATGTGATATGAAAGAAACATTATGTACTTCTAAAGCATCAATCACAAATATTTCTAGTTCAAACTAATGACGAACTCGGTAATTAAATTCAAAAACATCTCACACAATGGTTTCTTAAGCAATAGAAATAATTCTTATATAATAATTATTGCAATAAAAAAAGAAAAGACAATTATTAACAAGGGTTTAAATAATAATTTATATTAAAATAAAATCTATACATATATAGCAAACACTTCTTGAAAAATACTAAAATCCTGATGCGGAAGACACATTTTATATTACTGAGCTTTCATTGTTAAAAGTTTATAACGGCGAAATTAAATAACCGTTAATTACAAATTCACAATAAAGAATTTTTTGTCAGAAAAAACGTAACGAGAGAGAAATGGAAAACTTTTTTGAAACGAAAAACAAATGAACTTTCCTATTTTTGAAGTAATGAACATTTGAGAATGAGCAGTGTAAGAATTTACACCAAGATAAGATGAAAGTAACATATTAGCATAATTTTATTTCACCGCAAAATCACGTTTCTTTTTTTTCTTTCCGTGATCTCTTAAGGCATCCCATTGGCATTTAATATTAGCTAGTTTAAAAATCATTTTCAATTTCCACGTAGCTTTGTTAAAAATTTATGCACTTAAAGTAATTCCCTATGAAGTTCAAAACCAGTAATCTAAAAAAAGTCTTGTAGCTTAAAGTTTGCTTAAAATAAATAAATCACATTTGTTGGTAATATTTTTAGCCACCAGCTTTTGGTTTAGCTAATTTATCGCATTTGATTACATTTTAAATAAAAATAGCACTTCATGTATTATCGAATTAAAGGTTTAGTTCTGCATGTTTACTCCTTTGTTCAATCAACTCAATAGAACAATTTTGACTCATATCAATAAACCATTCAAAATAAAAATATGTGAAGGAAATTAGTTTGAAAAGTATCAAGATTCAAAAGTTTATATTCTTATATTAGTATCGGGAATTACCTAAATATAAATGTTTTGTTTATTAAAGTAATAACCTCATTCATGCAATCAACTAAGTCCTTTATTATTTTTTATCTTAAGATTTTATTAAAGTAAAAAAAATTCTTATTGTAATTTATCTACATCTATCATAATTAATTTTAAAGATACTCTAACAAAAATTTTAATTAAATACATTTCAATTTCACAGATTATTATATTGTTACGAATTTTGTGTAATGAATGTTGAAAATTGTGTAAGTGATTTATATGTAAATGTGTAATGCGTTTATATCACTGCATATTTATTTATTTTATGTTAAAATTGCAATATTCGCAAGCAACGCTATCTCTTACATTATAATGGCGATGCTACGTGCACTTGGCGAAAACTAGGTGATAGAGTCAAGTTGGCATCATTGTTGGCGACCATTTTTGGTGAGTTCATGGCCGTATGGATTCTTCGGGAAATTACGGGAGAAAACTACTAATATCACGATCTACGACGCTAGCTGATTTTTCGAGAAAAATTCGTGAGGCCTATAAATAAGGAATCCCTCGCTGAAACTGAGATAGTCTTGTTTTGACCATTGCAGTCTTAGTATTGTTTTGACTGGTGATTAGTTGGTGTTGATTTGACCGTAAAGAGTTGAACAGCGATTAGTTATTACTTCGGCTGTTGTGTAGGACGAGCGAGTATTTGTGAATAATCTTTAACATACTTCTATTTTAGACACTGATAGTTGTGTCTGAACGCCGTAAAGGCGTGAAAAACTTCTGAGATTTATTCTGCGAAAATAGCTGCTGTATCTCAAGAATTGCTTTTCGACAATACATTTCCATCGCTATTGAAGAACTGTCTTGCTCTTTGCGACTGATTGCATAAAATCATCGAACCACGATCCAAGCAGTAATAACTACGAGGCATGTTCAGATTTTAAGAACCATTTCGTTCTACCTAAACCGCAGTGGTAGTATCACAGTTCAATCTTTGCGCACACATGTCTATGATGATAGTGAGTACAGTGATGCCGTTACAGTCAGATTGTATTGATTTTACACCTATTAGTGTGCGTTCAAAATGTTTAAGACAGTCGGTGGTTCCACCAACAATTAAATTCCTTCTGTAATCCCTTTTTTGAACGCAAGTACTGTTAAGCTGGTTGAAATTCATAGCCAACCTTTAGACGTTTATAGTTAAAATGTAATGAGGAGTGGAATGGGGTGAGAAAGTAGATTCTTGATGTGGCACCAATGCTTATGACAAACCCCGAAGTAGGTGGCTTTCCGTTGCTAATGATGTCTTGGTTGAAAAAAAATGAAGCAGAAAATTCATGAAAACAGACGGTTTACAATAAGATTGCTTTGTGATGATTTTCCTCAGAGAGAGCTGTTCAGCATTGTGGCGCTCTTCAATGGTGGCATCTTTCTTTGAAGAGGGGTTTCTATTATAAAAAAAATCTGAAAAATTGTGGTAATTATGCAGAAAAATAGTTTCCGACATGCACTTTCAGGTAGAAATAAATATTGTTTTGAAAAAGGAATATTTATGCGAGTTTTTTCAAAGCATTACTTTTAAGCACACCTCGAACAATTTAATTGGAATAAGTGTTAAATTTGTTATTCAGACCAGGATAGTAAGAATTTTATTATCTTTAAAAGAATTAAGGTAATTTAATTTATATTCTATTTTTAATCAACTAATGTAATTATTACTAGAAATAAAAAGGGTATAAGAGAGGAAATATTTCATAAACGCATAATAAATTTACAGGAACTAAACATAATTATATATTAACATAAGTATATATGTGTTTTGTCTTTCTTATTGTATATATATATTACAACTAAAAGAAAAAGGCATATTAATTATAATTTAACGTTGTATGATATCCTCAATTAATTTTTGTAACAGTGAAAAGATAAATTAAAATTTTAATTGAGTCTTTTCTTTACTAATATATTATCTTTTATTTAAATCATTATAGTTTAATATAAGAAAAATGCGCTTTTCATAATAAAAAAATATCAAAGTAAAGAGACATTTTTAAAAAAAATTATTATTTTCTCATGGGACTTTATCCCATTTACGATAATTCGCAATTTTCTTATACAACACATTAAATACTAATAATTAATTCACGAAAATTTTTTGAAAAATTAAAATTTTTTCACAAATTTATGTGTTTATAATTCAATAATACCGCGGGCGCATTTAGTACTTTACCAAATAATACAGTATAAAAGCTAATTTAGTATATATTTGATTTTTTTTTAGTTTTGTTTAATAAACGTAAATTTATTTATTTATTTGTGTATTTATTTTCAATAAAATCTACCACGTCAACAGCCATACACACTAAAATTAATTTATTATTTTCTAATTCCAGATAAAATATTTTTCTTTAACGACTAAGCCTTTATTTCGACAGTTACACTTTATACCATGCAAAAATTAATTTTGTAACAATTCATAACAACTATCAAATTTCACAGAAAAGAAAGTTCAGAAACAATTGAAAGATGCAAGAAAGTTTTTGCATTAAATTTCATAGAAAAAATAATTAATGTTTGAGCAGAAATTGCAAAACAAAAAACAAAATTCTTATGGGATTTTTTGTTTTTGAAATAATTTCCGAATGATAAATCGATTAAACAAAAGCCATATTAGAACCAATGTGACGGTATAATTTTGCTTCAAGTCAACGGATAATGGATTTTAATTAATTCAATTTAATGATAAGATTCATACAAGATATATATATATATATATATATATATATATATGGGAGACAACAAGGGGTCCAAGACGTTTGTCTTTCTTCTATTTTATTTTAAAACTTAAACAAAAATTGATTAAAAAGGTAGCTATTTTAACAGATAAGTTTGACGATGATATGCAGAAGGTAACGCCTGCTCGCGCACCTCTGTCGTTCTCCTTTCTCCTCTCTTAAAAGTTTTGGTTCTACTTTCACTAGTTCAAAAGTTTCCACAGTTTCAGTTCTCATTAGCTGCGCCTGCGCGCGAAGACTGTGTTTTGCTTTTGGCTGCATGCCACAACGGCCAGCCTGACTGTACGCTGTCCGCAGCGGTACTTCCCTTTTTTTCCTTTTCCATCGAGACCAGAGGAGAATCTGAAACATACAAAAAAGACGGAACAGACAAGGACTATACGACAAATACATAGAGATTTAACATATCATAATTTTTCTGAACTAGACAGTTTCTCCATCATATGAAGGCACCTCTTCGACATCCGGAAGGTTCCACAGGAAAACATTGTGTTTCACAGGCATAAGAACGTATTTTGTAACAAGTTGATCTTTGGTTGAACGCATCGATATTTTCCTCTCTAGAGTTCTGGACGTCTGTTCAAAACGATTTCTCTTTTTCCTCCGTTTCCACTGCCAGGGCTGGAAGATTTTCCGGAGCAACGCAAACCGTCGATGTTTACTCTCCATAGGTGAAGGGTTAGGTGAGCGGGAGATAAATTCCACGGAACTCATTTTCATGGCGTCATTGGCTTTCTTACACAATACTATATCAGAACATTTTTCTCTTATAATACTCAATTTTAACTTAGTACTCTTAATTTTATTACATTTATAATCCTTAATTAGAGAACTCAAATCATTTCTAGTATTAATGTTTTTAACATGTGGCAAATCATAACTAGAGTTTTCTATCACATTTGAAAAAGAAACATTTGAATTAAAATGAACACCCAAAGAGGATCCACTTTCACTCAATAAAACATCGCTCTTTGCGTGGCCTAGTTTCTTTATTTCAGCATATACACTGGGATGTATAATAAATTCTTCGGTCAAGGTCGGTGATATTGCCGTTCGAACACTTAGACCGGGAGAGTGTTGATTAAGAGAAAGATTTATCGGTTTAACTTCTACCATACGCTGTTCGCCAAAACATGAACTTAATGTTATGATTTCTTCGGAAGGTGTTTGCACTCTAATTAGTGAGGAATTTAAAACTGGAATCTGGCAACCTGAATCGATCAAGGCTGTTACGGGCTGATTTTCCACAAAAATGTGTACATATTGAAGATTTGCGAATTCATCGCTATTTTGTTTTCGCTCTCGACTTTCAAAGTATTCACGTTTATTCTATTATGGATGTGGGATTCTTTAGGCTTAAAACGCTCCTCGCAATCTCTTGCGTAATGAGATGAATCACCGCATATATAGCAATTTTTATTTTCTCTTTCAAGATATTGGGGATAATTCTCTTTAATCTTTGGTTTAAAGTTTTGTGATCTATTTTTAAGGGGTCTTCGGTATATCCACAAGTAATAGGAATTTCTTTATGTGATCCGCTTCTAGATGAAATATAAATATCGCACTCTTTAGCTAAATCAATAGGCCTAAACCAATCTCTTCTGCTTCTCGAATGCTAATATGAGTTGCGGTTTCCTTATTTAAAGTTTCGAACTGTTTCTCTTCGACTTTAGCTGCAGGATTTAAACTTAATGCTTTATTTTTAGCCGTTTGATGTTTGACTTCTTTTTCTAATTTTGCTAACTGTAGTTTAGCAAGTTCAATTTTCTGTTTTTCTAAATCCCTTTCGTTTCGCGATACCCTCTCATCTATACAGTTTTTAATTAAAGTTTTAACGAAATCTGGATCACTTTCAAATGTACTACTGTTCTCAATTTTAGTCTTTAGTTTAACTATGGTGTCCGTACTCTCCACAGTACCGTCTAGATCCTCAACAACTCTTATGAGATCCTCTTTAAGAGCGTTTTTATACATTTTAGAAAAATATGGAAAGATCCTACCTTTTTTTCTAGCTCCCTTGTTGCTCGCACGTACGATGTATCCAATAATTGAAGAAAAACTTTGATTTCACTGTGATTTCACCTCTTCGCAGGTAATATAGTTGGAAATTGTTCGAATTGACACCTCTTCGCAGGTTATATCTTGAAATTGTATTTCCGGCCTCTACACAGGCGGATTATTCACACTGAGTTAGTTCCAACCTCTACACAGGCGGAATATTTGTCGATGGTTCCAACCTCTACACAGGCGGAATTTTGAGGGTTCGTTGAAAAATACACCTCTACACAGGTTATTTTATTCAACAGTTCCAGCCTCTACACAGGCGGAATATTCATGCTGAGTTCAAACCTCTACACAGGTTGAACGAAGTTTCCAAAAAATGGCGGAGCGTCTCCTTCACGGACGCTTTTGTTCATTGTCCAGACTTTGGTTCAAAATAGAAATTTTATCGATCCCGTCCGAGCCCCCATAATTTGTGGGAGACAACAAGGGGTCCAAGACGTTTGTCTTTCTTCTATTTTATTTTAAAACTTAAACAAAAATTAATTAAAAAGGTAGCTATTTTAACAGATAAGTTTGACGATGATATGCAGAAGGTAACGCCTGCTCGCGCACCTCTGTCGTTCTCCTTTCTCCTCTCTTAAAAGTTTTGGTTCTACTTTCACTAGTTCAAAAGTTTCCACAGTTTCAGTTCTCATTAGCTGCGCCTGCGCGCGAAGACTGTGTTTTGCTTTTGGCTGCATGCCACAACTATATATATATATATATATATATATATATATATATATATATATATATATATATATATATATATATATATATATATATATATATATATATATATATATATATATATATATATGAATATATATATAAGATATATATATATATGTGGATATCAGCTACTCGCAGACCACTTCGAAGCCATGATAGAACTGAAGTGACTCGAGGTAGTCAGCCGAGATGGCGAGACAGTCCTCTTCCCGCCGCCATAAGCACAAGATGAAAAACCTCTAACACGCGTGATGTTTTAAATCTAACTATGTAAAGGCAGATAGCCTTATTTTTCTTTTACCTGTGTGTCCGTCCTTTAATGTCCTTTATTTTCTATATTAAAGTAATTAACTTAAGAAGTCTCCCTTTTTTTTGAAGTGTTTAAATAACGGTCACACTCACATGAGGGCTCGGCCAATGCCTAATTTTTTAAAATTGAAACGAAACCCTCTAGACAACATCATTCTGCCATCAGTTCTGATATACGAGTTTCCTAAGCCGTTAATAGTGAGATGACTTTCGCTTTTCAAGTGGAATTCTTTACTTCAGAAACTACTCAAAACTGTAAGTAGCCATTTCGATGTTCAAAAAATGAAATTAAGAATGCTTCAACAAAAAGTATGACCCATGAGAAAATTGGAGAATTATCTTCTAATTTGAAAAAGAAATTTATTTGATGTAAAAAATTTCTTTGTGATGAATAACGCCGAAAACGAAACTGTTTGTTTCTTGTCGATGTTTTTATAGCGATAATTTATTCTTTTGATGTTTTGAATATATTTTTTGCTATTTGATGGTATTTGATGCAGCATTTTAATTGATGTCGAATTTGATTCTCCTATTGTCTCATGCCAACATTTGATGAAAAACTAAATTGAAGCATATTGAAGTATTCTTTTGAAATGACAATTGTGATGCTAATATTGGTCATTTGAAGTAACTTTTGAAGATAATAAAATATTTGAAACTTGAAGCTATAAATTTTGATGTTGACAACAAATTTTGAAGATAATCAGGAATTTTAATTGAAATCGAAACTTTGCTTATATTTTTAGAGTATATTTGATAATATATAGCATTCGTATTTTTTGATGATTTAAATTAGTTTTGTATTTGAAGTTGTGATTTTTTTTTTTTGAAGAATATTTAAAATTTTGGTGGAAACGAAAGTTGAAAGATTTTGAGTTAATATTTCTAGAATAGAACATTATATTTTGAAGATAAGAACTTGATATTTTGAAATAAAATGCTTAAATTAATTACATGGTGTGTGAAATAGAACTGAGTATCTTTTTCAGATATAAAACTTGTGTTGACTATACTATATAATATTGATATTGCATATGATACTATTTTGCATTTAAATTTTTGATGATTATGAGTTATCATTTTTATATTTTAAAACTTGAATTGATGAATATATAAGTATTTTATCATATTTTTCAAATCATAGAATTCGTTTTGGCATTATAAGATTTGTATATTTGTATTTTATTTGAATAATTATCAGTATGAGTACCCTAAATGATTATCCAAAGATTTCTCAATCATTAAAATCTAGTAGCACAAATAACATTAAAATTCTACATCGTTTAATTTTTGGTGAGAATGGCGATAGAAAAAATCGTTCTAGATTACGAGAATTTTCGGATTTCCTGCCGATTTTAATGTTGAAGAAACAAAAACTAAAATTATTAAAAGAATCCACTCTTCAGGAATTAATTGCTGTTTGTAATTTATTGCATCTAGAATTTAACACTGAATTAGAATCTTGCTGTGATATAATTTTAACGCATTTATGTGATCTCACTTTATTTAAATCTACTGTTCTCAACTCTGGAAGCGAAAGCGACCTTGAACTCAACGAAAAATCTCGCCCGAAAACCATCATTCGCAGCCAATTACGTCTGACTCAGCAAGTAACAATTTACGTTCGAAAACATGAAATCTCTTGATTTAAATGATTCAACTCAAAATTTATTGCCGTTGTTTGATAAACAGAATACTTGTAACTCTTTCCTATCTTTTAATTTTACGAGATCTACTGGAACTAGTTAAACCATTCACTTCTCGAGACAGTTATTCAATTGAAACTTTCATTTCTGATATAGAAGACATGTTTCGATTATATCAGATTACAAATCCTATTCATCAAATAATTTTCGTAAAGAAATGTTTAAAGGGTCCTGCCGAAAATTTAATCCGATCGATTCGTGGAATCACAAATTGGTAACAAATGAAAGAACATTTATTAAACGAATTTTCTGATAGAATCAATAGTGCACAATTACACAATATGATGCAAGCTAGACGTTTGAAACCAACCAAAACGTTGCAGGAATATTTCTTAACAATGCGAGATTTAGCTCACAAGGGTGCGGTTGATGATTCTTCTCTGATTGATTATATTATTGATGGTATCCCTGATTCTTCTAACAATAAAATAATTTTGTACGGTTCTAAAACACTTATTGAATTCAAGGATAAATTAAAAATTTACGAAACACTTTTAAACTCAAAACATAATAAGCAATTTCCAGATAAACGATTTCGAGATTATGAAAATTCAACATCTAATCAGCATAGAATTGAACACAAGCGCTTTACAAACCAACAACCAATTTGTTACCTCTGTGGATTGAAAGGCCATAAAAAGTACCCTATGTCCGAATAAAGAACGCGGAAAAAAAATTTTATGGATGTAAAAACTTTGGTCATATTCAGGCCGAATGCCCCCAGAATTCTCGAAGATTACACCGATAACCAATCACAAAATCAATACGCAAGTTGATAGAACTGTAAATTCCATTTCGATATTAACACCACCGAAAAATCTCATGCACGTTGAAATAACCATTTCAAAAATTCCTATTACAGCACTTTGTGACACTGGTTCACAAGCCACCATAATTAATGAGAAAACATATCAAAAACTTGGTTACCCTACATTGAGCCCATCACAATGTACATTTTCAGGAATAGGCCGAGACAGAGTCGAAAGCAAAGGTTATTTTAAAAATTTCATAACAATTCAGAACACTGCATTATCCGCAAAAATTCATGTCGTTAATGATGAAACGATCCCTTTAGATGCAATTATAGGGATTGATTTCTTAACAAACTAAATTCACGTTTGGACGTGATGGAATTCGTATATTCCGAGATGTTGATGAATGCAAAAATGATGATGTTCTGGTAAACCTTGCCAACCTTTTGATGAACAACAATGTAAATCTTGATCTTCCACATATATCGAACTCTAAAATTCGTAATGATGATGTTGAACAACTTGTAAACTCTTACAAACCTAAAAAATTTACGATACTGATCTTAAAATGACAATTTTATTGAGTGATGATATCCCAGTTAGCCAACGTTCTCGTCGATTTCCTTTCGTAGAGCAAAAAATTGTAGAAAACCAAATTCAGGAATGGTTAAACACTAACATTATAAAACCTAGCTGTTCTGATTACGCAGCACCAATCGTTTTATGCAAAGAAAAACGGAGAACACAGACTTTGTGTAGATTATCGCAATATGAATAGAAAAATGATTAAAGATAAATTCCCTTGCCATTGATAGAAGAAGTGTTAGATAAAACTGAAAACTCTAAAGTCTACACTTCACCCGACCTTAAAAATGGATTATTTCATGTACCCATGGATCCTAACAGTACAAAAATACACTTCGTTTGTGACGCATGAAGGACAATACGAATTTTTACGTGTTCCTTCCTTTGGATTGTCCAACAGTCCAAGTGTATTCCAACGATTTATTTACACTCTCTTCCGAAACTCATACGTGACAACATTCTAAAATGTGTATATGGATGAGAGAGAGAGAGAGAGAGATCTGCTCATTCCATCACAAAATGATGCAGAAGGTTTAAATAAATTACGACTAGTTTCTCCAAACCGCTGCAGATTTCGGTCTTGAGTTAAACTTAAAGAAATGTAATTTCTTACAACGCAAAATAAATTTCTTGGATACATAATCGAAAATGGAACAATAAAACCTTCACCATCTAAGACACAAGCTGTCCAAAACTTTCCACAACCTCAAACCCCGAGACAACTTCAAAGTTTTATAGGATTAACAAGTTATTTCCGGAAGTTTATTCCAAATTACGCTCGAATTTAAGACCTTTAAGTGATCTTCTTCGTGATAATGTTAAATTTAAATTTGGCCCTACAGAAATAGCATCTTTTCAAGAATTGAAAACATTCTTTCAGAGAACCCAGTTCTCCATGTTTTTCAACAAGGTTACCCTTTAGAACTCCACACAGATGCAAGCTCCCTAGGTTTTGGCGCTGTCCTATTACAGAAATCTGATGATGGACTATTTCATCCTATCCATTATTTTAGTCGCAAAACTACAGTTCAACAGGAGAAATATAGCAGCTAAGAATTAGAAGTACTAGCTATTATTGTGTGACGAATCTATACGGAACTTTATCACTAACCTTCTGAACCGACCTTTTTAGGGAAATTTAATTCCCTACCTATTTCCAATCAACTCCAAAAAGCGGACAAGATTCCTTGTTATGTAGATTAGATTCAGTATTTAAGTCAAACGAAATAGTAAAGTTAAAACAGTAGGAGATAGATATTGAAACATAGAGTTATAGTGAATTTGAATTGAAATCTAATTGTTGTCGATAATTTATTCTCATGAAGAATTGAGATTCCGAGTGGTAAATATTATTTTGACATTAAAGTCTCATTAAAGTTTTACGAGTCAGATTAAAGTTAAATGTTCAATAAGAACATTATTAAATATAATTCTGGGATCTCTTATCGTGGTAATTTCTGCGTGATCGTGGGACCTCACTTTGAGAACGAGAATAATTTTGAGTCACAAAAGAACCAGTAGCCATTTTTATAAATAACTTTCTTTATTTGGTTATCTTTCCCAAATAGAATCAAAGGCTTATTAACAATAATTTTAGTAATATTATGAGGTTTTAAAGATAATATCCTTTAAATTAACTCAATTAATTAATGATCTAATTAATTAATTTATTAAATAACGATCACGCAGAAATTACCACGATAAGAGATCCCAGAATTATATTTAATAATGTTCTTATTGAACATTTAACTTTAATCTGACTCTTAAATTCAAAATAATATTTACCACTCGGAATCTCTATTCTTCATGAGAATAAATTATCGACAACAATTAGATTTCAATTCAAATTCACTATAACTCTATGTTTCAATATCTATCTCCTACTGCTCTAACTTTACTATTTCGTTTGACTTAAATACTGAATCTAATTTACATAACAAGGAATCCTGTCCGCTTTCTGGAGTTGATTGGAAATAGGTAGGGACTTAAATTTCCCTAAAAAGGTCGGTTTAGAAGGTTAGTGATAAAGTTCCGTATAGATTCGTCACAATTGAAGCGCTGAAAAAGTTTAGAAGTTACCTGTTAGGTACAAAATTCAAAATTATCACAGACTGTGATGCATTCCAAAAGACAATGCACAAAAAAGATTTGCCTGCTAAAATTGCTCGTTGGGCGTTGATGCTAGAAGAATTTGATTATGAAGTCTGTCACAGACCCGGTAGACAAATGAAACACGTTGATGCATTAAGTCGTTACCCCATTATGATGATTTCCTCCATGATATTACACAAAGATTAAAGAAGCTCAAAATAAAGAGATGAATTCATTTCTCAACTTAAATCAACAATCAAAATTACACCTGCCGATGAATATTTTCTTAAAAACGAAATTTTGTACAAATTACACAAAAATTCTGAACTATTAGTTGTTCAGAAATGATGCAAAGAGAGATAGTACTCCATGCACACGCACAAGGCCATTTTGCTTCTAAAAAAACTGTATCTATTGTTTCACAAAATTTTACATTCCCAGACTCACGAAAATTGTTCAGGATGTAATTACAAACTGCGTCCCATGCATCTTATCCTCACGTAAAGCTGGTAAACAAGAAGGCTTTCTCCATCCGATTCCAAAAGGTGATCAACCCTTGATTGTTACCATTGTGATTTTTAGGACCATTACCAACCACAAAAAGTGTTACAAACACCTCTTCACTGTTATTGATTCATTTTCTAAATTTGTTTGGATTTACCCTGTAAAGTCTACTTCCACTAAAGATGCTCTCGACAAACTAATTTTGCAACAAACCATATTTGGTAATCCATCAAAAATCATTACAGATAAAAGGTAGTGCTTTTACATCTACAGAATTTCAAAAGTTTTGTCAGGAAGAATCAATTGAACACGTTCAGATAACCACTGGTGTACCACGTGGAAACGGTCAGATAGAACGTATGCATGAAACAATTATCCCTGTTTTGACCAAAGTTAACCATCGAAGAGCCCGAAAAATGGTTTAAACATGTCCACAGATTACAACACATTATGAATAGTACCACTACACGTAGCACAAAATTTACACCCTTTGAAGTTTTAATTGGAGTAAAAATGAAACAAAAAGAGGACCTTCAAATTAAACACCTTCTTGAAGACGAACTTTGCGAACAGTTTATTAACAAACGAGAGACACTACGTAACGAAGCTAAAGAAAATATCCTACGTTTACAGGCTGAAAACAAGAAACAGTACAATAAACATCGTAAACCCGCTTATAACTACAAACCAGGTGACACAGTTGCGATACAGCGTACACAGTTCGGAACTGGATTGAAACTTCGACCTAAATACTTTGGACCATATAAAGTAACAAAAGTCAACAAACACGATCGTTATGAAGTACAGAAAATTGGACAACATGAAGGTCCAAATGTAACCTCAACTTCAGCTGATAAAATGAAGAAGTGGTGTATTATACATTGAGAAGCTACCATCACCAAAGCTATTTGTTATTTTGTATTTTCCTTTTTCTGCTGTTTCTTTTTTTATTATTTCAGTTCACTTGTTCCCCAGCGCCGAGGACGGCGTGGTCATCAGGATGCCCGTGTGGATATCAGCTACGCGAAGACCACTTCCGAAGCCATGATAGAACTGAAGTGACTCGAAGAGGTAGTCAGCCGAGATGGCGAGACAATCCTCTTCCCACCGCCATAAGCACAAGATGAAAAACCTCTAACACGCGTGATGTTTTAAATCTAACTATGTAAAGGCAAATAGCCTTATTTTCTTTTTTTTACCTGTGTGTCCGTCCTATAATGTACTTTATTTTCTATATTAAAGTAATTAACTTAAGAAGTCTCCCTTTTTTGAAGTGTTTAAATAACGGTCATACTCACACACACACACACACACACACACACACACATATATATATATATATATATATATATATATATATATAGGATCCAATAATTCTCAAGACAACTCCACGCAGTCTTCGCGCGCAGGCGCAGCTAAAACACGAACTGAAACTTTTGAATTAGTGGAAGAGAAACAAAAACTCTTGGGATTTAGAGAGAGAAAAGAGAACGCGACAGGTGCGCGAGCAGGCGTTACCTTCTGAATATCATCGTCAAACTTATCTGTAAAAATATCTACCTTTTTAATTAATTCTTGTTTAATGTTAAATAAACCACAAGAAAGTCTTTTGGACCCCTTGTTGTCTCCCACAAATTATGGGGGCTCGGCCGCGATCGATAAAATTTCGATTTTGAACCAAAATCTGGACAATGAACGGCAGCGTCCGTGAAGGAGACGCTCCGCCATTTTTCGAAACTTCGTTCAACCTGTGTAGAGGTTTGAACTCAGCATGAAAATTCCGCCTGTGTAGAGGCCGGGATTGAAAAAAGATTTCGATTTTGATCAAAGTTTGGAACGTGAACAAAAGCCGTCCGTGGAGGAGACGCGCCGCCATTTTTCGTTAACTTCGTTCAACCTGTGTAGAGGTTGAATTTTTCAACTTCATTCCGCCTGTGTAGAGGTCGGAACAAATAACAAAATAACCTGTGTATCGGTGTATTTTTCAACGAACCCTCAAAATCCCGCCTGTGTAGAGGTTGGAACTAACTCAGTGTGAATAATCCGCCTGTGTAGAGGCCGGAACTACAATTTCAAGATATAACCTGCGAAGAGGTGTCAATTCGAACAATTTCAACTATATTACCTGCGAAGAGGTGAAATCAGTGGAATCAACGTTTTTATTGGATACATCGTACGTGCGAGCAACAAGGGAGCCAGAAGAAAAAAAAAAGGTAGGATCTTTCCATATTTTTCTAAAATGTATAAAAACGCTCTTAAAGAGGATCTCATAAGAGTTGTTGAGAATCTAGACGGTACTGTGGAGAGTACTGACACTATAGTTATACTAAAGACTAAAATTGAGAACAGTAGTACATTTGAAAGTGATCCAGATTTCGTTAAAACTTTAATTCAAAACTGTATAGATGAGAGAGTATCGCGAAACGAAAGAGAGGTAACTTTAGAAAAACAGAAAATTGAGCTCGCGGAATTTCAGTTAGCAAAATTAGAAAAAGAAATCGAACTTCAAACGGCTAAAAATAAAGCATTAAGTTTAAATACTGCAGCTAAAGTCGAAGAAAACAGTTCGAAACTAACATAGAAAATATGATAAACAGTATTAGGACTTTATCTCTTCCTGTTCCCACCAGATCTAAAAATTTTTAATCTGTTCTTCCAATCATTAGAACGCGCATTTTTAACCAAGAAAATAAATGACGAATATAAATCTGAAATTTTAATAAATCTTCTGGGCGAAAGAGCTCATAACGTCTTACTATATATTAAAGAAGAGGAATTAAATGACTATGAAAACTATAATCTATAGTACTCAGAGAATTCCAATTAACCCCTCGCGAGTGTTTAAACTCATTTAAAAATGCTGTAAAATCATCAGGCGAGACATACATCCAATTTGCTGCAAGATCGACGGCAAACTTCCAATATTATTGTTCGTAAAGAAAAAGTTAATTCCTTTGAATCTCTATGGGATCTTATAATTTCTGATAAATTATTTGAAACTTTAAATAAGGAAACTGCAACTCATATTGGCATTCGAGAAGCAGAAGATTGGTTTAGGCCTATTGATTTAGCTAAAAGAGTGTGATATTTATATTTCATCTAGAAGCGGATCACATAAGGAAACTCCTATTACTTATGGATATACCCAAGACCCCTTTAAAAATAGATCACAAAACTTTAAACCAAAGATTAAAGAGAACTATCCCCAATATCTTGAAAGAGAAAATAAAAATTGCTTTATATGCGGTGATTCATCTCATTACGCAAGAGACTGTGAGAAGCGTTTTAAACCTAAAGAATCTAACGACCACATCCATAATAGAATAAACGTGAATACTTTGAAAATCGAGAGCGAAAAACAAAATAGCGATGAATGCGCAAATCTTCAATATGTAAACATTTTTGTGGAAAATCAACTCGTAACAACCTTGATCGATTCAGGTTGCCAGATCCCAGTTTTAAATTCCTCACTAATTAGAGTGCAAACACCTTCCGAAGAAATCATAACATTAAGTTCATGTTTTGGCGAACAGCGTATGGTAGAAGTTAAACCCATAAATCTTTCTCTTAAATAACACTCTTCCGGTATAAGTGTGCGAACGGCGATATCACCGACCTTGACCGAAGAATTTTTTATACATCCCAGTGTATATTCTGAAATAGAGAAACTAGGCCATACAAAGAGCGATGTTTTATTAAGTGAAAGTGAATCTCTCTCTCTCTCTCTTTGAGTGCAGATTATGGTGTTTCTTTTCCAAATGTTTCTGTTTCAAATGTGATAGAAAACTCTAGTTATGATTTGCCATATGTTAAAAACTTTAATACTAGAAATGATTCGAGTTCTCTAATTAAGGATTATAAATGTAATAAAATTAAGAGTACTAAGTTAAAATTGAGTATTGTAAGAGAAAAATGTTCTGATATAGTATTGTGTAAGAAAGCCAATTGTGCCATGAAAACGAGTTCCGTGGAATTCATCTCCCGCTCACCTACCCCTTCAGCTATGGAACGTAATTATAGACGGTTTGTGTTGCTCCGAAGGATCTTTGAGCCTTGGCAGTGGAAACGAAGGAAAAAGAGAAATCGTTTTGAACAGACGTCCAGAATTCTACAGAGGAAAATATCGATGCGTTCAACCAAAGATCAACTTGTTAAAAAAGACGTTCTTATGCCTGTGAAACACAATGTTTTCCTGTGGAACCTTCCGGATGTCGAAGAGGTGCCTTCACATGATGGAGAAACTGTTCAGTTCAGCAGAATTATGATATTTTGAACCTTTATGTATTTGTCGTATAGTCCTTGTCTGTTCCGTCTTTTTTTTGTATGTTTCAGATTCTCCTCTGGTATCCATGGAAAGGAAAAAAGGAATACGTACCGCTGCGGACAGCGGACAGTCAGGATAGCCGACTATAGGATCCAATAATTCTCAAGACAACTCCACGCAGTCTTCGCGCGCAGGCGCAGCTAAAACACGAACTGAAACTTTTGAATTAGTGGAAGAGAAACAAAAACTCTTGGGATTTAGAGAGAGAAAAGAGAACGCGAGAGGTGCGCGAGCAGGCGTTACCTTCTGAATATCATCGTCAAACTTATCTGTAAAAATATCTACCTTTTTAATAATTTTTGTTAAAGTTTTAAAATAAATGTGAAGTAAGACAAACACGTCTTGGACCCCTTGTTGTCTCCCACATATATATATATATAATTAAATTAGATTAAAAATTAAATTCCCTATCTAGCACTTGACTCATCTTTCTCAGTTCCCCTCTTCAAGTATCAAACTAATCACCCATTTATTTCTTCCGAACATATGGCCTAGCCAATAAACATGTCTAATTCCAGATCGTTAGATTTAATAGTCAACATATGTCAACATTAACTTGCAAGCACCCTCTTCAAATTAGCAATACTTACCCTATGTTTTTCAAGTGTTATCCACTTGAAACCACCACCATGGCGTGCTTTTTCCTCCCTGCTCTTGGTGTCAGAACAAATGTACAAATGAAAGAATAAAGGTTGTCTTTTCACTTTTCTAACTTTAATCTGATTCTGTCTTAAAAATCATGACAGAATTAAAGCTGGTAGGATCTTATTTGCCATTAAATTTCAAATCTTAACGTAAAAAACTAATCTTTTTTATAAAATAATTTAGATATAAAAACTAAAAAGCCAGCGACCATAATAATTGATATGGAAAATTTGACGGAACATCAAATGCACCATATGCCAAAATGCTGAAGACGACGGATTTCCGGAATAAAAAATGGTACGGAAAAAGAAAAAAAACTCGCTAGTGAGAGAGAGATCCCCGAAAGAACATCGCTCTTAACACCGAGAAGAATGCAGTGTTTACAGCCGAACGATATTCTGTCTTTGCTGAAGAGGCCATCCAGTTTACCGTGAATGGAAGAAACATTCTAATGGAGAGAAAAAGAAAAAAAGGGGGAAAGCGTGAATCCCCTAAACTCCATGTTGAAAGATGTCAATCCCTTCCGCCAGAATAGATAAAAAATATGTTTCTCTCCGAATGGTATTGTGATTTAGTTCCAGTGATACAATGATGGTAGGACCAATATTGAAAGAAAAATAAAAGGAACAAATCTTCTTCGCCGGAAAATCTGCATGGTAATACAGTGAATTGACCAAAATCGCATGCCATAGTGAAATACCAATATCAAAATAAATAAAATT
Source organism: Trichonephila clavipes (assembly GCA_019973935.1). Lineage (NCBI taxonomy): Eukaryota > Metazoa > Arthropoda > Arachnida > Araneae > Nephilidae > Trichonephila > Trichonephila clavipes. Next base: position 246,671 of record BMAU01020470.1, read on the forward strand.
TTACTAGTGAAAATAAAGTGACAACAACCTCTGGATTACCGTTCACCAAGGGTTTCTGCCGCTGCAAAGTGGAGGTCAGTTAAATTGTATATTTCCAATTTTAGTAACATTGAAGAACTGAGTTTTGCTGAACAGAACTTTACGAAAAAGAATAATATATGATATATGATATTTAATTTTTATAATACAGTTGTGTTAAATGAGATATTTTCTTTTTATATTTTAATTGAGAAAACAAAGTATATAGGTTTAGTCATAAAAAATTTTGAGAAATTTTAATATACTTCTCATAATTTTATCTTAAGATGTCGAATGACTTAAGAGTTATGATAGAAATTGGTGTTTTAAAGTGAAAGATATAAATTAAGTTTTTAGAAAAATGACTAATGAGAGAACTAATACTAGAGATATTGATTTTTATAAGAAACAAAGGTAAAGTCAAGTTGTATTCTTTTTTTTTCTCCATTGAATTCAATTGTTTTGTTAATTGTTTTATTCAGCAGTAATCTTATTGCATGTCATTTAATTTTTTTTTATTTTGAAATTGTGTGTTTTGATATACCGGCCATATATCAGGATTCACTATTTCTCGAAATTTTCCTTATCTAAAATTAAAATTAATTTAATAACTTGAAGCTTTTTTTGTATATTACACAATGGATAAGCGAGAATACAATCATTATAATTTTGTATATGTCTCGAAACATTAAGAGGACAAACTTGTTTAGTTTGATATGTACACCTCTCATTGTTTCTTATCAGCATCCCTGAACATCTGTGAGTTGATCACGCCGATTTCTCAGAGAGATGTGTTCAAAATTAAGTAAGGTGATACAGTTTTATTAGTGAATGTGTGATCAAGAATTTTTGTCTATGAAACGTATTTTTAGAAGGTTACGGAAAGATTCAAAATATTGCATGCGATATTAAGTTACAATGAATATTGTGAAAAATTTTCAGAAATACTAAAAGTTATTATTGAAGTGAGTCCACTTTTCCGACTCAAAATAAAAAGAGCTCTTATATTCTTATAATTTTTATATTTTATAACGCATATAAAATAAAACATTTTTTTATTGTGTTGATAGTGCATAGAAGTTGTGTGTTATACACCGTTTTCATATTATTAATAATTTCATTTTATTAGTGTCTATATTTTTTTTTATCTTTTTAAAAATGTATTTCATATATGCAAAATGTGTGTAACAATATAAGGTATTACTACGATGGCGCCAGAGTAGATTTTTATACAAAATTATTATTTTAACATTTGTATGATTTCATGTATTTTTATATTTATTATCTTATTGTTTGATATATTATTTTCCAACATAATTTTTTTGAAAATATCTACCAGCTATAATACGAATCTATTATTATGAAGGAATAGGAGGAAACGCGAGCTCTTATTCTAGATGTCGAATATATTTCAACAAGCTAATCTTAATTTATATGTATGGAAATTCATTTTTATCAATTAATATGTTGGAAGTGTCCTTACTGTGTTTGTTGTTATAGTTTCGTTTATTGTATTGCTTTTTGATTTTAGTATTACTATTGCTTAAATATTTCTACTGTGTTTAATATGTCTTTCTAAATAATGTTATGTATTGTTTTGTGTTTATTGAAAATTGATTAAGTTTGTAAAGAGACAAAAACCACGCCATGACTCCCTTTTAAAATTGGGGGCAAATGTAAGGATAATTAATTTAGATTAAAAATTTAATTCCCTATCTAGCACTTGACTCATCTTTCTCAGTTCCCATCTTCAAGTATCAAACTAATCACCCATTTATTTCTTCCGAACATATGGCCTAGCCAATAAACATGTCTAACTCCAGATCGTTAGATTTAATAGTCAACATATGTCAGCATTAACTTGCAAGCACCCTCTTCAAAGCGGCGATACTTACCATATGTTTTTCAAGTGTTATCCACTTGAAACCACCACCATGGCGTGCTTTTTCCTCCCTGCTCTTGGTGTCAGAACAGATGTACAAATGAAAGAATAAAGGTCGTCTTTTCACTTTTCTAACTTTGATTCTGTCTTAAAAATCATGACATATACATATATATATATATATATATATATATATATATATATATATATATGAATATATATATAAGATATATATATATATATATGAATATATATATATATAAGATATATATATATATATATATATATGAATATATATATATATATATATATATATGAATATATATATATATATGAATATATATATATTGTTGTCGGTTGTACATCACAATTGTTTTTATATATTTAAATATATATATATATATATATAAGATATATATATATAAGATATATATATATATATATATAAGATATATATATATATAAGATATATATATATATATATATAAGATATATATATATATATAAGATATATATATAGGAATATATATATATATATATATATATATGTAGCATGCAGCCAAAACCAAGCAGTCTTCGCGCGCAGGCGCAATGAATTGAAACTGAAACGAAAACTTTTGAACTAGTAAAAGCAGAACAAAACTCTTGGACATTAGAGAGAAAGGAGAACGCGAGAGGTGCGCGAGCAGGCGTTACCTTCTGAATATCATCGTCAAACTTATCTGTAAAAACAACTACCTTTTTAATTAATTTTTGTTAAAGTTTTAAAATAAATGTGAAGTAAGACAAACACGTCTTGGACCCCCTTGTTGTCTCCCACAAATTATGGGGGCTCGGCCGCGATCGATAAAATTTCGATTTTGAACCAAAGTCTGACAATGAACAACAGCGTCCGTGAAGGAGACGCTCCGCCATTTTTTCGAAAACTTCGTTCACCCTGTGTAGAGGTTTGAACTCAGCATAAATATTCAACCTGTGTAGAGGTTTGAACTCAGCATGAATACTCCGCCTGTGTAGATGCCGGGATTGAAAAAAGATTTCGATTTTTGATCAAAGTTTGGAACGTGAACAAAAGCCGTCCGTGGAGGAGACGCGCCGCCATTTTTCGGAAACTTCGTTCAACCTGTGTAGAGGTTGAATTTTTTCAACTTCATTCCGCCTGTGTAGAGGTCGGAACAAATAACAAAATAACCTGTGTATCGGTGTATTTTTCAACGAACCCTCAAAATCCTGCCTGTGTAGAGGTTGGAACTAACTCAGTGTGAATAATCCGCCTGTGTAGAGGCCGGAACTACAATTTCAAGATATAACCTGCGAAGAGGTGTCAATTCGAACAATTTCAACTATATTACCTGCGAAGAGGTGAAATCAGTGGAATCAACGTTTTTATTGGATACATCGTACGTGCGAGCAACAAGGGAGCCAGAAGGAAAAAAAAAAGGTAGGATCTTTCCATATTTTTCTAAAATGTATAAAAACGCTCTTAAAGAGGATCTCATAAGAGTTGTTGAGAATCTAGACGGTACTGTGGAGAGTACTGACACTATAGTTAAACTAAAGACTAAAAATTGAGAACAGTAGTACATTTGAAAGTGATCCAGATTTCGTTAAAACTTTAATTCAAAAACTGTATAGATGAGAGAGTATCGCAAAAAGGAAAGAGAGGTAACTTTAGAAAAACAGAAAATTGAGCTCGCGAAACTTCAGTTAGCAAAATTAAAAAAAAGAAATCGAACTTCAAACGGCTAAAAATAAAGCATTAAGTTTAAATCCTGCAGCTAAAGTCGAAGATAAACAGTTCGAAACTAACATAGAAAAAATATGATAAAAAATATAAAAACTTTATCTCTTCCTGTTCCCACCAGATCTGAAAATTTTAATCTGTTCTTTCAATCATTAGAACGCGCATTTTTAACCAAGAAAATAAATGATGAATATAAATCTGAAATTTTAATAAATCTTCTGGGCGAAAGAGCTCATAACGTCTTACTGTATATTAAAAGAAGAGGAATTAAATGACTATGAAAAACTAAAATCTATAGTACTCAGAGAATTCCAATTAACCCTCGCGAGTGTTTAAACTCATTTAAAAATGCTGTAAAATCATCAGGCGAGACATACATCCAATTTGCTGCAAGATCGACGGCAAACTTCCAATATTATTGTTCGTTAAGAAAAGTTAATTCCTTTGAATCTCTATGTGATCTTATAATTTCTGATAAATTATTTGAAACTTTAAATAAGGAAACCGCAACTCATATTGGCATTCGAGAAGCAGAAGATTGGTTCAGGCCTATTGATTTAGCTAAAGAGTGTGATATTTATATTTCATCTAGAAACGGATCACATAAAGAAATTCCTATTACTTATGGATATACCCAAGACCCCTTTAAAAATAGATCACAAAACTTTAAAACAAAGATTAAAGAGAACTATCCCCAATATCTTGAAAGAGAAAATAAAAATTGCTTTATATGCGGTGATTCATCTCATTGCGCAAGAGACTGTGAGAAGCGTTTTAAACCTAAAGAATCTAACGACCACATCCATAATAAAATAAACGTGAATACTTTGAAAATCGAGAGCGAAAAACAAAATAGCGATGAATGCGCAAATCTTCAATACGTAAGCATTTTTGTGGAAAATCAGCCCGTAACAGCCTTGATCGATTCAGGTTGCCAGATCCCAGTTTTAAATTCCTCACTAATTAGAGTGCAAACACCTTCCGAAGAAATCATAACATTAAGTTCATGTTTTGGCGAACAGCGTATGGTAGAAGTTAAACCCATAAATATTTCTCTTGATCAACACTTTCCCGGTATAAGTGTGCGAACGGCGATATCACCGACCTTGACCGAAGAATTTATTATACATCCCAGTGTATATTCTGAAATAAAGAAACTAGGCCACGCAAAGAGCGATGTTTTATTGAGTGAAAGTGGATCCTCTTTGAGTGCAGATTCTGGTGTTTCTTTTCCAAATGTTTCTGTTTCAAATGTGATAGAAAACTCTAGTTATAATTTGCACATGTTAAAAACTTTAATACTAGAAATGATTTGAGTTCTCTAATTAAGGATTATAAATGTAATAAAATTAAGAGTACTAAGTTAAAATTGAGTATTGTAAGAGAAAAATGTTCTGATATAGTATTGTGTAAGAAAGCCAATGGTGCCCCATGAAAACGAGTTCCGTGGAATTTATCTCCCGCTCACCTAACCCCTTTACCTATGAAGAGTAAACATCATAGGTTTGTGTTGTCGAAGGATCTTTGAACCTTGGCAGTGAAACAAAGGAAAAAGAGAGATCGTTTTGAACAGACGTCCAGAACTCTACAGAGGAAAATATCGATGCGTTCAACCAAAGATCAACTTGTTAAAAAGACGTTCTTATGCCTGTGAAACACAATGTTTTCCTGTGGAACCTTCCGGATGTCGAAGAGGTGCCTTCACATGATGGAGAAAATGTCTAGTTCAACAAAATTATGATATTTTAAACCTTTGTGTATTTGTCGTATAGTCTTTGTCTGTTCCGTCTTTTTTTGTATGTTTCAGATTCTCCTCTGTCTCCATGGAAGTACCGCTGCGGACAGCGTACGGTCAGAATGGCCGTTGTTGTAGCATGCAGCCAAAACCAAGCAGTCTTCGCGCGCAGGCACAATGAATTGAAACTGAAACGAAAACTTTTGAACTAGTAAAAGCAGAACAAAAACTCTTGACATTAGAGAGAAAAGGAGAACGCGAGAGGTGCGCGAGCAGGCGTTACCTTCTGAATATCATCGTCAAACTTATCTGTAAAAACAACTACCTTTTTAATTAATTTTGTTAAAGTTTTAAAAATAAATGTGAAGTAAGACAAACACGTCTTGGACCCCCTTTGTTGTCTCCCACATATATATAAGATATATATATATATAATTTATATATATGAATATATATATATGTATATATATATGAACATATATAAAAGATATATATATAAGATATAT
>BMAU01020471.1:0-465825 GCA_019973935.1 Trichonephila clavipes
CTCTCAAGCAGAGAGGTATCACTTGCATTGAAAAGCTGAGATCTGACTAACTAACTAGCCGGCTCGGGCCCTTTTATACCTTTCGGTCAGAAACCTCTGGCACTTGCCAGAATAATCTAGAAATAGAAAGGTCTAGAAAAATCCGGAGCGTACGAGAAAAGCTCAATACAGTAATACATTCAATACAATAGTGTTACAATACCACGATAGGGTTGCCAGACAGGGTTATTAGGAGCAGGGTTGCCATGGTCGCCAAGCTTATCGCCCACATTTGGCGATATATCGCCAAATTTGGTGCCAAAAAATTAAGTCGCCAAATCGTCGCCAACTTGGCGCTAGCTGCAATATTTGGCGAGTTTACCATTTAAACCAATGTTAAAGCATGGGGGACCGTGCAATGCAGTGGAAATGATATTACAGGTAAACAGGGTTGAAATCACATTAGATACAACAAATTAAACTGTAGAAATGAACACAAATGAGTAGAAACAATTAGAATAAGACTAAATTCGTAACAATATATATGATCCCCAATTTACATATACATGTTCTTCTTCTTGAGTTGGTTGGAAAGAATTGCCATTATGGCCCCAAAGAACCCCAAAAGGACAGTTAATAGAAATCATGATAAAAGCCCCGTCACAATGTAAGTTACATCTACCGGTTATTGTTCTATTTAGATTCCTCCTCCTTGCTGCATGACTTTTTGTATTGTAAAGGGCATTATAACAATTAAAATGTCTTGCGTTAAATGTTGAAATGTGCTTTAACTCAAAGATGAACAAAAAATTATTTGTGAAAAATTTCTGCCGTATAATTCTGTATATTTATTGATAGTGATGCATAATGATAAGTAATTCAAAAAAAATTTTGTTGAAGTAAGTGTCAGATTAATTGATAGATCTTTTATTAAAGTTATACCCCGAAACTGCACGAGAGCTATTGGGGATGAATTTCGTCATTTTGAGCCATGGTCAAGTCATGAAGACGATACCTGAGCTGGTATTCCCCTCTTCAAACTTCCCCGCCAACATGAGAACATTGAACTTCAATAGATTTAACGTGCTTCAGTCCCTCAACATCAGTGGTCCCTACAAATCCCCAAAGGTCCCCGATATTATTCAGGGGGTCCTTGAACAATGTCAAGGGAGTCCGCGCAAGGTTTAATAAAAAATTTAATAAATATATTTCGATCCATTTATATTTTTATAGAAATTTAAATAAATATCAACAATTCGGCACCCTAAACGGGATATTCCCGATTGGGTGTTGAACCCTTTTATGCATGGACTAACTCGGATTCCAAAAACACAGATGAATTCATACTAATGTAGGAGCGTCTTATTTAAATATTTACAAATGAGGGACTCTTCAACTAATGTTTGTACAAGGATACCTCAAATTCTGGTTACAAAAGCCGATCCCAATTTTATATCCTGCATTATAGATTATCATACAGAAGTTGTTGGCTACTTTCCTGTCTTCTTATTAGGTAAAGTGCGAATTCAGTGCCGTAAAAAACCTCATCACAAAAAAATCCTACTAAAAACTAGTGACAGTGGGGTTTGCCGCTGCTACTCACAAACATTGAGACGGACATAAATACATTCATGGCATGTCATCAAGTTCATCCAAGTCATTTTTTATCTTATTTTAAACAGAAGTTATAATTTCAATAAATAATTCTTCAACAAAGTGTTTTTTTAATTTGTAATTTTTATACTGTGCATTTATGTAGCTTTTTCTCGTGGGGCTCCTTGAGAAAGCTTTGACTATAAAAAGGGGTCCATGGGTTTAAAAGGTTTGGGACCCACTATACTCTACATGAAGAATCTGAAATCTATAACCAGGATTCCAACCCACGACTCAACAAGTAACCAACTTTGATCACGAATTCGTGACCGTAACTAGTCGGCTACCACGGCCGCAATGAAAAATGTCAGATAATTGCATTCATATAATCTTCAATAATTTTACTATTAAATTCATTAATGATGCTTTGAATTATACTTTTGAAAATTATTCCTTTTATAAAACTGAGATTTTCATTTATATATGAGAATGGTAGAGAATGCATTTCATGTGTGTGGAGTAAAAATTGCAGTAAATATCTGAGAAATACATTAACGCTATTGCATCAAAAAGTTTAGAAAAATGAACTTCAACTTGTGCAATATAATGTTGTGGGACATTTAGCTTTTTTCTATTGATACTTTTTCCGTTAAAGTATTGATAACCTGTCAATTGTCGAATTGGATTATGCTTTAGATTCACGGTTGGCTTAAGAATAAAAAAAAGATAAATGTCTTTAAAAAATGGAATAAAAGGGGAAACATTTCAAAAAGAAAGTCAACGGTTTCATGTTTTTTCAAAGTTTCCAAATATAAAAGTGTTTGGCATAGTTTTTTTTCCAAGAAATTTGTTAAAAGTTCTTTCCTTAAAAACTTGAGTGGACAATCTTTAATATGAAAAAAAAATGTTGTTCAAAACATTAAACCTTAGAAGAAACTATTTCTTAAAGTTACATTTGTATCATTTTTTCTTTTACATACATATTAGGAGAAATAAAATCTGAATCATGCTCACTCATCACGAGATCTAAAGTAGTATTAGTTCAACAGACTTGAAATTTGGCAGGCATGTTTCTTAGAAAAATATTAGTAGAGATCCAATAATAACACGTCTTGTGCAAATCAACTTTCTAAGATGACTGTGGGAGCACCCTGGGCAAAAACGTTTCTCTTTTTGAACCCAAAGACTTACAAACTTGAAAGTTGCCACGTATGTTTCTTTTTTTGCTTAGTAGAGATCCTATAAGAACGGATTTTGCGGAAATCGACACTAGGGAATGGTGGTTAAAAAGGGGTGTAACGGATACAAATTCTCGTTGATTTCCCGAATTTTTAGACCTAAGGTTTCAAATTCCTTTGGTATGTTTCTTTAGTTCAGTGGCGATCCACTAAGAATGGAGTTTAGCGGAATCCAATTAGGTAACGCAGTGAGTAAAAAACATATCGTTTCTCTCATTAAATATATATTTAAAAGAAAAGCTACTCTCCCATCGCGAAATCTGCAATATTAATAGAGATATAGACCTGAAATTTGGCAACCATGTTTCTATTGTTGAGTAGAAATCCGCTAGGAACGGGTTTTGCAGAAGTTTATCCCTTTATCCCTGGGATATCCTGGGCTTACAAAGATGTTGTAAGTTTTTAAAAAAAGGCTGCCTTTAAACCATTACACCTACAGCTTTGAAATTTGGCTACCAAATTTGAGTAGAGTTGCGCTAAAACTGGTTTTGACAAATCGCCTCCCTCGGTGGTTTAAAAAGTAATATTTATATACATTTGTTTTAGATGATATTTAAAATTGATAGGCCGATGAACCTGGGAAATACCAAGTTATTCCACTTTAGGTATTTTACTTCGTAGTTTAATTTGCCACATTTTTATCCCTTAAAGCTTCAAAAAATAGCAAATTTTTATATAAAACTATTCAAAATATTAATAACACACACACATTTTGACTTCATTAAAAAATGTATCCTTTTGTCTCATGCATTATCATATTGTTCAATTCACCCGTGTTCGAGAATAGTTATACCTGCTAGTGCATACATATTATTTGATAATTGCATTAAAAATTTAAAACTTCAAAAATATCTAGTGAGGTAACCTAGTTTATTTCAAAAGAAAAGACGACATTTAAATGGAAAATATTTGGTTTTCTATAAATATTAATAAATTTTTTACAAGAATTATCATAGACCATTAATTCTACACACAAATAGAACTAACAGTTTATGCGAAATGGATCACAATGATGAAACTTCTGGTGTAGATAAATATGTCCCAAATTTAATACTGTCAAAAAAATTTATACCGAGTTCTGCAAAAGTTACCTTTATTTTGGCGTAAAATATTTCAAATCCATTAAAACACTTTATTTATTTGTTCTTCAATATAGATTTTTTTGTCACTATTTCACATTCTACGTACATCAAATACTTAGAAATTTAAATCCAAACTAAGAAGTACTCATAATTTATTTGTGATGCATAGTATTCTATTTTCATTAACATAATACAAAGAAAATTATTATTCTTTCAGCAATTAGAATTTAATTTTTTATCATTAAGTGAACCTTCAAGATTAATAATAGAGCTCGTGGTTTTTATTCAACTCAGAATTAACAATTGCTTCCTCTAAAATTTCGAAAGATTCTCTACAATCATGCATAAAATATTGATCGTATTCTCCTCAAGGTTACTTTTAATTTAGTTGATGTAAAATAAAATAATCTTTTAATATTAGCCGACATAAACTGCAGATTTACGAAGCAGATATGGCTGCTTTAAATCCACTGTTATTAAAAAAAAACACTTACTTCCAATGGATCAGATTTTAAAATGCATTCCTTGTGCTGTAAAATTTTGCATTTACTATTCAAATATTTGTTGGGTAAAGTCTGGGTTTCCTACATAAAAACTACAGTGCTAGAGTTGACGAAACCCATTTCCGAAAATTTTTATAGGGGGAGTATTTTTAGATTGGTGTTTATGGATTCTACTAGAATAAAGTATTGCAAGTAATAGGTTATATATATATATGCGATATATATCATCCAATGTTTTACTTATTTTTTTTTATTTTCATATCAGTCGAAATATAGAACTCTCATATAGCTGTATTAACATGAAAAATGCTACGCTACACTTTACTGCAAACTTTTACAAAAGATGTCAACTTTAATATATTCACTTTTATTTGTGATTTTTTTTGTTCCAAAATATTCCTAAAAAGGTATTTTAATTTCATTAGAATTTTTCCAAGGTTTTTTGGGATTTTCTAAAGTTATGTTCCTTTGTTTATACTTCTAAATAGCAAGAAATTTGCTGAGATATTTTTCTCACTTACTAAGGAACAAAAAATATTAAACTATTTTTTTGTTTAGTTTGCTTCAGCATTTTCAGTGTTATCAATTTTAAGTTGTTTTTTTTTCTTTTAAAACTATTCTAATAAAAATTTTGATTGATAATTATGTTTTATTTTTATATAATAACACGAATACTACGTATTAGCAACTAAACAATATCAACAAAATGCTAATATCATTAACTCAAAATGTTATTATAGATAATAAAATACATCACCATGCATCTTGAACCTGATTGGGTGCATATCTATACTGATGGAAATCTTTTGAAGGACTCTGACAGTGAAAGAGCAGGGATGTATTGCCACCTTTTCCTTTTTTATTTATCAACTGGAAAATTCACAACTGATTTTGATGGTAAGGTTTCTGCCCTTCACACAAGTAGACCTTGCGCAGTTGCATTGTCATTTGAATAGCTTTACTAGGGTTGTTGTCTTCTGTGATTCAAATGCGGAGATTTTTGCTGTGAACCTAAATTCTACTCCTACCTCCTCTACCATTCTTGACTGTAAAAAAATGCTGCAGTCTGTCTGAGTACTCTAAGGAAATTATATCTTGCAGTGTATCCCTGGGCACTGCGGTGTAATTGGTAATGAATTAGCGGACCACCTAACAAAGAAGAGAACTTCCATTCAACAGACAACAAGGAAAGCTGTCCTTTTTACCAGTGCCAAACGTATTATTAAGAAAAAGATGAATTATCTCACTTGAATTCAATACACAGAGAGAAATTCCAATAGATCTGGTGGAAGATCTTTCCATGTGGCCAAGACGTAAAGCAGTTGCCGAGTTTCGTCTGGCTACTGGACACGACTGTCTCCTCAAACATCTTCATCGAATTCATGTCACACATGCCTCTTTCTGCACTCTCTGTGATATTTGGCAGAATATGAATACTGACCACAATCGCCACTGCTCAGCACTAAAGGGGAGAACTAAGTTAGGGACTTATTGGGTGCATAGACTTTTCTCACCACGTTATTTCCTACTTTTTTTGTTCTGTCTGTTTTTGTTTCTGTTCATGCCCACTTGTATTGTAGTGATATTTTATAACCCTGGCCATTGTAAATTTAAAAAATTAAGATGTATCAACATTAAAAATAAATTATGAATAATATTCCGGTTAATAAGAATTTAATCATTTTTTAAAGATTTTCCATTTATTCCAATATATAGTTATTTCATATTTACTTCATACCTTCAAAATAAAATCCTCATTTCTCATTATTTAAAAAAAATACTTTGCATATATACTTAAAAGACATTTGAAATACTTTTTTTGTTTATTTGTTTATAATATAAATACGAAATATTCAAAAAATAAGGATACACAACATGTGTTATCAAAATGTTCAATATATTTTAGTATATAATCAAGCGCATTATTGATAATTATAAAAAATAGTTATGTAATTATTTTCACCCATTTCGAGCTTGATTGCAGAACTTTGTTCCTACTTGTGAAGAAAGTATGTGTTTAGTCCGAATACATAGCCATAAATAATTTAAATTGTATAATTTTTCCTTAAAAGCAATTTGTTATTAGTATATAGATTTTTACATATGAAAAAATGAATATTTGAGAATTGAATGATGATAAAGGAAAAATATTTCTTCTCTAATGTAAATCAAGGGATTTAATATAAATAAAACTAATGTTTTCTGTGGGGTTTAATTTTTTTTCCTAAAATTAAATATGCATGCCAAAGACTAAAAGAAAAGATTTTTGCTCTATATTTACATGTTAAATTACATTATCCGTCATTTTTCTTTCTGAAAATAAAACAAATAAGTTTTTCTAGATTTGAAAATTTGAATAATCTGTTCATTTTGAGGCAATGGAAACATATTTTGTAATAAAGTGAATGTAATTCGTTTTTCTGTTAGATATCCATCACTTTCGTATTCCTCTTCATGTGTAAAGAATGTTTTAATTTTTTCCCATCTGACAGAAATTAAAGAACGTATAAAATATTTTGCTACTTGGAAAATATTTATCTTTATCCAAAGAAATAAAAATATATATATTCTTGTATTTTTTTTTTTTTGAATTTTACTCTTTCATTTTTTTTCTCTTACAAAAGATCATATACAATAAATGATACTTTAAAAAACTAAAAAGACACGCTTTTATTGTTAATCGAACTAAGAAATTTCTGTCGCATCCCTTTTTTTCACATAAAAAACTCTTTTTTTTTCGTTTGTTGCATTTGTATTAATCGTGAGCTTTTTCGTTTTAAGGTTGTAACTTAATCTTTTAGTCGGTGAATCTGGAAATGGGATCTAGAATTAGTTGCCAAATTTGAAAATGGGAAATCGTTAATCCTGATTATCTTAATCAGGACTGTCGAACAAAATTATTAAACTATTGTATTGTCATTGGCCCTTGAGAAGTGTTCAAATTTCGAATCAATCTGACCTTTTAAAGAGAGTAAAAATCGAGTTCAGATATTCCGTTACATCAGTGTTTCTCAAACTGTGGGGCGTGCCCCCTGGGGGGGCGCGAACATATCGAAAAAAAAAGATTAAAAAAAATTTATTTACTGGAATGAAGTAAAACAAAATACTTTCTGACATAATAAAAAAATACACATTTACACTAATATAATTTATATATCTGCGATATTACATCATAAAAAATTAAAGCTACTTCTTTTCAAACCAAAATGAGAAAAAACAAAACCCAGACCCATAATAGAAAAAAAAATTTTAGGAAGATTAAAAATTCATCACCGTTATATATTTGTCATCAGATCTAGGCAGCAGAATGTAGCTGCTGCGGTTTGACCTTCGAACTTATTTGTACGGTTAGTTACGTCCCTGCTCTTATGTATTTGTTTTTTCATTTAGGGAAGTTGCAAATAAACTATTTCTGCTACGATATTTTCCTTGTAAATTATTTTTATGATTTTTGGAAAAGCACAGAGAGCTGAAGGATTACTTGGCCAAGATTTATTTCTATGAGTTATTCCCAAACATATAAAAAAGCGTAATGAAAAAAACGTTTTGCATAATTTTTTTTGAACATCCATAAATAACTTTTATTCCGGAGCTGTCACGCCGAGCACAGAATGCACAAAATCGGTAATTCTGGCAAAACTGTTTAATTGTTACCAATGGCTCTGACACTATCCTCCTGTTTGACAGTCTTAACGAGTGAACTAAAATATATTTGTCACATATCTCCCTCTTTTTTGGGAGTGACAAACGTTTTTTTACAATCTTAAGGTACTTCTTTTGACTGAGTTCCCGGTGTGATAACTTTTTTTCCGAAATATTTTCTGTGTTCTTGAAAGTAGGGGTGAGTATATTTTCTCTTAATTAAATTATTCACTGGAATTACGATTTTTATTGTGTACTATAAAAATAATTATAAAAAAAGAGATTGGGGTAGCTCAATAACCCCACTCGACCATTAGTATCGAGTGCGTGCCTGCTCCAGGTTTAAAACATGTTGAAGTCTTTTCACTTTAAATATTAAAAATAATACAATTATTTCTCATCGGAATTTTATATTATTGTTCATTATTCAACATCAATTCTAAATGCTAATTCTGTGAGGCTTAAAATTACAGTTCGCTTAAAACTAATTTGAATTTGAGCAATGATTTTAAAAAATCATTTTACATTTTTGTAAACATTGTCGCGATTCACTTTACTCTCCTTACAATTCAGCGATTATATCAATAATGTTTTATTTTCTTATAAATGAAATCGTGCAAATAGCGGGTATTTCAGCCGGTATACTTTTAATGTATCAGTGCTGCACAGAGTATTTTATAATTAATTAATTAATGCTAAATTAAGAACAAGTTTAATAAGTATTAGCTACTTCCATGGGCTTGTCTTACAGAGCAAATTTTTCAAAGGAATGCTTACGATTAGAAATTGATCCACTGAGTTCTTTCTAAAAAAAAGCTAATATCTATATTTTGCCTTCTATAAGCAGCCACCCCGCATTTTGCAATATATTCCAATTTAAAAATTAGAGAAAGGAAAAAAACATAATAATTAACCTATTACTTAATTTTTTTTTTTTTTGCTTAAAAGCAACATATACAAAATTTAATATTTATGTCATGAATTTGTACTGTATATAATTAAGATTATTGCTTTAGCGTAAAAAAATGCATTATTATTACATTCACTACATTATTAATGTATAAGGGGGGCGCGATAAAAATTGTGATTGATAAGGGGGGCGCCAGTTTTGAAAGTTTGAGAAGCACTGCGTTACATACATGTGATGCTAATAAAAGCTAGTTAAAAATGGTTAAAATTCCTCTAAATAATCCGCTTATTCAAACTCCTTTATTTGTTCTTTAGCTGAATGATACTTTACCTTATACTGGAAACGTGCCATATATATATTTACGTATTCCTCTTTTAAGATTTACTACAAATATCTTATAGTTGAAACATAAATGTAAAAATATGATCCAATTATCAACCTCTTACTGGTTTGATCGTATACCATACACAGCAATGTTTCTCAAACTGTGGGGCATGCCCCCTTAGGGGGACGTGATAACTCTACAAGGGGGCGCGAAAAGTCGAAAACAAAAGATCATTTTTTTATAAAAATAACTATTTTTTTTTTTACTGAAAAAAGAAACAAAAACATTCTGTCAAAATAAAAAATAAATACACATTTACACTGATATAATACAATTATAAATGTATCTGTACTGCACGACGTATTTTATAATTAATTTAACAGTACCACGTTAAGAAAAGTTTAATAATTACTAGTGAACCCATTGGTTTGTCATATAAATTTGTATACAAATGCTAACACTTGTCTTAATAATTTGTACTGTTTATAATTAATACCTTAACTGCTGATTAAATTGTACACAATTCGCTCCCCAAATCCACAGCATACGTAAGTAAGTGTATGTGAT
Source organism: Trichonephila clavipes (assembly GCA_019973935.1). Classification (NCBI taxonomy): domain Eukaryota; kingdom Metazoa; phylum Arthropoda; class Arachnida; order Araneae; family Nephilidae; genus Trichonephila; species Trichonephila clavipes. The sequence continues at coordinate 9,840 of BMAU01020471.1, forward strand.
GTATTGAGGGAGGGAAGAGAAAAGGAATAAAAATAAGTAAAACTTCTGAACTAAGTAAATCCTTCGCTAACACTGTCAAAACCCTTTTATTGCATTCAAAAGCCTTCCGAATAATTTTATAGATATCAGTGCACAGAAAAGATCGTACAATCAGAAAGACGTATATATACGTCCGGGGCAATTAACTTTTGGCTGTGCGATACGTTTATATACGCCAGTGACACTTAAGAGTTTAAAGTCTTATTGTAGCTTTAGTGTCAAAGTACAGTATTATTGAATTCAATACATTGTTAATGTATGAAGGGGGAACGCGATGAAAATAATGATTGAATATATTCGGTCGCAAGTATTGAAAGTTTGAGAAGCACTGCCATACAGGCTACCAAAAACTAGCCACAACCAGTTTGCCCGTACGCAGTACAGGTACTAATAGTTTCTTCTTTCTACTTTAGATTTGCACATATTTTTAATTCTTCTAGTGAGATTATTAGTGCTAATGATTTTAAGAGTTGCAGCTTGTGTTTATGGTACTGAAATACTTCTCATCCACGATTTTCTTTGTGGTGAAGGCAGGAATTTTTTCATTGAAAACAGGCATTTAGGTTCTTGAAAATATTCGATAAAGAACAGGAATTGGTAAGGCAATGTGCAATTCGATGCTTGAGAAGAAATGAAAATGTATAGATAATCTCTGTCCTCATTAGTATTATACCATGCTTCAAATTGTGTGTGTATAGTGCATCCACACAAAAAATCCTCGACCGTTTGAAAAGGAGGTACGAACATAAAATATATTTTTGTAAGTATGAGAGAAATTCTTTAAAGAGATTTAGGAAGCATTCTTCATAGCATGCGGAGTGTACTTATAAAAAGCAAACATTTAGGGTTTTTGTGTTCCACAATCACAAAATAAAAGTATAGTGAGATAACTTTAAAATTGATCATTAAAATAAAATTGTTCCATTTTCGCATTCTGTTAACTATTATGCTTTTGTTATATGCAATAAAAATGTGCCTTTTTTGAACATTTTGAGCAAAAAAATAGGATCATTTAAGGGATTAATAAAAATACAAGGAGCACAAAGTTCCGTCGTATAATAAATATCTAGATTTATTTAGATAAATATGAATTGTGGAATAAATAATATAACTATATATATATATATATATATATATATATATATATATATATATATATATATATATATATATATATATATATATATATATATATATATATATATATATATATATATATATATAACTAAATTAGATATACTTATATGTAAGAAGAAATATTTTTAAAATGTTCTTTTACACACAGGTGAGAAATCTGTGATTTTACAGACCTCAGATAATATCAAAACAGCTCATTTACATGAAGTCAGTTTTTTGCGGAAGTAATATTTACACTTAGAATCTAAGTATCTTTTAATTTTTATCACTTATGATGAATCTTTATAAAATTGCCTACCTGGAATTTACCTCAAATATCTTAAAGTTTATCTAATATTAGAATTTAAAATAAGAGCATACATAAACCGCGTTCAGAATGGGAATTATAATATATGTAATTCATTTAAGGATTTATATAAAATAAATGTAAGTTTATATATATATAATCCAATACAAAAAAGTTTTTTCAATATATAATCATATACATATACATACACATATATATAAATTTATACATATATATACATATACGCAAATATATAAACAATAAATATATATATATATATTATATATATATATATATATATATATATATATATATATATATATATATATATTAGCTTTACAGCTTAATTAAAGAAAGAACACGTAAAAATTTTAGGAATTTTGAAACAATAACCTTATTTTAAAATTAGTTAAGATTTTAATAGAAATTATATAATAAAGGAATAACAGAGAATATATATAGGGAATAATTTGCATGTTTCGTTCAAAATATACTATGCATATAATCTAAATAAAGGGGAAATAATTTGTGACAGATCTCGAAATATTGAACCACGATCAATTAAACAATTGACGAGGACGACACATTAGGTAGCAGCCCATTTCCTTTTGCAAACGTGAGTACTTCAGCCTTCAGAGATTTAAAAGACATCACCCACTCTGCAAGATGGGTCTTAACCAGAACTGGAACCATGGACAAGACAACCCTGCCCATGAGTCCAGTCGAGCGAGTTCACTTTTTAATTTATATTCGAAAAAAAAAAAAAAAAAAAATGTTACAATATAAATGCGTTTATTATAGTACGAATAATATATTCGTATACTGTTAATATTATAATCGTGTATAAACCTGTATATTAGCAGAATTTTAAATATCTTTTTGTGTTGGAGAGTTTATAAAAACTTTTTAATATTTTCAATTTCCATGCTGTGTTCTCAGATACGACTCTCGAATCCGATTTGAACCCTATCCATGGACGTTTAGTCATCTGCAGTTGGCAAAACCCTTAAATGCTAATGGGGACGTGTTATATATATACAACTGCAGATGGCAAAGTAATATAGATGTTTTTGTGTTCGAGTGATATGAGTGTCCACGAGATTGGTCCGAATGGTTTTTTTCTTTAAATACTTTTTAAATGGAAGTATATTTTTTTACGTTCATTACAATAGATAGTAACATGTTTGTAATCCTGAATAAAATACTTCTAAAAACATTATCTCGTAATTAGACCTGCCATCTCTACTAATACTCGTCCAGAGAACAATTTGCATGTCTTTATGGATTTTTAAAGTATCAGAATATATGCGTATATATACAGAGTGTCTCAAAATAGCCTGCAAACTTGGCAAATCGGTATAGGTGTCTGCTCAGGTGTACCTGTACGATCCATTGTTTACAAGAGAAATACGGTAAATGGTGATGAATGTATGATAATTCATATAATGGTGTATGATGGGGCCCTATGCTTCTGAACGTGATTGGGTGGATATGACATACTCCAGCCTTTAGATCGGATGTGGATGCCTGGTTCTATGGGCATTATGATAGCCAGATTTCACACCAATAGATTTTTTTCCCATGGAGCAATCTCAAGGAATATGTGTATCGAGATTTAATGACTACACATAAACGGACTTAATTGCTCATCCGCATGCTACTTGTACTTCGGTGAACCCCGCGCTGCACTTATTCATTCCACGGCCCGCTCAAGCCTGCTTCGATATGTGCAGCGGACACTATGAAAATCCGTGTTTTTAAATAATTATAAAAACTGTTGTTAATGTATCCAATGCCGTGTTTTCTCCTTGCACCGGCTGTGAAGTCATACTTTGTTTTTCGTATTTTTCTCGTAAACTTTGAATCGTGAGTACCGGTACAGCTCCTTTGCCACTTTTTATGTTCTCCCAAAAAGGAATCTTGATGTGCAGAGTTTCAGCGCTTTTTCTGGGATACCCTGTAAACTTAAACAGGTTATTTTATTTTATCCTTTTTCATTTTTAGCTTCTTAATAAACTAACTCTAGATCTTTCTTATTAATAAAATATTTTTAATGTTTTTATATATTCTTAGCTATATTTGTAATATGTTTTAAAGTACACTCATGTCCATAAATTAAGAATAATTCAGAATCACACAGAAATTGAACTCTAAAATAAAAATTTCACCTGTAGAATTATCACACACATCTTGAAAAAGAATATGGACATTACAGAAAACCACCAGAGGGCGCAAATAGTACGTCACAATGACGAGAGTGTAAGACAGGGGTTATATAAGGAATGGTGGCAAAGAAGTAAAATTGTTCACAAGCGCTTTAAAAGCCTTTTAGTGTAATAACCGCATAGTTATGGCACAAGGGAAGCATTTGGGTGATTTTTTACATGGTAGAATTATTGGACGACTGGAATGTGGACGTACCCAGCTGGAAGTATCCGAGGAACTTGTAATCGCCCAGAGTGTCATCTCCAGGCTTTGGCAACGATTCCAAGATGATGGTAATGTGAGTAGATGTTACAGCACAAGAGTCGCCTCCGAGTTACAATGCCGAATGAGGACCGGTATTTGGCAGTTACTGCCAAAAAACAGACGGAGCACAGCATCAGACCTGTCTCGTCAACTCTTCAGCTACGGGTACTACAGTTTCAAGGCAGACCGTGTTATCACGCTTAGGGCACATTGGTCTATATGCTCGTAGGCTTGTCAGAAGTGTTCCACTTACCGCAACTCACTGTCACCTGCGATTAACCTGGAGTAGAGAGCATGCATTGTAGACACCACAACAGTGGTCTTGTGTGATGTTTTCCGACGAGACCAGGTTTAGTTTGCAGTCTAATTCTCACCGGACTTTAATATGGAGAGCGCCAGGTACGCGTTACCACCAAGAGAACACCATTGAACGACACCGTTACGGTGGTGCAGGATTGCTCGTTTGGGGAGGAATTATTCTTGGTTCCAGAACTAACCTGCATGTTCACAGTGTAACGATGACAGGCCACATCTATTGGGATGTCATTCTGGAACAACATGCACGTTTGTTTCGGGGCGCCATGGGTGCTGAATTTCTGTTTATGGATGACAACGCCCGTCCTCACCGTGCAAACATTGTAGACGAACGCCTTTAATCGGAGGATATCACCCGTATGGATTGGCCAGCATACTCACCGGACTTGAATCCAATAGAGCATGTGTGGGATATGCTTAGCCGACGAATTGCAGCCCATCAACCCCCTCCCACTTGTCTACCGGAACTTCGGAAGGCATTGCATGAGTGGTGTAATATTCCCCAAGATCAGGTTGATAATTTGATACTCAGCATGCCTAGGCGTTGTAAGGTCTGTATTGCATCGTCCGGGAGACATACTCCGTACTAACCATCATACTAACCATGTTATACTGTTTTTTGTAAATAGGTTATTTTTTGAAATTTGCTCCATGGAGTAAAAATCGCAATTTTTATTAATTTGTCAAACATATAGCATCTTTTTTCTCTTTACCTTTTGTTTAAAAGATAGGCTTTACAAATAAGTCAAAGTTGTTTTGCTTATGTCTCTTTTTTCGCCTGAACTTCATTATCCTTAATTTATGGACATGAGTGTACTTTAATAATTATTCCCAAAGTAAGGTACTGTTTTGGCGGGATCTGAATGAAACTTACGTGTTGGTGCAGAACTTTTTTTTCTTTTTAATATTTTGTATTTATTTAAATCCTTTTTTTTTACCTTTGGTATATAGATTTTTTGTTTTTTCATGGTATTTCATTTTGGAAACTACGTTATTATATTTTAAGTATTAATTATTTAGTGTAATGTTAATAAATTTTGCATATTATTAGAAGCTAACTAATTCTTATATATTTTTCTATCTTTTAGCCCAAAGGTCTAAGCCAGGGTGGCCAACCCGCGGCACGCGTGCCACAGTGTGGCATGGCGGAGTTGGTGCAGTGGCACGCGAAGACCTGGGGAAAATATAATGAAAAAATAACAGTTTTATTCAAATGTGGTTATCTCAGACAAAAACCCTCAATATTTATTTTAAACACACTTAAAAGAATAACATTAGAAAATTATCTTGTAAAGAATATTTACATTCATTGTTTTATACGCCAGCTTTCCAAAGGACGTGCACTCGTGAAATTTTGGAATTTCAGGAAGCGTGTTCCAGTGAGTGTTTGATACTCAAGAATAAGACTTGCTAAGGTAGTATTTCTCAAACTGTGGGGCGCCCCCCCTTGAAGGGCGTGATAGCTCTACGAGGGGGACGCGAGCATATTGAAAAATTGAAAACTAAAGATTATTCAAAAAATTATTAATTTACTGAAAGTAAGCAAACAAAATACTTTCTGACATAATAAAATATAAAATACACATTTACACCGATACGATACACTTGTAAAAATATTTGTACTGTACAATGCATGTTATTATTAGCTTAACAATACTAAGTTAAGAACAAGTTTGATAATTTTCAGTGACCCCATGGGCTTGTATTAACACTTATCTTGATAATTTGTACGGTTTATAACTAATTCTTTAAATGCCGATTAAAAGTTACGCGGTTTGCTCTCCAATATCACGGTTTTCTACGTAGACGCGCGTATTTTGATGTTTTTTGGAGGGGGGGGCAGAAAAGGAATAAATAAGCAAACTCCCCTCTCAAATAAGTAAATCCCTTGCAAAGACTGTCAAGGTTCTTTTATTGTATTCGAAAGCCTTAGGAATGATTTTATGGATAGCAGTGCACAGAAAAGATCATACTTCGGAAAGACGTATATATTAGTCCAGAAAATTAATGGTTTGGCTGAGTGAGATGTTTATATAAGTCGGTGGCAGATAAGTTAAAGTCGTATATATATATATATATATATATATATATATATATTGCAGCTTTAGTGTAAAAGTATAGTATTATTTAATTCATATGGAGCGGGCGCGATGAAAATGATGATTGAAGATTGGGTCGCGAGAATTGAATGTTTGAGAAGCACTGAGCTAAGGGATTAAGCTTTTTCTTACCAATATTATGGTATAAATAAATAATTTATATTTCAGATTATAGGGTAAGCTTTTTCTTACCAATATTATGGTATAAATAAATAATTTATATTTCAGATTATAGGGGAAAGTAATATTTTTCATATTCAACTTGGTCACATTTTTTGTAAGCAAACTTCTGCATCTTTTGTTTCTATATTTAAGAAAAAAAAGATTAGCACGTTTCACAATAATGCAGCAACTATCTACCAAAATTAATAATGCTCCCAGATATAATTTAAAAATTTAATATTCATTTTGAAGGATTCATTCAGTGCTAGGTTGAAATATTTTCAAGATGATACAAAATGCTGATCTATTCGGAAATTCTTTTTTCAATTTTTCTAAAAAATGTTAATTATTACCCCACCCCATCCAACCCCTGAATTCCAAATAAAAATTATTAACCTACTGCACCTTACCAAACTAAAAAGTAACTGTAAGGAACTTATTTCAACTCAAGATATCCAAATTATATTGAATTTCGGAAACTTGAACCGACAGGCAATGTTCCAAATATACACGATTTGGCTGTATGATATTGTTTTAGTTTTGGATCAACATATGTTTGTGAACAAATGTTTTCTATTATAAACGTCATAAAATCATAACGTGGCTCAAATTTAATTAATATACACCTAAAATAGCCTAAGTTTGCTAACATTTTCAAGAACTAATCCTAATATAGATGAATACGTTTTAACAATAAATTAGAACTAAATGTTTGAAGTTACACATTGTCCTTTTATACCTGAAAAAGTTTATTAAACCTGAGTCCATTGACCAGCAATATATTTTGTAGTTCAGTTCCAAATTGCAATATGTTTCAGTTGTAGTATACTCAGTAGTGTATTTCTAAAAAAACAACCTTTTAAGCTCATAAGGTGTAACATTTCTTTTAAATAAACCATATTTCTATCTTAGTAGAAGTAGAAGTGGTTTTTTACACATTTTTCTTTTATTTTTGAAGCTATCATATTTATACACGGCGTAATAACGCGCATCAGTAAATTTCTATCTTATTTTTTGTGTCAAAAGTGCGCGTTATACGCCGGATTTTATGGTAATATATTGTTCTCTACTTTTCAATAAAAAGTTAGAGTTAATTTATATTCTCATTTATTGCGCGTTACCTATTAAAGATTAACACTATAATGAAAAGAAATCTTTCGTTTATTTGAATAAAACGCATCAAAATTTCTTTCATATTAATCTGTAAAATAAGTTTTTACTGTACAAAATATGTATTGTGTTTAGAATAATTTTATAGTATTCTTGTGTATTATAAAAAACGAAGGAAATACTACAGCCGTGAAATACAAGATGAAAATTGATATTCATCTTTGATTTCAATCTGATACTTGACAGTACTTCTTCAATAGTACTGTTACCAGAAATAATAAAGAGAATATTTAACCATTTCTTCTCGTTTTATTTTTAACTTTTCAGTTTCGATAAAACATTTTTATTACTGGCTCTCTGAAAATTTTAATGTTTTTCTGTAAAATGTGCAAATTGTCAAAATAAAATTCAAACTTCAAAAACTAAAGAATGAAAAAAGATTTATATGATTTTTATACCTCTTTGAAAGGTTTACTTGTTCTATTTTCTGCTCCATTTAACTTTGCTGTAAAGAAATTTTCATAAAGAAACCAGTGAAATTTCCATTTCACTGATATTATATCAAATATTCTTTCATGATACTTTATATGGTGTACTCCCCTGTTCATAAAAGTCATTCAAGTTGATAAAATTATTTTCTCAACCTTGTGAATAATATTATATAGTTAAATATATACGCTTAAGAAAAATCTTTAGCAGTCAAAGTAAAACATTTTCCTTTCCATAAAAGTAAATATTTGAATTATTTATTATTTCAAAAGTATTAGATTTTTAATACTTTTGAAATTTAATGCAGGGTGTTTTCAAGTTTATAACAATAATTTCGATTCAAAAACAAAATTGTGTCATTTCAAAAATAGAAGAATATTTAGTAGCTATACTAATGTGTAATTTACATTCTGTTTAATTTTGTGCAATCAATTGCAGAAAATATTGACGGATTTTTTCAAGGAATTAAATTTATTATATGTAAGAATTCAAAAATATAATTTCCTACTACGTAAGCTCCTATCTTTTTTCCCTTCAATTTCAAAAATCGAAGGATATGGAGGCAAACATTTATATTTACTTTTGTTTTTACTTAAATAATCAGCTAGGTACCAATAAGTATTAAAGATAAATTCTAAATGTGCGAAGTTATAATGCTAATTGATTTAGTTTAAGTAAGTAATGAAGAAACCTTTCTTCATAATCATGATGATTTCTAAATTAAATTTCGAAACAAATTCTAGAGTAAATTTTTGTATTCATTTAAGCAAACCTGGAAAATTCTTTTAACTGTTGCAACCACTCGATTTTTTTGTCATTTTATTAAAAACAGTAATTAGTCTTTTGATATTTTTACCACTAGATTGCCCAAAGTCATTTTGATTGCTTTTTAATTTCAATTAGAAAAAAATTACATATATAATGAACAATTTCTTAGAATTGCTTAGAATATATTTTTTATTGTTAATATTTACTAATAACTTGTTATGTAACTGCCTATAATATAAAAAAATAATAAATTAATTTTAAACAAATTTCTTTACACATTAATCATTTTTTCGCAATGCAGTCATTTTGACTGCTTTTGGGCAATATACACTGGTGTGCAAAAATTAAGGACGAAGTCGAAAAATTAGCATATCAGCTGAACGAAGAGGCAGAGCAGACAGAAAGACCAATCAGGAGATTAAGTAAGGTGATGTACGGTAGAACATGCGCAGATATGCAGGTAGACGTAATGGGGGAGTGTCTGAGTAGTATAAAGCATGTTGTCGGTGTAAGATCAGTATTTCTGGCAAAGAGATTGCACGCCGTATAGCAGTTAAAATCACACCGAGTTGCTGCCTCAGCGAGAAAAGGCGAAAAATCAATCTGTTAGACGACATCTGGATGCTTTACCCGAGGTGGAATCATTGGGAAGTTGGAGGAAAGCCGCAGTGTGACAAGTGTGGCTGCAGAGTTCGGAATTGCTCACAGCATCGTTTCACGACTTTGGAGACAATTTCAAACTACAGGAACAGCTATCCGGGGGTTCAGTAGTGGTCGTCCACGAGGAACCACACCCGCAAATCACCGGTACATTGTCTTACAGGCCGGAATAAACAGGCGGCAGACAGTGGGAGAAATCGCTAGACACACGACACAGGCGACTGGACGACCGATATATCGCGTTTTACCGGGGTCAGAAGACTGCACGGTGGTGGTCTGTTTGCACGACGCCCTGTACGGTGTGTACCTTTAACGCCTGCCCATCGGAGAAGGCGTTCTCTGTGGTGCCGGGAACACCGGAATTGGAGAGACAATGAATGGGGACGAGTACTCTTTACAGATGAGAGCAGATTCAGTTTGAGTAGCGATTCTCATCGCATACTCATCTGGAGAGAGCGGGAAGCCGCAATCATCCTTCGAACATCATTGAAAGGGACAGGTATGGAGGTCGCGGTGTTCTCGTTTGGGGAGGCATCATGCTTGGTAGTCGTACAGACCTTCACATCTTCGACGCAGGTTCAGTCAACGGGACCCGTTATTGTAACGAGATTCTTCTTCCATATGTGCGTCTTTTTAGAGGCGCTATGGGTCTGCAGTTCCTTTTCATGGACGACAATGCACCATGTCATCGCACAGTAGTTGCCGAACAGCTCTTAGAGAGTGAGGATATTGAACGTATGGATTGGCCGGCACGATCTCCGGATCTCAATCCCATCAAGCATGTATGGGATTTTCTAGGCAGGCGCTTGGCAGCTCGTACCTTACCACCAGTAACGATTCGGGAGCTTCGATTGGCGCTGCAAGAGGAATGGGCAGCAATGCCTCAACAACTCATTGACACCCTCATTCTCAGCATGGGCAGACGTTGTGAAACCTGCCTAGCAGTCAGGGGAGATCATATCCCCTACTAAAGACCGGATGTTTCTTGCTGGACACCCATCACAGGGATGTTTTGGCCTTCAGTCGCATTGCGCTCCATGCTACTTTTTCAATGAAGCTTCTTTTTATCCCTCTGATTTCTCTTTTAGTAAGTGTTGCTTACATATTACACATGTCCTTACGTATTGGGGATCTTTCGGTATTAAATGTGTTGATTTGGAAAGCTTTTGTACAAAGTTATATTGAAAAAAACGTCTCGTCCTTAATTTTTGCACACCAGTGTAGGTATATACCAACAATATATATAATTTTCAGTTTCTCTAGTGTTAACAAAATCAATGAACTTGAATATCAATTCAACAAACATCTTGGTCTTTTCTCTGGAATAAGGAATAAAGAAACCTTAAAAAATTGATAAATATTCTTTAACCCCTTCACTTCCCTCAAGCGTATATATACGTCTCTCTCAACCAGTGCAGTAAATGCCCCGAACGTATATATGCGTTTTTCCAAAATGTTATCCTTCCCTTTTCGCTGCTATCAGTAAAACTATTCCGAAGGCTTTGAAATGCAATAAAATGACTTTGAGAGTGTTTGTGATGGATTTTTTTTACTTATTTCAGAGAAAAATTTGCGCTGATTTACGCCTTTTATTTTCCCCCTAATACACCGCAAAGGGAAAAACTTACTGGAGAGCGAATCGCGTTACGTTTAATCGGCAGTTAAGGGGTTAAAATGTTATTTAGTTGAAAAAAGGCATACATACAAAAAATTATTTATCCTAAGGAAAAAGACAATAAGATTATTTATTGTGAATTATATTGTAAAATGCATAAAACTATTAAAATAACAGAAATTTCAAATTTGTATTTGGATACAATTTTTTAAAAGTTAAATTCTTTTAATAAAATATCTACAATTTAATGAATTTTTGCTTATAACCTTTCATGAATATTAGTATTTGAGCAGTCGTCTTTACAAAATCTGAAAAAATGAAAATTGCCCTTACGTTAGTAACAATTGTTCTTCAAACAGTTTTTTGAAGGTATACAAAATTTTAAGTTAGTTTTTCTTAACTCTTCTCAGATAAATATATAAGTCAATACTGGGGATTACATTTTAAACTATTTCTTAACCTTCCTTCACTTTTTATAATTTTTTTTGTTTTATAAACTATATATTATTTCTATAAAAATGCATTGATAAATGGTAATATTTGCTAAGCGATGATCTTCTGTAAACATAAATTTATCTTGAAAATAAAGTACACATTAAAATATTTCAAGAAATGCTCTAAAACAATAATAATCTATACATAATACAATGTAAATATTTATTAAATTTCTAGAAGTATATAAATAATGTTTTTAATATTATTCCATTTTTTAAAAATTTAAATTACCTTTAATCAGTATGCAGTGATACTTATTTCCAGCATTCTTTAAGTATTGGACGATCCAGGATTAATTTCTAAAAAAAATGCATGCAAATATATATATATATATATATATATATATATAAAGGTATCCAATATATTTTATTTAGTTTAATGCTATCTTTCGTATTTTTACCTAAACTGTTAAACATATAAATAATATTAAATACTTTAAAATTACTGTGTAATATAGTTATAATGCGGGTAAATCATTTTCAATTGATTCAGGGATACCGTTTTCAAAATTTAATCGATAATGCATGAAAAATAAAACAATTTAAAGTAATCAAAATCACACTGACACACACACATTGATTGGACATATCTTCCCATTTCATTCAAGGTAAAAACTGTTACGAAAAACCACACCTTACTTCTTTTTTACCATCACTAATTATATAAACAACTCATATATTCTGCATAATATACTCTCTGAATTAACAGTTCATTGAATTCATTCATTTTAATCATTTTACAAATACTTATGTATGTCTATTGAGAATTAGTGTTTAAGAAAATGTTGACTCCCATGAACGAGAAACTAATTAATAATCAAAAAAAAATTTCGAAAGAAAAATGTGAATAAATGTTTAATATCTATTATTTTTTCAATTGACACGCAAAGTATTTTTATTTTTATTAAATATGAAAAAATAATAGGGGTAATTTATTAATTAAATCAAATTACACATTTACATTTATTAATTTTATTTTATTATGTTAAATTAACTCATTGCTGATCTTATATTAAAATCGTTTAGCAGAAATTTGAATGCATCAGGGATTTCAATTTGATGCTTGATTTAATTGTATTTAATTTCATTGCTGTTATTATCAAAATCACATCCCTTGATATGAAAGAAAACTGACCCTCTAAAAATATTTGTTTAATGTATGATATTTTTTTAAAATTCAAGCAATATCCTTAATGAAGCTACAAAATATTTTATTTTATTCAAATTGTTAACATACACGTAAGTAATGTGTAAAGAAAGTCTTCTTTTCCTATCTTAATTCTTAAAAATGTATTCTTACATATGAAGGAAACTAAGTAACAATACATTTCTTCAAATATGCTTAGCTCGCTTCATTTTTTGAAAACAAAAAAAACTATGACTCACTCGTGTTGAAAGAGAAAAGATATTTGCGTTTCTATGAAAGAACGAACGAAAGTCAAATAATACTTTCATACACGAATAGTTTAAATCTTAAGAATCACGCCATCCATAGGTAGATATTTATTTTTCAGTTATATTCAGATTTTAATAAGAAGTTGGAATAAAAAAATCTTGTTTCATCCACTCGAATGCACCGATGCTCCTGTTCATTGGTGCACAGATATTTTGTGATTTGAGTAACCTTCATTTGATCTTCATGTATAATTTTCAATAGATATATTTTTTTAATTATGATTGATCCTGTTTTATTCGCAGTTCCTTTTGTATGTAAATAAATTGAATCTTTTTTCTATTTCAGAATCATCTTATTTTTATTCTGATACACAAAAATATTACATAAGCATATGCTCTGAATGTCTTCAGATTCAAACTATATTTATTTCAAAGATGAATTTCCCACTTCGATACCTGCTCACGAGAAGTTTTGAAAGATGATATCCCTCACTGTGATTCAACGTTACAAAATAATTCGTTTATATTATTTTATTTACCCTCAAAGTAGAATTTATGTAAGAAAAATAACATCTTACCATTTCATTCCAGCCACAGAACTTTTACCAATATTTTACACAAGTAAAAGTAAATAAAAGTAAACACAATCTTACACAAGTAAAATATGAACAATAATTTAGCGACGCATTTTTTTTTGCATGAGTGTAAGAGTTATAATAACGTCGCTCTATAAGACAACACAAGGGCTATTGGCGACGAGCCTCGTAATTTCCGGCCTCGGTCAAGTAACGTGGACGATATCCACGAGCTGACATCCTTTCCCCAAATTACAGCAACACGTCAACAGTAGGACTTTGAGCTAGGGATGGCGATCTGAGATCGATTTATCAAAGAATCGATTTCTAGGGTCAAAAAAGTCAATATGTAGCGCTGAATCGATATTTCAGCCTAGAAAATCGACATTCGATTTTTTTCTGTTTTGGTAAAAACCATAAGATTATTTACAATTAGTAGAATGTGTACTATCTTTAAAACTATTTATCTTTATTATTGGGAGCAATAAGCTGTATTATCTATTTTCTAAACTTTTTAATGCAGCAAATACATTTAGAAAATAATTGTCTTCTTTTATACTTGATACTTTGATGTGGTAATAAAAATAATTATAGTTGTGGAATTCCCTGAAATAAAAAAATTCTCTGATTTTACTGATAAGAGATCGTGTATATATATATTATGGAATCTTTCTTGTTTTTCATAAAATGGATTTGTATTCACATTGTAAATGCAGACTATATAAAAAATCGATCTTTAAGACCTCGACTTTTGTGTGTGTGTGAATTGATTCATCAGGAAAGATCGATTTTTAATTCGAATCGAATTAAAAATCGATCTAACATGCATCAGCCCCCTCTACGTGATGGGTCTTCAGATGCACCAAGACTCGAACCCACGCAGCGAGCTCGTTACCATAACCTCTAGGCTACCGTAGCCTTTTTTTATAGTAATGTAAGTAAAGAATTAATTGTTAGCTGTCTACGTAAATCTTAACTATTCTATGTTATAAGTTTGATTTCGATGTTTTCTGTGTATAAGATAACCTGTTTACATTGCCTATAATAGTGGAAGTATTTTTGTTACTTTTCATAAAATAATAAGACTGAACGAAGAGATTTCATTCTTTTTGGAATTTATTCACATTAGCTCTGTATATATAATAACGGAAATATGTTTTCATGCATTTTCATAAAATAATGACAAATAACAAGCTCTGTATTAAAAAGGTGGGAGCCGTTATTTTAAAAAAATTATTTTTGTATCTCTCAAAACCTTTTTTCATAAACATAACATTTAAAACTTACTCATTGGTATTATATATTTTTATATATAAACTTAGAAATAATCAATAACTCATCAAATATTCTAGCTCTTTGTCACTCAGCATGCTTTCTCAAATGGATTATTCATGTCATAAAAGTTTTGCCATCTGAAGATATATGAACTTAATGCCAGAATAAAAGAAAAGGAATGATGCCTAAAATGTGCTATGATCTTCCGCGAGTTAAGAGAGATATTTAAAGAAAGTGCTTTGCAACTTTCCACGTTAATGTATTCTTTTAGAGACATGGATACATGATTTTTCTGTTCAATATTTTATCTCTGAAATACACATTGGAACAGGGAAACACTTTCATCATATTCGTTAACGCATAATTAAAAAGGCAAATGACCGTAGCTTGGGCATAATAAATTCAGCATAAATGCAAAGAATCTCCATAGATCTAGATTGAAGCAATCCTTTAGGGATAGTTTAATTAATCTTCTGACGTCGATAAAGATAACAAAAAATTAGAAGATTGAAAATATAATACCTTATCACCAAACAACGTATCAGAACATAAATTTGATGATGAGCTGAAGAGGAAAATATTCCAGAAGTAATTTAAAGCTTTGAAGGCAGAATTATTTCTTACACTAACAGAAAAGTGAGATGTTATTCGGAGACTCGGTTGTCGAATTTTAAGAAGTGTATAGAAAATGTAACATCTTCAAGTATGTAAAAGATTTTAAATGAAGGAAACTAAAAATAAATAATTCAAATAGAATTCCTGTTTCTTGGTTCAGAAATATTGTATCAGCCAATAATGTAGATCAATGTTAAAAATCTTAAATTTTTTTTGTCCTTCGTCATTAAAATTTCATGAAAAGAGGGTATACAACTATAAATTCTTTAATATAATTGTACTGTATAAGTTTGTTGTAATACAACTTTATACATTGTAACTATCTTTTGGTAAGAGATTTTATTTAAAGTATACCATCGTAACAGATAGCAGAAATAATATTTATATATTCCCTGCAAGGTTGTGGATATTGATTCTAGAACAGAGTTCTGATTTCGTGATTTTGTATACTTAGAATTACTGAAGATGTAATGCACTATGCAACGCAAAAATATTACACCAAGGAAGAGTAGCTTCAAACTTATGCAAATTTCAAGGTAGGGGTATTTCACTGGGAATGCAAATATGCGAAGTGCGCAGCTCTCTGACATTCTCTGAATTGGATATAAGGGAAAGAATTTGTAGAATATGCAATATTCTTGAATTATTTCTGCCAAATTGATATTGATTTATTTATCAGTTTATATGTATACTCCTCAAGGTCACGTAAACTGAGATAAGCACTGTATGGCTTGGCTCTCGTGGACTGTTAGTGCCACTTAGTTTAGTTACATGGATGCTGGTATTCGGTATTTTTTTAGTCACGTCTAAGTATTTTTTCTGTTCTTTCGAATATAATAGCTTCGCAGTTACGACAAATCTTCATCCTCGCTCTGCATTTTCAAGACAAATCTTCAATAACTAAAAGACGCCACATTTTTTTTCCAAATGAATAGTAAGACAAAGATTTAAACAAAGAAATACCAAAATCTCGATATTTCCAAAAAGAAATATCCGCCCTTTTCAAGGAGTACATAGTGCAAAAATAGAAAAGAACAGGATGCGTAAAATTTGTGGCGTTGAAACAATGTGTGGTGATTGTTTGCATCTTAAAGGAAATTTATCGAATTTCCGATTAGATCTTTAAATATTTTCACTATCAATATAAATTTGTTACAGATATATTTATTCATTTATTTGTTCTTTGTAGCAGATTTAACCCTTTAACTGTGCATACCGTGATTTCCACGGGCAACGTAGATGTAGCAAAATTTGCGCAAACCAAGATTTTTACAGGTATGCATTTTTCCCAGCTATTTAACTGTGCAACCCGTGTTGTTCCTGTTTATGTTTTTATGCTCATATTTTTATGACCTAATTCTATATTTTATAATAAAAACTCTTTTACAATTTTTTTTGTATATATTAACTCTAAAATGTAGATTTAATGTTTATTTGAAACACGTAACAAAAGAATACGCAATTTTTGAATCTACTTTCATAAAATTTCTACTCAGCGAGAGGGTTAAAGTTGTTTTTGAGTGAATAACCGTAATAGGGAATTATCTAAAAGCTCCATTTTAGTTTTGGCGAAATGGTCTGCGTTTACAAATCTGCTTTTGCTGTTTTGAAATAAATCTATTAAAACTAGAGATATATTATCTTTTTCAGCACTCCTGAGCTAAATAATTTTGGTTCGATTCTTATGCTTTAGATATAGATAATAACCTTCTTATGTAAACCTTGTAACCTTCTTATGTTGCAATTTCGTTTTCAGTTTATGCCTTCATGCTGTTGATAAAAGTTTGTACAAAGCTTAACCTATTTATTTGTTTCATATAGTTTTTCATAATTCCGTGTAATTCAGTTTTTCTCAAACTGGGATGGCGCGATAACCCTACGACGGGGGCGCGAGCATATCGAAAATAAAAGATTTAAAAAAAATTAATTTACGGGAATGAATAAAAACAAAATACTTTAAGACAATATAAAAAATGCACTTTTACTCTGATATGATTTATATCTATCATCTAGCGAAATAACGTCATCAAAAATAAAAACTTCTTCAATACTTAATTAGCTATCTTTGATCCTATAGCCAAGTAAAAAAATTATTTGATTTGCTGTAATCCCTAGATGAGAGATTTTCTATTACGTTTCCTTTTTAAACCTAAAATACTGCTCTTTCAGAGAAAAAACAAAACCCAGAATGGAAAAAATTTAGGAAGATAAAAAATTCATCACTGCTATGAAATACTGTACACAAAGCTGTAGGCAGCAGAATATATTTGCTCAACATCTGTTTGACCTTCTAAGTTATTGGTACAGCTAGTTATGACTTCTCTCTTATGTGTTTGTTTCTCATTTAAGGAAGTTGTAAAAAATGTATTTTTGTGGGAGGAAGTTCCCTGTAAAAGCGTTTGATATTTGGAGATATATTGTTGATATTTGTTCCCTGTAAAAGCGTTTGATTTTACACTTTGAAGGATTACTTGGCTAAGATTTATTTTTATGCGTACTCTCAAGCATATAAAGTATAATGAAAAACGTTTTACACAATTTTTAGCAGTAACATCCATATTATATATCGAACACACTTTTAATCTAGAAGTGGTCACCCGGGGCACACAGATCATGAAATCGTTAATTCAGGCAAAACTGTTTATTTGTTACAAAAAAAATTTGAAAAGTCCTTGAAAGTATGTAAGTATACTTTCTCTTAATTAAATTATTCACTGGAATCGAGTACAATAAAAATAATTATTAAAAAAGGTTTTGGTGACTCAATCACCCCGCGAGACCATTAACGTTAGTATCGAGTGTGTGCCTGTTCCCGGGATAAAACACTTTGAAGTCTTCTCGCTTTAAATATTCAAAAGTAACACAATTATTCTTCTCATTGGAAATTTTATATTATTTTTCATTATTTAATATTAATTCTAAATGCTCATTCTATGAGGCTTAAAATTACAGTTCGTTTAAAACTAATTATAATATGGGCATTCGTTTTAAAATATCATTTTACATTTTCGTAAACAGTGTCGTACATTTGGACTTACTCTTCCTGACAGTTCAGCTATTATATCAAGAATGTTTTAGTTTTTTAAAAAAATGAACTCGTGCGAAGAATGGGTACTTCAGACTTTAATGTATCAGTGCTGCACAAGGTATTTTATAACTAATTTATTAATGCTAAATTAAGAGCAAGTTGAATAAGCATCAGCGACTTCCATGGGCTTGTCTTGCAGAGGAAAGTTTTTCAAAAGAAGGTTTATACGATTAGAAGTTGACACTCTGAGTACATTTTGTATATTTGGCTGAGATCCATATTTTGTCTTCAAAGCAGCCACCGTATTTTACAATTGTTCTAATTTAAAATTCGAGAAAGAAAAATAAAATATATATCACTTAAAAGTAACATATATATAAAATTTAGAATACTTATCTTATTAATTTATACGGTTTATAATTAAGATCATATTATAGCTTTAGCGTCAAAGTGCATTATTATTACATTCAATACATTATTGTATAGGGGGCGCAATAAAAGTTATGATTGAAAAGTGGGTCACCAGTATTGAAAGTTTGAGAAGCACTGGGGTAATTTCTCTTTCAGTTTATTATTGAGCTGAACTGATTGAATTATTTGTTTTAGATAGCGTTGAACTCTCTTAAGTTACTTTTAAAAATTTATTTTACTGCTTAGGATTATTTTACAGGTATATAATTTTATGTGTTCGCTTCCTATTTTTAGTACATTTTTGTTGCCATTTTGACAAATTGCAGTTTTTATATTAGATAGAAGTTCAATACAAAAAACTTAGTTTTTGACGCATGTTAGAGATATTTTTTCCTTCGCTATAGATGTGGACTAAGCTATGAATTTTTGCCTGAAATTGTTTGTAATGTATTATCAAATCTAGGCCTATTTTAATTATTTTAGATAACTTTTTATTTATGGTAATGCTGTAGTTTCTTTCTCAATTTAATTCTGGTTCATATTTTTTGAATCGCACTGTAACATAGTTTTATCATTTATTGTAGAGCATGCTGGTTGCTTTTATGATTATATGGTTTGCTTCATTAATCTACATCAGTGCTCCCTTTTTATTCCTGCGGACTACTCAACGTTTGATTATTTTACCGCGGCCCACCTGAGTGTGGGACAGGTTTATTGTTTATATTTCAGATTGTTTTGATTTAACAATTTTAATTTAGTTGCATTTAAATATGCCTTCAGAATAAAATATAGTTACACCAAAAATGGATAAAAATAATTTAACGTGTAATATAAAGTGATTTCTGTGGAAAGTTGCGCAAATCCTAGAGAAATGCACTACTTTAAATAAAATGGCAATGGTTTAATGTTCTTTAAGCGGCCCAGCATCATTTGATCTACGGACCGGTACCGGTCCGAGGAACTGGGGTTGCGGATCACTGATCTAAATCATAAAAAAAGGGTTTGGGAAAAAGTAGTGCAGTTCAAAAATGGTAGAGCATGCGGTGCTCGAAATTTAGTACTCTGAAACTAAGGGTAATAATGCTATGCAAAATAAAGCGAGTTTCTTAACATTTGCTTTAAATTTCTCTAAAGGTTCAATTTTGACTTTTGTGACGTAAGCTTCACAGAATATGCTTTATATTTTTTTTCTTAATCGATTGTTCAATGTTAAAGCGATTTTAGCTTATTTAGCTGCAAGATTCTTAAAAGAATAATTGTAGAGTTATGATTCTTAACTATGTTAGAGATTCAAATTTTTTAATAATCAATTTATTTGCTTGGAGAATGTAAGCTCTAAATTGTGTCAAAAAAAATTCTGATTTTTTTTTTAATTAAAACATCCTAAAAAGCATCAATGCAAATGTCGTGGGATTTATACAGCATGCGAAATGAACATTTTACTTTCCTTTAGGAGTGGGGATTAATTAAAGAATTTTATGCAAGTTTCTAAATTTACAATCAGTAAACAAGTTTTCATCCTTTTTTTTACGAAGTAAAAAATGCAAACTGCTTCGCTTAGTTTTGGAATAATTTCGTCACAATTTCTCCATTTTGGAAGATCTTTATTTTAATCCGTTTGCTCATTGTAGCGGAATTACGATTACGTTTTAATGAATCCTCGCAAAAACTCAAGTTCTCCAAAAGTTACTTAGAAGATTATTAATGGATAGGACTTATCAGTTAAAAAGTAATTTAAAATTTTTGAATGTATTGAACTTATACTGGATTTAACATAAGCCCTCATTAAAAAATTCCAAATAAACTAACTGGAGAAAATGATAAATTTTATTTTTAAAAAGTCATCCATACGATGAATGGATAATCCTGCTAGTAATGAAATAAAGTTTTGAAAGTATGGGTTTTTTTATCAATACCAAACGTGATTAGAATAAAAATAAGCTTGATAACTATATCACATGACAAGAAATGTATAAAGTCCCTTAATAAGAAACTGATATTTCTGTCTACGAAGTGCAACTGATATTTTTGACATAAAATCTACTTAAGACCTAACTTTGTCTGGTTCTGAATTATACAATTTACAATGAATAATTAAAAGGTATACGAATTGAGGAGGGAAAAAAAGAGAAGAATATGTAAAAAAAGTTTGAAAAGGAAAGTATTTAAGACTGTTTTCGGCTAATGTTAAAGAATAGGACCAAATTCAGAATATTTTTTCAGATACAAAAGTACTCAAACATTAATATTATATTTTTGGCTTCACTATCCTGTAGAGAATCACTTATTTTATCTTACTAATCATTTTTATTCGAGCTGACACATTTTTTCTTTTATGAAATGTGTTTCGCATTTTTTCTGCTATACCGTAATGCTAAAGGAGCTATCCACTTACATTTTAAAAGGAAAAACTAATTATTTATGAAATATTTTAAAATTCTGAAAACACTATACTATAGACAAATGCATGATTTACAATATCACAAATTTTTATAAAAATTGAGGCATTTTTTCTTTCTGAAAATGTACTCCGTGTTCAGTTCACGCTCTTGTGTATATAGCAAAAATAGCTTAAAATTTGGAAAGTCAGATTAAGTCAGACATTACTCTAAACTAAAACAAGTGGTGTTTAACAATCCTTGATTTATGTCAGTTAAACTTTAACAACCCAACACAAAAGCCAAAGATCTTTATTTACTATAAAACAAGTACTCGGTGTGATTTATTTATATCACATTTAAACTAAATACTAAAAAAAGAAGCAACAATGAAACATTGTATTTGATTAGTCTTTAGCCATCAATAAATTAATTTATTTTTAATCAAAGCCCCCTTGTCTTTTAGTCTCAATTAAAAAAAAGAATCAAGAAAAATCAAAAAATGACATGAATCCATGTCTATAAATGAAATAGGAATACGGAAAGTAATCAGAGCTTTAATGAAATTATGTCTACTCTCTTATCACCCGATTAAATTTTATTAGTCAATAATTGTACCACTTTAAAAACAATTCAACATGCAGCATAAAATCTTATTATCTTGGTTGGAAATGGTGGACGATGTTTACAAAACTGTAATAAGAGTAAAACGAGAAAAGGGAAAACAATTTTATGTACTTATTTCAATAAATGATAATTTGTCATCAGAAATGAAATTGATGAGTAAATTGGTTTTCCTTTTATTTGTTTCAGCTGTGGCTCTGTTAGCACCCTTTTTTCATGCTGAATAAAACTCAAATAATACAAAAATTCTATAGTATTTTTAAAAATAAAATAAAAGTATTGGAAAAATGTAAAAATAAAACCTTTATTTTATATTGCAATTGCTTTATAATTATCGTAAAATAAAGTTATAGTGCATTATATTCATCACCTATGGTATAAATTACAATGACAACAACTTCAAAACGAAATTCAAGGGATTATTACCACTAATTATATTACAAATTTGATGAACAAATACAACTTAAAACGATTTCTATTTATCAAAAATTCCAAGGCATCATTTAAATTTTAAGCGATTGACAATTGCTTTAACATTATAAAATAAATATTCGCATATTTTTGTTAGTTTGAATCTGTTTCAATCCATTGGTCTCAGCTAATATATTTATCCTTAAAGTTTATTGCATAAACATCCTAATAGCTATATTGTTCTTTATCTCCCCCCCCCCCTAAAAAGGCATATTTTTCTATGAACTTTCAAAAAAATTGTTTTATTGCTTTTTAATTGATGTTAAATTTTATCTTCCAAACAAATCTATAAATACATTTATTGTTGAAATGTAGAAAAATTAAAAGCAGAAGAAAATGCTTTATTTTTAAATTATCGTATAGACATTAAATTCCTTATAATAGCTAAACTTGAATTAAAATATAAAATTTGAACAAAATCTTTCATTAATCCACTTAAAATGATAGAATAATTCGGTTTAAAAATAATAAAATTATTGGCGGTTTGTAAAATTATTCCATTATTTTAATAAAATAATGTTACTACAGACAAATCTAAATAACAGAGAAGATGAATTTTTGAATCTTGGTATTATTGAAAGAATTTTACTTTAAATATTTTACGAATTTGCCGTGATATCAAAGGATTTGCTAATTTGAACGCCATTATACAAAGATAATTTCCAGTCTGTACGATTCCTTTTTTTCTGTTTACTGTTCTCGTTCGGATACTAGTTTTAAAATCTCATTCACAATTACGCAAACTACAAAAATCTCCTACTAAACTAAATTCTAATTAAAAGTGAGCTTTTTTCAACTGTCAAAAGTAAAAAGGTTGCTTAAACTTTAACTTTTCATGCAAACATGGACAGAAAAAGGCTGGATCAACTACAGAAGGAAATTGTATTCATGCATTATGTTCATTTTTATAACATCTGATATGAAATTTCACTTGACTCATTTTATTATTTCGAGAATAAAAATTAAATTCGTGATTATCATGAGTAGTCTCTTTTTCTCATTTCTCTTGAGAAACGCTTCCTCAACAGAATATTTTGTTGATCTGTATTTTTAAAATAATAAATATTTGACTCAAATGTATAAACATTTTATGGAATATTACGTTATCAATTTTACAGAATATTATCGAGAGTTCATTTTGCTTTTTACGGATCAGTATTTCTTCAGAAGTTTAAAACATTGTTATCATTCTAAAATATGTTTTACTTAAAAATGTATATTGTATTAATGTACAAGAAGAAAAATGTAAAATTCATTTAGATACTTGAAAAAATAAATAATAAAAGCAAAATATAAAATTCCACAAAACATAATACAGGTTTAAAAGGAAGAAAGAAAGGCTTACAAATAAAAATTAAGAATGAAGCCCAACGTGTCAAAAAAAAATATCAGGCATAGTTTTAGGATACCAACCTTCCCCAATACAGTGATCCGAACAGAATGTGAACTAAAAAAATTCAAACAGAAAAAAAATGCATTGAACAAAAACATCCAAATATATCAATGAGAAAACAACCAATTTAAGTTTTGCAATATGTCATACATTCTTAAATAAAGCCTCTTAAAATTGGACTCGCAGCATTTGTCAAAGGAATGAAAATTCTTGAAATGATTGTATAGTCACTGTTATCAAATTAAATAACAAAAGTATATCAGAAATTTCACTTATTCCAGCATGTGAAAAGAAAACCATGTTCATGAAACTACTTGGTAGATTATAAATTTTTTGTATTAATTATTCACTATTCAAATCTTCCATTAAAATTTACAATTTAAATTAAGAGAACTAAAACATCATACACAATCAGAAAATCTATTTTTAAATTTTAGTACGAAAAAATAGTGCATATTTTTCTGAATCTAAAAATGTATAGCACTCATAAGTTCGTTGATAAAATAAACTTAAAATATGAAAAAATTAATTGACAAAAACGTGTAAACAAACGCTTACAAATTCTTAGTTTTGTTCACTTTTTTTTCTAAAGCAGTTTTCTGCTTTTAGGTACGCATTTAAACAAAATATTGCACTATATTGTTCCAAATTTTTTATAATTCTATACAGGACACCTGTGCATAGAATAAACCTATTTCTTAATCTAATTAATACATAGTTTTTAAAAAAAAAATAGTTTATGTATAAAAAAGGGGGGGAATGAAAATATTCAAAATTACTAAGTGTTATAATTTTTAAAGGAACTATTTTAATATTTTACTAAAAAAATAGATGAACTATATTTTCTGTATGGTTTTACATATGCGCAAAAAAATACATATTTAAGAGATACTTTTTTCAAAAAATGGTACCTAAACATAAGCATGTATTATTGTTATCTCAAAAATTATGTCCAATTTAAATTAAATAGAAAAAAAAATTTGGCTTAATAACTATTTTTGTATTTCTACAGGATGATTAAATCATCTTTATAAAGATTAGAAAAAAATCTAAGATCTATTGGAAGTTTTTAAAGATATATGTCCCATTAGCAAAGAATCTTATTTTTGGCACTTTACTTTTTCGAGCATCTTCTGGTACCTTAAAACTTAGCTTATTTTGTTCGAATTGCAAAACTATACAGTTAATTATATGTAATTGTCTCAATTTAAGATTTCGGACTTATTTTTTAAAAAAAAAGTTATAGATATATATAAGTAAAACACACATTATAAAGAGAAATACAAAAAAGTATATATAAGACTGTTTTCTTTTTTCATAAATAAATGTTTCAATGTATAATCTGTGTAATTCGAATAATAGATTTTCAGACAAATAGGTGAGTGTACTGATGAAACATTAAAACTAATTTTGAATAAATAGTTATTATAATGGTAAAATAAATTTATTTTTAATAATATATTTTTATTATATTTTTTATTAAAATAAGTTTTTTTCTTATGTTCAAAACAAAATTAGTAATCGAGCTAAGAGAATTAATCAAAATAATCCAGGCAATTCTTCTTGAATTCAAAAGAATTCAAATATTTCTGACTAATAAAGTACGCTAGAATTTTGTTTTGTTTTTTCTAATTTTTTTTTTGTTAAAACTTAGTCTTTATCTATTTATTCTCACTTTTTTTTATTTAATCTTTTGTCTTGTCAATCATGAGGTACTTTTTAGGTCATTAGAATATTCACATATTGTAATCGATTGAATTTTAAGTAACTTACTATGCCTGTGTAAGATGTATATGTTGAGCGTGTTATACTTTTTACTGGAGAAAAATTATCATTTTAGAACTTTTCTATAAATACAACAGAAACACAAATAAATTAAAATAGATTATAATGTTATTCAGAATTAACCTTATAAAAAAATTCAAACAATTTATAGTTTTTCTGAACTTTTTTCTTCGTATTCTTTCTTAACATTGAAACTACATTAGCAATTTTTTGAAACTATGTTTGGTTAGGATTTTTTTTTATCGTTATTGTTGCATTTTTTGCTAAGGTTTTTTAACAAAAGGTTTCATAATAAAAATAGAGCAACGTCATTTCGTAAGTAAGTTTCATTACTAAAATAATAGGCAAGCATTTCTGATCAATATGACTCTTGGTAAAAATTTGGGAACTTCCCTAAGAGTTTTATTAACAAATATAGTATTAAAATTTTAGCTAACATCCCATTTATTTTAAATGCAATTGTCTTTCCTTTTAAATAACTTTCAGGAAGGGAAATTTCCTCTATGACAACAGGCTTTACAAAGAGCTTATATCTCATTTTATATTAAGTTTTTATAAACTTTTTTAAATTTAAAAAAATTTCAACCTTTACAATAAAGCATTTACTATTATGTATCTGCTATAAAATATTAGACAAAACATTCGTTAAATGAAAATGTTTACCATGATTTCTTTCGTAATTAATGATTTTGTATTTGAGTAAAAGCTTCTGGTATAAAATCTAAATTTTTTTCATTCAAAAGAATTCGAGTTACTTCAGCTAGTGAAAACATTTCAAAATGTGTGTTTATATTGCGATAAAAAACGCTTCCAAAAATCACCTTTTAAAAACAAAATAATTGCACTCAAACTTTAATGCTGCGGCCGCATCACGTCAACTTTCAAGTTTATTGTAGTGGCCAAGGTCACCACCTCGTGACTGGTGACTCATGAGATCAAGACTAATACTTATAGTATTAGTCTGAAGACCCAACGTGTAGAGGAGGCCGCTGAATGTTAACCCTTTATCTACCGCATTATGATTTACTGCAAACTTTTTCATGCAATTTTTTTTTGAATCACTACATTAAAAATTAAGATGTATACATAAATAAAATACTCAACTTTGTGAAATTTAATCCGTTAGATCTAATGAATTAAATTGGTACTTTAAAGTATCATCAGTTCACAAAAGTCTAAAATATTCTCATAAAACGAAAAGACCGAATGGCTCTTTTAACGCATTATTAACTCTTAAAAATGCTAAATAACCAGAGAACTCTATTATTTTACAGCACAAAATATTTATTTTTAAAGATTATTAAATTTTTAAAATTTATTTACTTTTTTACTCATGAAAACAGCTTTTACACATAAACGTAATTTGATAAAATTCCAAGAAAAATTTTTCTTTTCATTATTACACAAAAATTCATTTCACTTTGTGCATTTTGATTGAGGTTTCGATTGAATTTTTTTTTGAAGCACTGCATCCTGGGGTATAAAATGCTGTACTCTCTTAACATGAACTACCGCACCTTGAGTTTTGTACGGCCTCTTGGTCGTAATCTTAAGAATCTAACGAAAATTCCAGCAGATTATTTGCTGGGACTTCTTCTTCTGAAAAAGCATCTGTTAGTACACCACTGATTTCAGATGGTAGGTTATGTAATAAATCCAAAGCCTCTTGAAGACTGAGCTTCTTTTTTCTAGCCATTCTAAGAAGAGGGAAAAAATTATTGCACCTTAAAAACCTCTTATTGTTTTGTTAGATCTGTTCACACACAAAAAAAATTAAAATGTTGTTAATTTTTGAAATAAGAATAGATTTTTCATTTAATTGTGTAGTAAAAAAAAAATCAAGCTGAGATTCAAAGTTCAAAATTTTTTGAAAACGTTAAAATAAACTAATAATAAAACAAAATAAATAAGTTTAATTAAAAAGAAATGCCAAAAAAAGCATAAGTCTATTGCACTATAGTGATAACTCTCCAACACAACAACAACAAAAAAAAAACAATAAGCCACTCGGACGGAAAAAAACTAAGTTCTTACTCTAACAGCCAGTATGCTGTTAGTACTTATAAGTACCATAAAGTTATTCAACTGTAAAATTAATTATATACACTGTTTTTTTAAAATAAATAGTCAAATCGTTTTTTAAGGTCTTCATTAACATACAAAAAAATAAGACACTAGACTTTTGACATTAACTACTTTTTAAGAACAAAAATGACAATCTTCGCAATCCGATCAAAATGTCAGCTGAAAAGGCTAATTCTACTACAACTACTTCTATCTCGCTAAAATACTCATCATAGAACTCGCGTACTGCCATATATCTTGGAAGAGTGTATTTAAAATAATATTCTTGCTAAGTATCGTCAGAGTATTCGTAAAGAAGATTATTCTATGTAATTTTAAAATGAGTGATACTTTTAAGCACCAACAGTAGATAAAGGGTTAAAATTTAAGCGTCTTGTCGTTAGTGAGGTATAGAAGTTAGGAGAAGAGGTGCTAGCTAAGGTGCCGTCCTCGTCACTTAATCATAGTTCAGAATTACAAAGTCAGTCACCAATATCCCTCGCGTATCTTTGTAGTGCAACGTTAATCTAACTCTCACTCACTGAAACGTTAATGCAAATAAGTATAAAATATTTGATAATGCAATAGTATTATACACAAACAAGAGTGTCTTTGTAAATAATAACGTCCATTAACACTTTATACATTAAACAAATAGCTTCCATTTATATTTGATACAATAATTTTGTAGAACCCATAATTACAAACTCTGTACGTGTGTTAATTAGAATAATTAAACTTAATATATACTTAAGGCACTTAGACTTCAATGACACTTAAGACAAGACAAAATTAAATAACTGTTCATTAAGACTCAGGATAATAATAGAGACACAATGAATTCCATCGAATTGAGATGTAAATGTTGGAAAATATCATCTTTAACTATTATAGAGATCTTTAATTTAAATTAATAGCTACTAATTTAATGCATTAAATAACAATAATTATATCTGTGAATGAAAACCTTCTTTAAAATATTTTTGATTATTAATTATATGGATTTTTAATGGATTCCTATAAATAACATCTTAAATTTTAATATAATACTGAAATTTAACTTTTTACATAGATTCAAAAAATTTTAACAGAGGTTTTTTGATTGAAAACTTTTTAAATATTTTTAAAATAATTTTTATAAATTTATTTAACAATCTACTTTGTTTTAGATGAAGACATTACATAATTTATAAATGCATTCGTAATCGGAGAAAGTAAAAAGCTCCACAAATTGGTAAAAGCTCTTACTTTATTTGAGGAATTCTTAGATGAGGTAACATAAATTACAAAAAAGAGATAAAAGTTAGTGCTGTGTTATTATTTCTTACAAAGCAATATGTTTTAAGATAATTTATCTTTGCTGTTTCATCCCAGTTGCTAATTTTGTCAGAAAAGTCACCAAATAATTAAAAGTTGCATCAAAAGCATTAATTTTTATTGTATAATCATTATTTTCCCTCTAATACTTTGGTTCTAATTCTATTTGTTAATCTTAATAAATTTATATCTCATAAGAGAAAATAATTTTTCGTTTTTTTCTAAATTTCTTTTATTTATTTATATATTTTTAATTTAAACTAAGCAAAAATATTTTCTTGATTTAGAGATTTTATTTAATATTTTTAAAAATAATTTTAAAATTCTTTGTTAGATTATTATAACTGAAATTTTTGAAAAATTTGAAATGCATGTTTGGTTTCTAAAAAATCGGGAAGAAAATAAAAATTTATAATATAATATTAATTTCACCGAAATTTATTTTTCAAACAACTGTAATTAATTCATTACACAGTGATTAAAAGCATTTTTTTCTCTGTTTTAAACACATACAAACTTTATTATATTTTTTAATGTTGTTTACAAAACAACTTCAAATTACTTTTATACATAGTTTGATATTTTAAGAGTTTATTTATGAAGAAAAAATAAAAATCATTCCAAAAAGACATTTTGCAGTTTGTTAAGCAGTTAACTTCTATTTTAAAGCATACATTTTGGAAAATACTCAACTCCTAACTGAATAAACCTCTAAACTAGATAGTGATAGTTACATTTTACTTTCTTACTGAGAGACTAGTAGTTTTTTTACTTAATGAATATAAAGAGAAATGCAATACTCAATTTTAGTAATGCGTAAAAAAAAGGAAAATCTTTCTCTGCATTTGTGAAAAATGCTTGACTAATAACTCATCGAATATTCAAACTTATTTCTAAGATCAGCCAAAAAGGAAGTTACCATATTCATTAAGTTAAACTATATAAATATTCTTTTAAATTACCTATATTATACTATAAAAATTCATCTTTATTTGCTGTTTTGTTCTTATAGGAACCATATCTTCAACTAATTTTATATTAATTTTCCTTTGATTCTATGTTTTGTTTATATTTCCCCGTCATCATTTTCACATTAAAACTTAAATGAGGTATTAATATTTTCTGAAAATAAAAATAAGTCATTACAAGATGAAAATTCTTTCGTAATTTAAATTATATTTACAAGACCGCTTTACCTAAAGCAATTTTACCTTTCAAAGAAAAGTGAAATAACTTAACTCATTTTAACTAATATTATATATTATACTGTTAATTTGCTTCATATATTCTGACGCCCTTTATATGTTATTTTACTAAAATTCATGACATGTGTTAGTATATTAATTTTTCTTATTAATTAAATCGGCTTTGTATTATTATTACTTTAAGTAAAAGAGCAACTCACATAATTTTGATTAAAAAAATCTTATGCGTGAATATCTTTATTATATTGTCTGTTGACAGATTTGTTTAAAATTCTCATTTTACCCTTTTCAAATTAAGAAAAACAAAGATTAAAAGAAATAACATAACATTTAATTTAATTTATGCAAAATAGTATATTATTTTGTGTTTAGTACAAAACTGTGAAAAATATATAACAGAGGTTTATCGATTTTATAGCATTGTTTTCTTTTGTTTTCTTGATAAAAGGCAATCCAAGCAAAATCGTTGTATTAAAATACAGATCCATTTTTCTTTTTACATTGATAATTTTCTCTTTGATGATCTTGTATTTACTTGATGATACTAAGTAATAAAAGCTTGAGATGCATTTCAAATAAAAGCTAAGGACTCAAATACTAGTAAACACGATATTGAAAATGTTGTCATTACTTTTGTTTAATCCTGTTCTCAATCCAAAATATTTTTTTCTAAACGCATGTTTGAAGCTGATCCTATTGGATTTTTCGATTCTAAAAAAAAATATAAAATGGGATTTTTTTTAATTCCAATACAAAGAAGGGGAATATTTTATACCACCAACTCTACTTATTTCTGATAACTTAACCATTGTTTTATTATGTTTTCATATCGTAAGAATGTATTTGTTGGTATGAAGAACAAAAGCTTTGTGTGTGAAATAATAAGACTTGCTTTCACTTAAGTGGAACAAAGAAAACTAATCACTGTTTCCTTGAGAGCTCATATTCCCCAGATGTTACTAAAGATCCAATACAATATGGTGCGGATTCTTTTCTTTTTACCCATATAAAATGAACAACACAATTTGATGAATATTCATTACCCTTTTTTCTTTAGAAGTTCTATATATTTTTTTCTTCTGGTAAAATTAACTCTATAATGCATTGCCTAATAGTCTGGATATATGTCATTGGTTTAGTAGAATTTTGATGGTGCTATCATAAAAATATCAAATCATCAATTCTTTATTTACAGAAGATAAAAAAAACTTCTTGTTACTGTGTTGATAAAGATATAAGCATTTTTAAGATAAACGCATAAAAATTTACATGCAATTAAAATTATGTTTGATTCGATCTTTTGACACACACACACACAAAAACTCTTATAAAAACTTACTTGAGAAAAATAATATTTTTTTAAATTCTTTCTAAAATAAAATGAACAATCTATCTGACATTTTCACATTTTTTTAAGTTTTTTTCTACGTTTGTGTTTAATGATTGAATATAAATTAATTATGTACGTCAAGAGTGCATGAAAAAGCATAAGCATACTGAAAATAATAGTTTCATATAAACTTCTTATAAAATTCATTAAAGCTTTTTATAACACTTTTAATAATTGACTTTTTTTCATATTTTAGTGGCAGTAAATAAGAAGCAAATGAATTAATGTAAGAGACCTATCTGAAATATATGCTGCAAAATATATTTTTGAAAACTGATTATTTTTTCTACAAAATCTTTTTAAAGAATATGTTAGCATTTTCAAATTATAACTTAATTCAAAGATTTTTAACTAACTATTTTTTAAATATTTAGGAACACTCATTAGCATTTGACACATATGATACATATATATGAATTGTATTTTTAGTAAATGTCTAATATTTTGTATATTATTCTAGAAACGTGAAATAGAATTACGAAGCTCCATGAATTTAAAACTTTATATTACGAGCTTCATTGTTTCGAATTTCTGACAAATTAAAGTTATATCACCTTTAAAGTTATAAACGAGTTTATTGTTAACAAATACAGTACTTTTTCGCATATATTTCCAAAAAAAGATTGAACTGAAGAATACTTGTTTACAAGCTATGATTTCATCAGTTTCCAACAATTTTTTTCGTCATCTTTCTTTTTAATCATCTATAATATTAAATTGTGATGTTAATTATTATTAGGCAAGACAAGTATTTCGAACTGAAGGAAAATAGCAATATAAATCAATTAGCATTCAAATTCACATCAAACTTAACTCGATAAAGGTTGCTAAAGTGGGTATGTGTACATGTACGTGCGTGCGTGCGTGCGTGTGTATAGACGTACGTGCGTGTGTATAGACGTACGTGCGTGTGTGTTCACGTACGTGCGTGCGTGTGTGTACATATACGTGCGCACGAATGTACACTTACTTTTTGGTTTTTTAAACTAAAATGTAAACAAAGAATACAAAAATAAATATTTTTTTCGATCCAAAATCCCGTTCATCATTTTTAAAGAAATTTATATGCATATTTTCTTTGAAACAACTTTTTATTATTTAATCCTTTTGTACAAGTCTTAAATTAAAATCTAGCTTAATGGTTTAGTAATGAAGGTGCAAGTTGCTGAATAGGATCTATAAACACTCTTCTTTTGTTAGATTTGGATATATTTAGGTTATTTTTATGGGTGAATAGTAACCATAATCCTATTATAGTCCTTGAGAATAAGAACATTAAGAATTTCAATTTTATGACATTCATATTATTTTCATTTCATATTTTTATGTATAATCAGCATCACAATACATTTATAACCATTACGCTCTTTAAATTTTTAGAAAAGAGCTTTATTTTTAATCTTTCAAATGAACAATCCCCACAAGAAATCAGTAACTTATTCATTTTAATATAGAAATACTGGAAAGTAACGAATTAACAAAGCATTAATTTCAGCTAAGCTATATTTGAGCTTTTCAATTATTACAAATATGATAATAGGGCCCTAATATTATAAAAAAATCCCCGTAAGGGGAATAAGAGAAAACCACATATACACATTTAAAAATATAAAACTATAATGTTCAATATAAAAAATTCATGTCTTCTAAAGGAATAAAAATATAATTTGCTTGAAATACTAATTATTGTAAAGAAGCATTGATATATTTCTTCGATTTTTATAAAGTTGTGTATGTTTGTAAATATTTACTTATTAATTAGAAAGCAAGAAAACTGTCACTTGCTATGAGTAATTATAAATACAGAAAAAATGTAGTTATAAAAATAGAAACAATATTTCTAAACGATATTGTAAGTGTTGAAAGATTTTGAACTTCTTTTCTTATGAATTTAGAAGTGTAAAATAAATTCATGCACATGCGTATAAGTATTTTTGCATGCGTGCGCACGCTTTGTTTATCTTCAATTTTATCTTAACCCTTTATCTACCGCATTATACGATTTACTGCACTTTTTTTCTTGCAATATTTTTTTTAATCACTACATTGAAAATTACAGGATATACATAAATA
Source organism: Trichonephila clavipes (assembly GCA_019973935.1). NCBI lineage: Eukaryota > Metazoa > Arthropoda > Arachnida > Araneae > Nephilidae > Trichonephila > Trichonephila clavipes. The sequence goes on from BMAU01020471.1 coordinate 43,482, forward strand.
AAATACTCAACTTTGGTAAATTTAATCCGTTAGAGATAATTAATTAAATTTGTACTTTAAAGTACCGTAAATACACAAAGGTCTAAAATATTCTAATATTACAAAAAGACCGGATGTCTTTTTTAACGAAGTTTGAACCCTTAAAAATACTAAATAACCAAAGAACCTAAGTATTTTACAGCACAAAATATTTATTTTTGAAAATTATAAAAAATTTAATTTATTTACTTTTTTTACAAATAAAAGCAGGTTTTACACTTAAAATTAATTTCATGATATTCAAAGGAACAGTTTTTTTTCATTAATACACAAAAATTCAATACACGTTATGCAATTTGAGTGAGGTTTCAATTGAATGTTTTTTAAAGCACTGCATTCTAGAGTAGAAAATACTGTATTTTCTTAACATGAACAACTGCACCTTGAATCTTTTTCAGTCTCTTGATCGCCATTTTAAGAAATTAACAAAAATTCCAGCAGATAATTTATAGGGACGTCTTCCTCTAAAGAATCATCGGTTAGTGCATCACTACTTTTAGATGGTAGGTTATGTAATAAATCCAAAGCATCTCTTAAAGATTCAGCGTCTTTTTTTCTAGACATTCTAAGAAAAAGAAATAAATAATAATGTAATAATAGCACCTAACGAACCTCCTATTATTGTTAAATCTCAGTTACAAATAAGGAAATTAAAATGTTGCTAATTTTTGAATAAATTATAGGTGTTTTATGTAATTGCGTGGTAAAACAATAAGCTCAAAGAATAAAAGCTCAAAATATTTTGAAAACGGTGAAATAAAAGAATAAAATAGCAAAATAAATAAATTAAGCAAAACGAAATGCTAAAAAAGGCATAACTACATTACACTATAGTGATGACATTACAACACAACAAAAAACAACAATAAACTGCACGGATGGAAAAAAACATCTTGCTCTAATACACATACAAAAAATAAGGCACTTACCTTTTGACATCAAGTACTTTTTCGGAACAAAATGGCTATCTTCGCAATTCGATCAAAATGCCAACTAAAAAATCAACTTCTGCTTTAAAACTATTCGCCTTCCCCGCCAAAATACTCATCATAAAACCTGTGCTGCCATGTATCATGGAAGAGAGGAATGAAAGAGTGTTCCTGCTAAATATCGTCAGAATATTAGTAAAATTGATTATTTTATGTAATTTGAAAGTGAGTGGTACTTATAACTACCGTCGGTAGATAAAGGGTTAATATACTAAGATTTAAAACTATGAAATAATCTGGAAATATTTTGCAGAGAAATGGAAATAAATGTTTCTCTTTACATGTGTCTCTTTAATACACTCTTCTGCAAATTTTCATAACTAAAATTCTTTAACTTTATTTCCGAAAAAAGAATTCACAATACATTACACATATCTTGAACTTCCAAATTTCTTTGCTGCATTTCTTGAAAATGTAAACATAACATTCATACTGAATTTTTTTCAAAAAATTAAAATGTTTATTTATATATGAAGTGAAATCAAGCAAATACATAATAATTCATTGAAATTTTGCGATCCAACATTAAAACGATTATTTTCTTTAGAAAAAACTTAATAAAATTTAAAATTAGCTGAATTGGTAATCTCTAAGTACTTGAATTTAAAGTTCAAGAAATGATGACAGTTTCTAAAGAAAATTTCTCTCTGAATATGAAATAGAGTTTCTTTAATATATAAAATTGAAATAAGTTGTTGAAAATCAAATATATTTTAAAATATAAATTTAAGTTAATAGCCATTAACCAATTTGCTAGCAAAACTTTAAACGGTTATCTGGTTTCTATTTTAATCCACATAACTAATGTCTGAAACGTTTAGCAGAGATTTTATTCATGAGCATTATTTGACTCAAGTAAAATCAGAACAAAAACGATTTTAGTATAATGATATTAAATAATACAATTTATCTTCTATTCTTAAAGCTTATTTACTGCTACTCAACCAAAGCTTTCAATTCTGTCGATGTACATTAGTTTTCAAAATACACTCATGGACAAAAAAATTAGCGCACCAAGAAATAATTGCGGGATCGTAACGAAGCTTGGCATAAAGCTACAAGTCGGGGAGATATGCAAATGATTAGAAATGTAGTGCGATTGCGTGTTACGTATAGCCGGTAGGGGGCATTTAACGTTGCTCTCTGTGGAATATAAAACAGGTGACCAAAGCTAGTTTGAGCGTGCTGAATCGTTCACAAAGCAAGAGCTGAGGTAGACATGCCATTACACCGTTTTCAAAGACAATATGAGCAGCTGTCACTGTTTGAGAAGCGGAGAATTATCGGCATGATGGAAGCTGAGTGGTCAGCTAGGCGAGTAGCTCGTCAATTAGGCCGCTCTGATTGTGTTGTGAGGAGGTGTTGGGACCAGTGGATCCGAGAGATGTCATTTACATGAAGACCAGGCTCAGGACGCCCTATACAGACCAGCCGTCGAGAAGACCACCTCATCGTAAGAAATGCACGCGTACAGCCAACTGCACCATCGTCTGCCATCCACGCGCAGGTTGCACCTTCATTAGGGGCCCCTGTGTCTTCTCGAAAAATATGAAGGCGCCTGGGTGAAGGACATTTAGGATCACGGCACCCATTACGTGTGCTGCCCTTGACGTCCACCCATCGACGCCTCCGCTTGGAATGGTGACGTGCATTAAGAAACTGGACTGCAGCGTAATGGAACCAGGACGTCTTTAGCAAAGAATCCAGATTCAATCATAGCAGTTATAACAATAGGGTTCGTGTATGGAGACCCCGTGGAGAACGTCTCAATCCTTCCTTTGCTTTACGGTGACACACCGCTCCCACAGCTGGTGTGATGGTGTGGGGTGCCATTGCCTACAATACACGGTCACCCCTAGTATTGATCCGTGACACCATGACAGCCCAGCGGTATGTCTATGACATCCTGCAACCACATGTGTTACCAGTCATGCAACGGCCCCCAGGAACCATTTTCCAACAAGATAGTACTCGGCCTAACACGGCAAGGGTGTCACAAGACTGTCTCTGCACTGTTACTATCCTTCCTTGGCCTGCCCGATCCGCAGATTTATCTCCAATCGAGCATATCTGGGATCATTTGGGACGGCGAGTTAGGCATCCTACTAGTTTGAACGAACTAGAGGCCAGGTTACAGCAAATATGGAACGAAATGTCTCAAGATATCATACAGAACTTTTATGTCTCGATGCCCGATCGTATCGCATCGTGCATTCGCGCTAGAGGTTGTTCAAGAGGGTATTAAATCCTCCGTTCTTTAGCCTTTTTCTCTGAAATAAATGATCATTTTTATTTGATTTTCTAAGAATTTACTTACATCAAAGTAGTCATTACGTATGTAAAATTTCGTTTTATTTTAACGACTCCTTCTTGGTGCGCTAATTTTTTGTCCATGAGTTTATATCTCTGCTAGTAAGTAGTATTTTTTAAAACGAAATAATTTTTACAATAGGAACAGTTTCCTTATGGTACAAAATATTTAGACTCTTTTTAGTTTAGTAGTATGGGAGATGAGCATTATTCAGTCATAGTCAAATTTAGACTACATGATTGATTAGATAGTAATAGAAAACTCAAAATTTTAAATTTCCCACCCTTGTATAGAATTTAGTTTTGTCACACTGCAGAAGTTATTAAATGAAAGTTATCTGCTGTTAAATTATTTTTCCTTTGAATTCTCATTAGTCTTATAATATTTTAATTCGAATTTTATCTTCTTTTCCTCCATCAACAATTCCACAAGAGTGCTTAATTGAAATGGATGTCAGAATAACTTTTACCAGCATGAATGTTTTCGGGATTCTTTTTGAAAATTTACAGAAATATTTCATTAATTGTAGTAATTCCTGGAATTTAGCTATTTTTAGCAATTTTTAATTAATTATAACAAATTGTAAAGAATTTTTCTCGCATAATAACAAAGCTAAATTAGGAAAAGTGGAAACATTTCCTAACATCAGTTTTGTGAAATTAATGAACCTTTCGAGGAAAAGAGCTTCAGCTGTGTCAATCAATAAAAAGACAAAGAAACGAAAAATGAAATCGACATTGTAAAATTTTTTTAAGATTCTATACATAGAGACGGTATATTTCTACTTTAAATACTCTTAAAATAAATTATTCTAACATTTTTTTCTCCTCATGAAGATTAAACTCTTCTATCTATTCACGTGTTTTTAATTATGTAAATAAGAGTGTTCTACAAACATAGCTAAATATGCATTTTAAAAACTATCTTCAATAATAAAATCGTTATCTCTAAAATTCTATTTATTTTTAACTACTTATTTGTGTGTGTATAGTTTATCGGCAATAAATAACAATAGAAAAAAATTCATGAAATATTGTGTTTACTTTTCTTAAGGTATCCGGTTACGTTCGGAACCGTGATTTTGCAAAGCGCATAAATGGATAATTTTCGTGATATTTAGTGTCAATTAGATTAGAATATATGCATAAAATTGTTTTAAGGACATTTTGACAAAAAAAATTTATTTAAATACAATATTTTGATAAAAAATTAATTTAGCATAATCTTTTTTCCAAATGTTCTCCTTTTGTGAAAAATGCTTCGATTAGAATAATAATTTGTCTGTATATAGCTCAGACTAGAATTTTTCAGAGGCTCAACTAGAATTTTTGAAATTCTAGTTGAGCTTTATTCATATTTTACGACAACAGTAATTTTAAGAAAAAAGCGCCAATAATTATTTCAATTGGTGGTAACTCTGAAAATAATGTGAATTTTTCAAAAATTCTAGTTGAGCCTCTGTACAGAGGTCTGAGCTATATACGGACAAAATATTATTATAATAGAACCATTTTTCACAGAAGGAGAACATTTGGAAAAAAGATTATTCGAAGTTAATTTTTTGTCAAAATATATTTAAATAGATTTGTTTTTGTCAAAATCTCCTTAAAACAATTTTATGCATGTATTCTAATCTGAGTGACACTAAATATCATGAAAATTATCCATTTATGAGCTTTTTTAAAATCACGGTTCCGAACGTAGTCGGATACCTTAAAGAATTTTTTCTCAGCACTGTATGCATAAAAGAATAAAAATTAGCCTCAACTACTACAATTCAAATAACAAGAGTTATTTATAATGGATAATTTGGGAATTTTTCACTTCTCAGCCAGTATTGCCAGGACGAATATGTGCAAGGAAAAAGAGTATACTCAAGTTAATAATGATTAATACTAGGTAGATTGATCTTGGTGATCAATCTACCCAAATGTCAGCACGTCGATAAATTTGGCAACAAAAATGAAGCTCAGTTCAGAGTGTTGGAGTTTGGCTTCGACTTCTCTTTTCATTGGCTTCAGAAGATATTTTAACTACGAATTTAAATCGCTGGGTTCTCGTATAAATTTTTAATTAGTGGCATTGTTTATATATTGAGTGTTAATTGTTCTTGTAAAAAGAAAATCTGTTATTGTTAAATAATTCTGGAATAAAATTTTGATTTCATTCAAAAACAACTGCTATGAAGCTTGTTGACTTTTCTTGCATTTACAAGCCTTTCGAAAACGTGACTATATAAAGAATAGTGGTGTGCACAAGGGTGGGGTTTGGGGGTTCAGTCCCACCTCTACGAATGTATTTTTAATTTTCACCGTACAGATTACCCCTCGGCGTTTCGTCTACATTATTTTTAGAGTGTAACCTCCTCCTGCATAAGAGAGACATATATACGCAACTGATAGAGAACGTAGAATTTTTAAACTTCGCTTTTTCAATTATTTTTTATACCAATATTACGCTAACTTATTTCAACGAAACATTATTCTTATAAATAGATTACATATTTATGTTATTGAAAATATTAAGATTTTTTACTGTATTTCCTGGCATACGTAAAGAAGAGATGTGTACAAATTAAATTGCGAAGGGATGCATGTAAATTTTTAGTCTTACAGAAACAATACTTATATATAAAAATGTTCGTAATATATTCAGTATTTTTTATCTTATGTCTCTTGAAAAATAATTTTCTACACATTCCCCCCTCCCTTCTCAAACATCTTTTACTGTTAAAGCATTCACCATAAAACAAAATAAACAGAATAAAGAATATTTTTCACAAAAATTCAATTTTAGTCGTTCTCAACAGTAAAAAAAATAACATGTTGCCAAATGATACAGAAAGTGATAATTTGTATGAAAAAAAATATGTTTTTAATTTATCTTTACAAGACATTCATTCACTTCATATTTAATTATTCCTGTGCATAAAATTACTTATTAATATCAATGCCACGAAATGTATTCTGAATACTTAGTTATCAAATAAACAGATTAGCTTAATTATTTATATAAAAGAAGTCTTAAGGTTATTTTATATATATGTTCTCATTCAGTAAATCATATATAAATATATATTTAGTGCTCATGCTGGCATCGAAAAATTGAAATATAAGCAGTATTTTATGTTTTGCTTGAAATGATATTTGAGCTCAATTGGGCTTAAATTCTTTACTGAATTTCTCACAACTTTCATATCAGGCAAGATTTACGAATAAAGAAAATAATAAATTTCGTAAATGTCCAACGTTTAATAAAAAACTAATCAAAGATATGTTTTAGGAAAAATAATTAAGTGAATCGGTTTCAGTAAGGAATATTTCCATCTCTCCTTCTAATTCATTGGTGATATCAAATATTTCCGCACTTTAAAATTTTATTTTGGAATGTGAAACAACTCCGATACGTGGAACAACCCTTATTCTATCTCATTAAATGACCTCAAAGAACGAGTTTGGTAGAAATCTATCTGCCATGGTACCCAAAAAGGATTCGTCTAAAAGGAGATCTGGAGATCGAACTGGAATCATTCATTCCAAACCTTGATTTTCAAGATACCATCAATATACCTATCTCTATAATGTCATACCTTATAATTCATTTGGATGAATGTACCCCTCGTAGCACTTGCATATGCTGAGATATGAGAAGAAGGAATACTATCCCAATATTTCCTTGCAGTCAGAATTCTTCCGTAAAATATACGCAAGTTACTGAGAATACGCAGATATACGAACACAAAATATGTGATTAGGAATATTTTATTCTTTTCACTTCAAAACATGATCTAAATAACTGTCAGCAATCTGGACTCGTTTGTAAAGAGTAAAGAAGGTGTTGGTGCCTGGTTCATATGATAAGCTCTCTCTCCCAACGGTCTCTACGTCGTATCAATGATACGGGCGTCCAAGCTACAGGGATTCCAACACGTGTAACTACAGTACCACTAACAGGGTTTCCATATCTAAAAAAGGTCCCGAAGGAATTTCATACAGGGCCTTTTCAGAGCTAGCTACTCCAGTACTCTACTGTGATTAAGAAGAAAACATACGACGGGAAGTCTTCTCTCTTAGTGAGAGGCGTTTTCTATTGAAATTACAGAGCGATAAGACACAATAGTATTCCATATCTCATTAAAATGTCTAACAACATCAATTTTTAGGGATATCTTGGTACCCTTTGAGCTACTTTCTTTCTTAATGAATTTAAAAATTATATTTTAATATTTTATATAATGTTTCTATTCAAGAAAATGATACAAGATGAAATTGTTTGCGTACTATTCACACAATTTTAAAAATTTAACTTTTTTGAAGAAAATTTGGAAAATTTTAAAATTATACTCCTTCTGTAATTATTCATTTTTGACCTGAAATTTTTTGTAATATGTTATACACAACTTTAGGGATCGATTTTACAACTTAATTCGTTTTTGAGAAAAAAAATAAAATGTTGATATACATGCTAAAAATCAACAAAAAAGCGAATATCTCTTACAGTTTAATTTTTTTTTAAATAAAAGTATTCAGTTTATAGCAAAATGGATCTCTAATTTTGTTACATGCTTTATATGCAACACACAGGGAAAAAATGGAAGTAATTGGTAAATAGTTGTGGAAGGAGTAGCATTTTGAATGCACTAATGTTTCAAAAAACACAAACTGAAAAAAACCACTTTTAAGTTTATAATTCTGAAAAAAATTATAATAAGCTTAAATAAATTTAAAATACCACTTTAAGATGTTAGTTATATATTTTTCTTTAAAATAACTGCATTTTCGTATTTTTTAACCCATGCATTTTTATAAATGATTAATTTTAAGAAGGTATAATTGCACGAGAAAATTCAAGAAAAATGTTGAAAAAAATTTTTTTGTCACGACAGAAAGTTGAGTTTTTTTCTTCACATAATATTCAAGTATTACATTTGTATGAAAAAGGAAAATATATCAGTAATAAGAGCTGAAATTATGAATTTATTAATGTAAAATGCCTTAATTCAAAAATTTTACATGCACACATTTCACAAAGAAGAAAAATTGCATAATTGTATTGCCTCGGAAATATTCTGCTTTATATATTACACATTCTTTTTTATAGTTATTATTTCTCTTTTTAAAGTAGATTTTTTTTATCATAACGCTTTTTTTTCTAAAAAGGGGGCGTAACCGAATTGCCTAATTTGTTTTCAAATGAAATTTTATTCAATTTCTAACTTTCCGATTCGCACAAGTTATACATCAATCGAAATATAATAATGCAAAGAATAAGTTTAATTAAAATAAAAAAAATCGATAGGTTTGACATTTTTGGGGTACCAAGTCCTCTTAACCTTCCGATCAATTACATGCCGTCTTATTAAATTGGGTAGCTGACATCTCTCTATACGTAGCTCACAATATCCTTGTAAATCAGAAAATATAAAATATTTCCTTACAAAATATATAACTGAGATATTTTCAGTTTTTTCTTTCTGCATAGGTATACAATTCCTTTTCAAATAGTCTCGTGGATATTATTCTTTAACAAGGTCTCATTGGTTACTTTTCTAATCATTGATATAAATCATATTTTTTTTCCTTTCTTTCATTCTTTTAATACACTGCTCAAAATAATTAAAGGATATTGCGGTTTTAGGTGGATCTTGTGGCTGGGAAACTTTTTAGCTGATTGATACAGGGTCGACAGACGTAGTAGGTTATATGAGAATAAATTACACATGTTTGGCAGAAAAAAGGCATTTTATTGCGCATTTGTGTACAAAAGGAAAAAAAACACAATTTGTGCATATGAGAAAAAAAGAATAAGAAAAAGTGTTTTCTTCAAAGGAAATCATTTTCAGTTGTGGGTATGGTTTCCACGGATGGCCAGCAACGTTGAGCACCTTTGAGGCATGGAATCTATGAGGCTATTAATCACGAGATGAGGTATTCTGTCCCACTCTTCCAGAAGAGCTATTTCCAGTTCTTGGAGAGTTTTGGGGGTTGGTTGGCGGCCAGCAACTCGTCTCCCTAGAGCGTCCCAAACGTGTTCTATTGGATTCATGTCTGGAGAACACGCTGGCCATTCCATTCGTACAATTCCTTCCTCGAAAAGAAAATCCTCCACCAGGTTAGCACGATGTGGCCTGCAGTTATCGTCCATTAAAATGAAGTCATCTCCGATTGCTGCAGCGTAAGTGACTACAATAGGTCTGAAGATCTCATCCCCCTATATCGGCGAGCAGTCAGAGGTCCATCTAGAATGATGTAGAGGTCTGTGCGCCCGTCAATGGAGATGCCACCATACACCAACACTCCCCCACCGCCAAATCTGACACTTTCGTGCACAAACGCAGGATTATTCCTACTGCAACGGTCCCTCCAGATGAAAATACGCCTATTATCCGGATGAACAGAAAAACGGGACTCGTCAGAAAAAGAACATTGCTCCATTCATTTCTTCTCCAGTTCACATGCTCTGTTGCCCACTCCCTGCGATCGCAACGATGTCTTGATGTTAGTCTAACACATACCATCGTTCGACGAGCATACATACCTACACCATGGAGCCGGTTTCGGACAGTCTGAGTTGAAACCGTGGTGCCAGTAGCCGAGCGAATGTGTTGTTGGAGAAGAGTAGCGTTCGTATTTTGGTGTCTCCGAGCCGTTAACACTAAATAACGATCTTCATTGGGCGTTGTTGCCCGTCTACGATCTTGTCCTGGTCTTCGGCCTGTACTTCCAGTCTCCAAAAAACGGTTCCAGATCATGGAAATCACACTTTGTGACACTCCAATGGCTTGCGCTACTTCGGCTTGAGTTTGGCTCCCTTCTAACCTACCAACAACTCTCCAAGCTTCTGAATCGGTTAAATGACTTCGCTGAGACATCGTACTCATCGAAACAAAGCCGTCACTCAATGCCGATCATCCTTGTATTCATTTCAGTTGAAAGTCAAATTTCATTCGCTGCCGCTGAAGCGACGCTTTTGACGTCGAACTCAAAATTAGCATGCTCCCCAGTTTGAAAATCAGAAAAATTTACATTTGTGATTATCTTCTTCCATTTTCGGCAAAAAAATTTCGCTTATATCTTTATTTTATATAAAACTTACAATATCCTTTAATTGTTTTGAGCAGTGTATATATTTATACATATATAGCCCCATTTTCATATAAATTATTTTATTATATAAGCAGTCCTCAGTCAGCAATGTTTATAAAACTGCAGCATCCATTTTTTTAAAATTTCGATTGCTCGTGTTTCCTTCATTGTGTGTTTTCTTACTGTCTATGTGTTTTTCGATTTTGATTGTCAGATGTTCATCTCTCGTTTGTAGAAAATTAGACTATATATATATATATATATATATATATATATATATATATATATATATCTCTCTCTCTATATATATATATATATGTACAGAAAAAGAGGATAAAATATCATTAAAAAGCAAACTTTGCTGATGAAATTAGCTCTTAAAATGTTTGAAAGACATAAGCTATATGTTTGGACATTTTATGGGCACATTTCTTTTTCAATTAATGCCCAAAAAGCACTTCAATAAATGATTGGATAATTACACAGAAAAAAACAAATGTACAAATCGCACTTTTTAAAGGAAGAGAACTGCCCATTGGACATAAGAGTATTAATATAAAATATTCAGTCACAAACTAGTTTTTGAGCGGTAGATAGGGATCGCTTAAGAAGCCGTTCAAAGAAAATATTCATAAATAATTATATCAAATAAGTGTTAACAACATAATGAAGGGGAAAAATTATGTGGGTGTATGAAATAGTAAGAAAGGCTTTCAAACAAAATAAATAATAAAACTAACTTGGAAATATTTTTTAAAAATGTATTTCTCTTTTCTTTTTTTTTCGGTACAAAACGCGTATCTTCTTGTGAGGAACTGGTTCGAAATCGCATCCGTCATTTAAAGTTAGTATTACAACTGATTTATTTTTTGTTACCTTAAAGTCCATGATAAATTTTTTCGATGACGGTAGTTTGATCAGATGCTTGCAAATGTCTCAACAAACAGATATGTACGATCGAAGCTCTTTTTGGATATTCTAACTACTTTCGGAACTGTTATCTATTTTAAGAAAATGCTTTTCCAATGTGCTGCAAAGCTAGACCCCTGCATATATTTATCCGCTGTCATAGAATCGTGTTCTTCATAATCTATCAAGTTATTGATAATGTCGCTATCATTGACGGTTTCGTCCTTAATCATTCTGGAAAGAACATTTTAATTGAAAGTGTCAAAGCTTTCTTCACTGATGTTATGTGGTAGTAAAATGGTTTCTGATGATAAAGTGGGCACGTTTAAAGTTATATCTCATGCGATTCAGTGGGAAAACTCACAAGCATATCCTGCTAGCGCGTGCTACGAAACCGATTATATGTGCATTATTGGGAAACAAATGAACATAGCCCCTAAAAGCGAACTTCACCTTAGAATTTATGTATATGAACAATGATAGAAACATTACAATGTTGTTATAATACCAAGACTGTTAAAATTCAAGTACTGCATAAGAAATGACACAAAAAACTCTAAAAATAAATCGCACAAAAAAAGTGATAGAAAAGGGCCGCACAAAAATAAGTTCGAATGTACGAGGGCTGTTCAATTAGTAATAAGACTAAAATAACGAAAAAAACAGAATACGTTAAATCGTCATCATTTACAAGGTTTTTTTCAAAATAACTTTCTTGGCACGTAATGCATTTATCCCAAAGTTCTGTGCACTTCTTAAAAATATGTAAAAGTCCATTTTGTGAGAGCTGTTTCAAAACCCGCCTCCGCACCCTTTACTCATGCTTTGTTGCTTGCAAAACGTTTGTCTCGTAATGGCTTCTTTAGTTGAGGAAACAGCCAGAAATCACATGGAGTGAGATCAGGACTGTATGGAGGGTGTGGTAAAATCTCTACGTTATTCTGCTGCAAAACACCTAGTACGCAACAAGCAATATGTGGTCGGCAATAGGAAGCCATTTCGAAGCAATGGACGTTTTCTTTTAACGTGCTGTACCATTGTTTGCCAGACAATCGCGTAGTACGAGTTGTTTACGTAGTACCGGGTTCGACAGCGTGTTGATACACAATTCCTTCATAATAAAGAAAAATTATGGTCATAACTCTACCAGCCGATTTCACAGTTTTTGCTTTCATGGGAGTAGGTGAAGATGGATGTTTCCATTCACTGCTTTGTTGTTTTATGGTTGGATCATAGTAATACAACCAAGCTTGGTCTGCTGTGATAAAGAGTTTTAAGATATTGTTGCCTTCTTGTTCCAGTCTTTAATCATATCGTGTCGTATGAAAGATCTCCAATGCTGATTTTTGCAGATTTTTGCTTCCATTTCGACAACTGGCCGCGTCTCGTAGGCGCCAACAAACATGTTTCAGTTCAATCACGTGATACTCAAGACTACGAGTCTGTACACGCCATTTATCGATAGCTTTTGTTAATACAGACAACAAACTTTTTTATGCCACAGAAACTTTTCTTATGCCACATTCCGATTAGTGGTTTTGCTGCAGTAAAATTAGTCTTTTTACTTATTGAACAGCCTACGTGTGTGTATTTGTAATAAAGTTCCTTCTTACTGAGTTCTTCTCCTATTTGGAGGAGAGCTGAAAAATCACTGCACTTATTTTTTTATTTATAACATTTTTAAAAATTTATCAACATATATTGCATTTACTTTTAAATTTAGAATAACGTACAGAACAATAAGTTACTTTTAAAAATATCTTAAGAAGTAACATAAAAGTTTAATGCTGTTATTTCTTTCAAAAATGATAAGAACATAGTTTCAAATATTGATTTTTTGTATTTGAAGATGTAAGCGCAATAAAATAACTGAATTTTCTAATATTTAATTGGTAATATATATATATATATACAATGCTGAAAAAAAATTATAACACTAAATGATCAATACCTTTAACACTACGCGTTTGAAATTTGAGCGAATTTTAACACTGTGTAACTAATAATAGTTCTATCTATCTGTAAAAATAGCACAAACATTTAAATAACTTTTATTCGAAAATTTATCGTTGTCTTCCATACAAGTAGTATCAGGAAAAAATACTTATTCCATGAGATTTAAATTGCAAAGCTGCTAGTAATCTACAAACTCTCTCTCTACTCCATCTTACCAATTAATTTAATAATTCTTGATATTCTTGTTGATCACTCCAGAAATTGAACATTATTTGCTTCTGAAGCAAATAATAGTTTACTCTGAAACATTTTTTTTTGTCGTTAAAGAATTCTATTGAGGAAAAAGCTCTTTTTGGTAGTATACTTTTAAAAGTTTTGATCCACAAGTTTTCTTCCTATTCTATGCTATAGGTCAAGCACGACTAAGAAATTGATAGGTAATTCAAGCTTCAAGTGACTTCGGATATATTTCAATAAGAAATTGCAGATGCTCTTTCATACATTTATGACAGTTCAATGCCCTATTTTTGAGCTTCTGGGACGGACGAAAAGTGCATATATAAACCCATCTAGTACAAACTAAAAATAACTTATTTGAAGTAAACATTTTTCATAGTGATATCCCCTTTTTTATGAATATTTTATATGGCATTTTATCCGCTTTTTGAAAGATGGTTTTATTCTTTTTCACTACCTTTATATTAAGAAATAAATGCAAAATATAGAGACTTATTTTTATTTAGGATTAAAATCGAATATTTTATTTGGCATTACATTCGTTCAGCAAATTACCTGAAATGTAACATTATTTACTTTGTTTTTTTTTGTTTTACTTTAATTAATATTTTAAAAGAAAAATCCATTTACGTTAAGCGATTTGTTTGATGAATGTTCCACGCACACACAACCACCTGATATAATACTCTTCAAACATGAATTCCTTTATTTTTTGAAATAAAGGTTTTTTTACCGTTAGCAATACATTTTTATTCTTAGGTAAAATTCCGTAAAAAATCATGGTCTAAATATACTTTATGCGCAAAAAGTTCTGTCTTAAAAAGGAAAGGAAATCATTGTTACTGTTTAGAAAAATTTACTACGTGAAGATTAGTTATTATTTCGACAATGATTACGAAAGCCTTTTGAAATTTTCTTTGAGCTTTAATTGCTAAATATTATATAAAAAATTGATCGTGAATTTGAACCATCATGTTATCAAATGTTAAATTATAATAGAGATAACTGACAAAAATTTAATAGGTGGCAATATCCTAATCTGAATTCATGGCAGGTGAATCGTGTGACACAGAAGACCTGCTGTGTAGAGGGGCTAATTCAAGTTAAGTCAGTCGTGGTTTAAAGCCCTAACGTCGTTGGCATTGCATGGAAGTTTGAAAAAAGGAATTGCAAGCTCTTGCGATGTTCTTGTCACTTAACCAAGATTTAAAATTGCGAGTTCCGTCATCAGTAGAACTCGTGTTGCCTTACAGTGCTACGTTAGTGAAAAATCAAATCAAATCACAAACAATTAATATTATTGATTGAATGTTTAAGTATGTCGACGTACGAAATAACGCGTGGGCTATATTAATAACATTATAAACAAATTACATATAATTCTGTCTCAAATATACTGATATAATAAAATTACTTTGAGAATTAAGAGCCGAAACAACATTTGTAAACATTTAATTTGTATTTTTTAAAAAATTTTAAACGACATCAAAGTTAAAAATTATAACTTACGTTAATGTGTTTCGAAGAGCTTGAGAGAGCGGCACTCGCCGTAACACACTTACGTATGTCTGAAGATGCCAGCAGTGCCTCCTGCGTGGCAAGCGGATATTTTATCACTTGACCACCATAGCAATTTTTTTGCCCTTCAACAACTGCAATTCGTCTTACCTTTGAGAGAGGAGTTATTTTTCAAATCGTATCCCTGCCCTTCTAGCCTGGTGAAACTACCAGAAAGATAAGAGTCCCAGTGTATAGAGTTGCAGGGGCTCCTAAAGGGGATGTGGATAATGTTGTTTTCTGATAGATACCTTCTCTTTGTGGTCATCTGGGTAATTATTTGGCAGAGTTTCCGTCAATAAAAAACTAATATTCTTCTAAAGTTTTTTTTTAAATCTACCCCAACATTCTGCTAACTTAGAGATAAAGAGAATTTTTAGACAATCATTTCGTCATCTGACTTCCCACACTGCTGTAGATAAATCCTGGGTATGCTTTGTAAATCTCACTTTGTCCTGGATTCACCTCTCATCTGCTGATGCAATCATTATCAGCTTTTTCATCAGATCCGACTGTCTTAATGCCTGCTTATCTAGTTTTAATTTGTTTTATTTGCCTGATTATATTTTATGAGATTCTGGACAAACCATGACTGCAGCTTATTTTGACGAGTACTCTGCACTAAATGACATGGACTGCATTGTTATGAATATTGGAGAGATCGCTACCTAGAAACGTTACGGTCAATGGCTTGGCGCATTTGTTTAATAATAAACATTAACTCCTTAAGTTCTTTGCTCATAGACCGTACGTGTTACTTAAAATAGACCGCAACTGGTTTGCCTATACGGCACTGGTGTTTTCTTATTTTTATCTTTTATTTGCACGTATTTTTAAGTTTTATAATGAGATTATTATTGGTAGAATTTTTAAGAAAAGCAGTTTGTCCATGGTACTGAAGTGCTTCTTCTCTTGGATTTTCTTTGTGGTGAAGGCGGGAATTTTTCTTTGAAATCAGGAATTTAGATCCTTGAAAATTTCGACGAAGAACAGGGATCGGCAAGACAATGTGCAGTTTGTTGCTTGAGAAGAAATGAAAATGGAAAGATAATCCGAAAAAGACGATATATTCCTATCCCAATTGCAATGTAAGACTTTGTATTACAACATGCTTCAAATTGTGTGTGAGTGTATATGTGCACACACACAAAAACCTCAACCACTTGAAAAATAGTTACGAACTTGAAAATTTTTGCAAGTATAAGAGAAATTATTTTAAAATATATGAAATTCTTCATAGCATCCAGAGTCTACCAAGAGTATACCAGAGTGTAAGCAAAAACTTAAGGGTTTTTGTGTTCCCCAATTATAAAAAATAATTCTGTGAAAACTTTAAAATTGAAAATTAAAATAAAATCTTTCCATTTTCTTATTCTATTAAGTGTTTTGTTTAGTTATATGGAATAAAAATATGCCTCTTTTAAAATCATTTTGGGAAAAAAATTCACCGGTTAAAGTGTTAATGTGTGTGTTTCGAAATGCTCAATAAAATTAAACATAATTTCATTTCTTCTCCAAATTGTCTGAATGTTATAACAATTTTACCTTTCAGTAGATAAAATATAATGTTAATTTTCAGGCAGGAGTCATAAACTTGACATTTATGATATTATTATTCTTTAAAATAAATTAATCTTACAAAGCATCACGTGTTTCCCAGATCCAAAAAGAAGACTACAGAATTGTATATTTTTATATACATCTTATGCGTTAATTCTCAGATAGGCACCAAAAAATTTGATTCCCCGGAACTGATTCACTCAATTAGAGAACAAGAAATGCATTTTTTCGAAAGTTTTTTCGTTCCAGCAAGAAAATCTTGAAAAACGCAGTTATTTTTTTTAAATATTTATTTTTCCTTCTGGATTGTTCGGGTGAAATCAGTAATAAAACGTTGACTCTGTTCCAGCATCCCAGACAACGATTCATTAGCCATAATGGATTGCATTTTGAAATAGACGTTTTTCATTTGCTTTTATAAGAAAGCTAATTGAAATTTTTCGTAAGTACTAATATTTTAAACAATTTTTTTAAAAAATATACCACTACGAATAAACTTTTGCGAAAGAATAATAAGTGGCATTTTATATATAAAGGAGTTTTTTTAACTATTATTCTCCATAGTTTATTGCAGTTATAATTCATCTAAATTTTACATCATTTTTTGTTAATTACCGAATGATTCAGTCCCGGATTTTTTTTTTTTTTCTCAGAGCATAATTAGTAATTTTAAAAAATGTTGGCGTCACACAAAAGAACAGAGGCACAGTGGTAGAGAATCACTGGCCTAGACGTTTATTTAAGTAATATTCCTCTCACTCTGAATTATTTTTATCCATTTCAATCAATTTTCTATCATCAATATGAAATAAAATATTTCCTGGTTTTAATCTTTTTTATTAGAGTATCAGTTTTTCTTAAATTTTAAATAAAAAAATTTCGTAATAAAGAAGCATTTAAATTTAATTTACAAGAGTACATGATATATACATATATATACAATTTAAGTTTGCTGTTTTTTCTAATTCAAGCGAAATTCTCATTCGGCAAAAAATACAACTATCATACATAATTTACGGGAAAATTCTTTCTCAACTATATATAATTTTTATTAAATTTAACTAATCATCTAGTCAGAACTTAAGGACTTTATGACATAAATATCTTTATTTTAAGCTCTTAACTGTTTTTTCCGTACTCCTTACGGGCTACCAAAGGCTGGATACAGCCTGATTGCCCGTTCTTTCCACGGGCACTGATATTTTCTTCTTTCTATCTCTTATTTGTACATATTTTTAATTCTTATACCGAGATTATTAGTGCTGTAGTTTTTAAAAGATGCAGTTTGTCCATGATACTGAAATACTTCGCATTTAGTATTTTCTTTGTAGTGAAGGAAGGAATTTTCATTGAAGGTAAGAGTTTTGATTCTTGAAAATATTCGATAAAGAACAGGTATTGGAAATCCAATGGGCAATTTATTGCTTGAAAAGAAATGAAAATAGGAAGATAATAAAAAAGGATAATATGTCAGTCTCATTGCAGTATAAGAGAGAGACGTATGGCAGTATGACATATGTATTATAAGAGAGAGAGGTCATGCTTTAATTTGTGTGTGAATAAAAATACGCACATACATACACCAATCCTGAACCGTGTGTTTGAAAAAAGAAGTGTGTGTGTGTGTGAATATGAAATATATTTCATATTACTTATAACAAATAATATAAAAAATTCAGTCAATCCCTACTTAAGTCAACAAAGAAACATTTTAATTACTTTTTATCAAATACTTACAATTAATATAAATATGTCTTTAATATTATGACAAAATAGGAACAGATTTCCCTTGCAATTTTCCATTTTCCTTTCTATATATGGTTATTTTTTCTCTTTGTTACGACTTATTCATTAATTAAATTTACTTATTCTAATAAATTAGTATAGTAAAAAATCACATTCTCAGAAGTTAGAACATCCCTGGTGGAATTCAAACCCACGACCTTTGGATTAAAAGTCTAAAGCACCATCCATTGCGCTGCAAGGACACATCGAGTGATTTTCCTTTCTATATCCAATGCTGCCGGACTATTACTTTTGTTTGTTGCTTTTTATTCATTTTTTAATTTAATTACTGAATTCATATTTGAAAAATCTGTATTAACTTTAAGTGTCATCCACTGCAAGTTTAAAAAAATGTATTTGAACTTGAATGTATAAATTGAAAGTATTTTATTAACGATTGAAAATTTGAACTATATATATATATAGGTGATAGTGAACTAATGGTTGGAACTGAAAAAAAACATTTAGGGGGTTTTGTGTTACACAATTATAAAATAAAAAAAATAGTGTAAAAACTTTAAATTGAAAATTAAAATAAAATTCTTGCATTTTCGCATTCTGTTAAGTATTCTTCTTAATTATATGCAATAACATATAATGTCCTCTTTTTTTTTTTTTTTCTTTTTTTTTAACATTTGGAGCAAAAATATTGACCACTTAAGGGGTTAAACTCATTCTACATTAATACAATATTTTCTGAAATATTGAACATTGAGATTTCTGAATTAGGATTCAGATTGCCAATGAATGCTCAAGACATCCGAAATTGTCAACCCACTTCTCATTTCCATCCCTTCTAATGTGAAACATTTTGAGCTACAAAAGATTTTATGTGTATCAGTACTCTTTTTTACCCGTGCAGTGCTTTAATATCCAAATGATGATCATCTTAGCTTTAACAAATATTTTAGACTGTTGAATATTGTGTTTCCCAATAAATTACTTCTATTTAAAGTTAAATAACATTGTTTCGATTGTAATTTTTATGTTTTTTTACTTCCTATACTCTTGTAATGATTATTTGTAACATTTTGATTTATATCGATACTAAAATCGATGTTTGAAATCAGGTTCTAACGATACATTTAAAACGTATAATAGAATATTACTTCTTCCACCGTAAAAAATTATTTGTTCGTAGATAATCCAGAAAGTAAGTTCAGCTTAGTAGCACAAGAAAGAAAACAAACCATTTAGGACTAAATGTTATCAATGTTACAATGTTCGGAGACTTTTTTTCAGAAATAGGTTTAACAAAAGAAAAAATAAACAACCGTTTAGAATTAACTGTTATTAAATAATAAACTACAATGGTCACAGAAACTATTTTTCTACATTGGTACAACCATTGTTTAAGCTTTTATCACAGCCAGCCATGAATGTTTGACTGCCCTTGTCAAAGAAAGATGCAGTCTGCGATTGTAACCATTGGGTAACAACAAATCTCACCTCTTCCAAGTCCAGGAATAGCTTCTCAGCAAGAAAGGACTTCATATGTTTGAATAGATAGATGAAAGTCACTTGCTGTGAGATCCAGACTGTAGGTGGGGGATGTCAAAAATTTTCTATTTCACATCCATAAGGCATGTTGCGTGTAGCGCACATTGTGTAGTCGTACATTGCCATGAATGAACAAAATTCTGTCACAAAGAATGCCTTCGATTCTTTTCGTGTATTGCGCAACGCTGTTGTTTTCTAAGCGTCTCGCAAGAACGTACATGGCTGATATGTTTCCGTGTGCCTTGTTATCCATCAACAAAACCCCATATCGATCCCAAAACACGGTACACATCAATTTACAATATTTTTAGTGGTTTGGCTTTTGTCTAAGTTGGCGATGATGTGTGCCTCCACTCCGTCTATTGCAATTTGGATTCCGAGATTATGTGAAGCACCCAGGTTTCACCACCAGTGACGATTCGGCTTAAGCAGGTCTCGCCCTGTTATAGACCGCTTTAAGTGCAATCCCGCTACAAGTAAGTTTCCTAATAGGTGGAAGATATTATGCATAATATGGACGGGGTATTGACTCTTTCATACTGTGAATGACGTAGAACGACGACGTCGTAAGTGTAGCTAGGGCATGTCTCAAAATTATTCGACCTTTCCTCACATTCATGCACCTTAGTTTTTTCTTAGCACTCGTTCTGCAAACGTTTCCCTTACAATAACCATTGTTTTAAGCATCCTTGTTCAGCAAGGTCTATACTGCGCCTAATGCAGTCCATTTCTCGATATAACCATCCAGATTCACGTATCATACTGATTGCGCTCAAAATCATTCAATTACCTATAACGTTTTCGACAACTTCTATCATCATTATTGGTTATATTTCCAGAGAACTGCAACATTAGGAATGAGGAAATGTAAACAGTACGTGATTATTATTGTTTCATTCAATGCTAGTTAAGCAGCTTTAAGGGGCGGTTTCACCTAGATTAACATTCACATCGACCTTCAAAATTTAATTATTTATATACCTGGTATAAAAAAATTAGCATGCAAAATTTCGAGATAATTAGGTTATTTTTAGGACTTTGTTTTTCAGTAAAATATTATAATAGTATCAAATCATACTTAAACAGATAAAAGTAAACAATTAGAGATTCACGGCACTCATCAAATTCGCAGTAATCCTCTTCATTCTTCATCCCTTTCCATACTTCCACTCTACAACACGTGACAATTTCGTTCTTAATGTTTTATTCTACCCTTCATTTTGTGAAAAAAATGACATGAAACCATGACTTGTTAAGAACATCACCACTGGAGGAACGTATGAATAAAACCAATAAAGGCGCGGCCATAGATTTTTTTTATATAATAACCTTTTCCAATCGAAAAATATTATATTTCCACCTATTAATTCTATTTTATTAAAAATGTTATTAAAAAAAGAAACAATTTTTTTTTCTATTCTTTGCTTTTTTCTTGTGTTCAATGAACTGATTCTAACAGTCAAAATGAATTATTTGCCTCTTTAAAAGAAATAATATAGCTAAGAATTTATATATATATACAGAGAACTAAAAGTTATTATACTTGAAATTATGTTTAAAAAAATTTCTTCCGAGTATTCTTTTATAATATCACAGGAACGACTGATGAAGTTTATTTACAAATTGCAGACGTCTTCGAAAAGAGAATAGACGTACGCAGATTGAGTAAAAACATTTATACAAATAAGAATATTTCAGTCGAATAAATTTCGATCAATAAATCATATACGTGTGCTTTAGTTTTTTGAGCTGTAGAAAATTCGCCTCAGTAAAAATAGAAGAAAAGAATGGCAGTGAAAGATTTTGAAATAAAAAAATAAAAGTAAAGGTTTGAAAGAGACGAAAATGCAAATACCAGAAAGAAAAGCCAGAAAATTTCTCATCCATGAACGCGAAATAAAATACAAATATAATTTTATTCTTTATAAAAATATCAAATGAAGTTTCGGCCGAAGAATGTTAAGGATTTTTGTATCAAATGATATGCAAATTAAAATTATCTTCAGATCTTGTTGTAAAAAAAAATAACAAAATTCCGCAGCATTTCACTTTTTTTCTAAATTTTAAAGGAAAGCTCTAAGAAGTATTACATTAGTTAATAATTTAAAGTACTTCAACAATACGAGTATATAATCCAATCAACTTTTGTGTAATTTTACTTACAAAATAAAATTAGTTGTTTCAATCAAAATGGATTTTAAAAAAATAAAAAATATATTTTACAATCTTTCTGTGCTTTAAGCAAGTCATTCCCAATTTTAAAGCAATCGCAATGGTTAAGTTATCTGTTTAAGTCCTTGTGCTACTGAGGACCCACCGTGCAGAGGGGTCGATGTACATTAAATCTGTCGACATTCAAATTCCTCACGTAGGTGTCACTTGGAAGTCTAAAGAGTTTGATAGTGGTTCTAGTTTAGATGTCGTCCTTGTTACATGACCGAGGTTAAAAATTTCGAGGTCTGTTGCTAATTCGCCATTAAAAAGCAATCATTGAATCAATTTGAATCACTGTTGTGTTAAATTTAAGCAGCAATGTAAATTTTAAGAGGATATCCATTAAATTGCAGAAGAGAGGTTATTGCGATCAGTATGACGAACATGCAACTCAATAGAATGGTGATACGTATACAAATGTCAGGAACAAAACGTCATAGGCGACGTGAGCTCGGCACAGGCAATGCAAAACTACAATACAAGGAAGAACGGAGGCGCAATTAAAGACATTCACTGCAAGTACAAGTAAATTCTTTTGTGAAATATGGCTAGAAAGAATCACCTGGATGACTTCACACGTGGAGGAAGGATCGGAAAGCTAAAGGAGGATCATAGTTTTACCAGTTTAGCTGAAGAGTTCGGGATCAACAAAGTGTCATTTGATGCTCATGGAAAGCCTTCCAAATCATAGGTATAACTATTAGAAAGGTTGGTGGACGTCGAATCAGGAAAAACTTTAATTAATGACTGATATATCGTCCTGAAGATGAAAAGTACCCGATAGCAGTCAGCAAGCGCCATCTTTCAGTAACCGTGCACAGCAACAGGGTTATAAGTGTCGCAGTTTATTGTGACCAGACGCCTTCACAAAGGTGGACTATTGGCACGTCGTTCTGAACGCTGCATCCTTTGAAAGTTGGTCAATTGCAGCACCATATAGAGTGGAGTAAGAAGCACAAAAACTGGACATCTTATCAATTGAGACGTGCCCTCTTCATAGATGAGTCGTTTCAGTACCACAAGCGATTCTCTTGATACACGGTTTCTTTCGTACCAATAACATCAAGAAAAGAGACCTTTACAGTGTTCCTGGAGTTGTCATCTGGGAGGCATTATGCTGAACAGGTGGACTAAGCTTCACGTTTTCGACAAGGGTTCTGTGAACAACAATCGCTATAATGGGGTGATCCTTCCCCATGTGAGCCAGTCCCGAGGTGCTATTGAAGCAGATTTCGTTTTGGATGACAAAGAACGGCCACGCCGGTCTGCTGATGTTCAGCAGTTACTGGAAAGTGGATGAATCATTTTAATGTATTTGCCAGCGTCTTCTCCTTATTCAAATGAATATAACATGTGTGGGATGTTTTGGAGAGACGCCTTGTGGCATGATTACATCCTCCAGGGGAACACCCAAGTACTGAAACAGATTGTGTTTGAAGAATGGTTACTCTTACCTCAAGAGCTGTTGGACAATCTGATGCTGAGTATAGGAAGACGGTGCAAAAAAACCATTGCAGTAAGGGGAGGACATATTCAATACTAGAAATATCTGCTTGTTGTTTTTCCTCTTGGACAGGCAATCATGTGCAACGAGATTATGAACTCAATAAAGCGTTTTTGTTTGATTCCCTATTATATGTATTGAATGTTACCATGTATAATTCAGTATGCCACTCAGTAGGATATTTTCTAAACAATTCGATTCTCCCAATAATGCTTTCAGAGTTAGAAAATAGAGGTTAATAATATAGATTTACAGTTTCATTATATATTAATTTGCATCATTTAAAGATATTTCTTAACATAAAATTAAACAGCATAAAATAAAACTATTTCTTCAACAAAAATACAAATATTTAAATTTAGGCAAATATTATGTATTATGTAACATAATTTTTAAAATAAGAAATAGATAGCATAAAATATAAATATTTTAATAAAAGGATAAAAAAAAATTTTAATACAAACCTAGAGCTTTCACCGCCCTACTACCATATTGCAAAATCAGGGGTATAATTCGAGACTTTTTCTCTTTAACACGATTCTAAGCTGTCAATTGTTAAACAATTTGTGTACTCGAAATGTCTTTCATATGGGGAAATAATTTAAACTTAGACATGTAGAAAAGCATAGAGCAAAATATATGCAATTTTCTCTATTCAAGCAATTAAATCTCTCTAAAAATAACATTCAATAATTTATAATATAACTGTAAATTTATCTCTGTAGAGTTAGCGTTCAGATTTTTTTCTTAATTCCGTAAATTTCCATATTTCTAAAGATGCTTGTCAAATAAGGTCCATTACAAATTTGTCAACTTCCATCTACTCATAAATTGACAAATTTGTGAAGTAGTGCAGAGTATTACTGAGAATTGTACTGCGTGCCACATGTGGCACGCGTGCCATAGGTTGCCGTCTCCAGCTGTAGAATATATTATCTGAAAAAATTGACGATGTACAGCATGCAGTGAAAGTAATATTTACATATTTTATTTATTATAGGTACTTGAGTAATCAAAATATTTGCATGAAACTAAAATTAGGAACGATATTTTGTGAGCAGTTCACATCAAGTACATTCGATTCACTTCCCCTCAATAATGCCATCAATAGATTCTTGTTTTCCTTTTATTAGTGTAAGATAATACATTAATACACAAACAATAGCTTGTTTTCTTGTAATTTTTTTCGTTAGTTGTTTGTCTGTCATAGCCTTTTTTTATTTGAGCATAATTTTTTTATTCCAGCATTATATTTCAAATAATGTCAATGGTCAATTTAAAATTTATAAAATATGTGATAGGAAATACACTTTCTTCGTTCGAACAAATTTATTAATAGAATTAACTAAGAATACTCATTATTTCTTTGTTATTTTATTACTTGTTCCTCATAACAAAATAGTAAAAGAATATTCAGTTTATGTTTCATCGAAGTTCTGTAAACAATTTGAAAAACGTCCCAATTAGTTTGAAGAATTCGTATAAAAATGTGCTTTTCGTTAATAAAAAATTCCAACCTTATAATCATTGAAAAATACATTAGCAAAAAGAATTTTAATTGCCATCTTAACAGAAAAGTCAAAGCCTGTACTTACGAAATCAGAATTTGTGTTTTCAGCTTAAAGTTAAAAACGTGCATCTTTTTTTAATGAAAGATTCAGACGTAATTAAAACAAGTATTTCGAAATAGGTTTTAAATAAGAGATTATCCGATGTATTTACAAACTTTATTCAACTATCAAAGATACTAAATGAAAATAGATGAATACACAAGAAAATAAAAGCATATAAAAAATACGTTTCTTTTGTTTTTCCCACTAATATATTGAAATTGACCCTTCATAATTTATATCTTTCAAATGCCTATAAACTTTTAAAAAATGCAACTAATCTTAACTTTTCATATTCACTAAAAAATGTCAAACCTCATGAAATCTCTAACATAAAAGAGATAACTAATTTAATTTTTTGGAAATTTTCCGTTTCGCCGGCACCAAGTAGGCTTTATTTTCGTCAACACATAATTTACACATGAAAAAAATGAAAAAAAAAATGTTTCCACTTTTTTTCATCCATTTTTTTATCTATTATCTAAAAGCCATTAAGGATATGAAAAGACCACGACTTGTTTTGAAAATGTGATGGTAAAAGATTACCAGTGAGAATATTCCGTTTGGCGTCTATTATGTCATTTTTAGCGAGTTAATCGCTTGCGCCGGCGAAATAGAAATGTCCGATTTTTCCCCCTCTTCAAAGCATGAAACAGGTTTAATTTTTGCGGATGTTACATGTTAATAATTATGCCTTCTGCTTATTGTTACATAACTGCAACCAATACAGTTTTAGAGCTCTGCTTGATTATTAGAACCCTTTTATTTTTTCTGAAATTTTGCTCTTAATAAATATATAACACTTCTTTGAATCAAATAGCATTTCGAAGAGCATGTCGCATTTCTTTATAATCTGTTGTGTATAGGGATTGCAATACCGGTATATCGGGATACCGAATACCGGTATTTCGAGCGATTAGTACAATTTTGAAATACCGGTATTCACAAATTTAAATACCGGTTTTTCGGTATTTATTAGAAATTTCTTAAAATTGTCTTAACTATATGTTCAGGGATTCTCTCTCTCTCCCAACATCGCAAAATAATATACGTTTTTATTTTTGTGTCTCCCTAACGGGCAAAAATAATTAAACTGCGAATACAAAGTTGCATCGTACAGTTAAGAGAAGTGATAACATATGCAAATCATCCATCCAAAGAGGCGGGCCAAAAATATCCTGTTACAGCTCAGAGCGATAATGCACACGATCAGGATTCGTAGACTGATATTCATATCTGTGAAAACAAGGTCGCAATTCTGAAGAAAGTGCGTAATATTTTGATATTTTTTAAATTGATGAGTTTGTTATTCACACTGTATTTGTATATCTTACTTTAGGACTCAAAATATTTTTATATTATACACACACACACAAAATATTTTATATTATATATATATATATATATATATATATATATATATATGTATATGTATATATATATATGTATATATATATATATATATATGTATATATAAATGTATATGTAACCCATAATAATGAATGATATAATAACATAAATAATAACCCATAATAATGAATGAGAATAACTCTAAAGAACATAAAAAATTAGTTGATAATACTTCGGTTTGGTTTCATTATTTATACGTTGACGTGGCACAATGTAAAAAATGCTCTAATGTTACTAAAATGAATGGAGGAAGTACAAACAGGGACTCCATGCACATTTAAAAACGAAACATGATACAAAATTGTTAAAAAGGAAAGAATCTAATTGCGGCGAAGATACAAATTTTAGCACACTTTCTAAGCCCAAGCCGTCGGGGATTTTGGATTATTTTGAAAAAAAAAATAAATCGCATGAAATTATTGCACAAAATTACGTTCCAGGCTTAAATATCTAAAAAATACCGAATACCGGTATTGAACTTTTGGTCCGATATTGCAATCTCTAGTTTATAGGAATTCGGAATTGAGAAACCAACTTTAAAATTTTCTAATGTGGAATATGTAGTTGAAATAGCTTCTCTGCATCTTTACCTAATGCTTCTTTTTAAATTCTTTATGTAGAAATGCGAGTTTACATACTCAACCATATGATTTATAGTTTACATATAGTGTATACTTTCTTTTAATAATTTTATTGCCTTCAATTCACAAGAAATATGTATAAAAATGTTTCACGAGAAAAATTAACCTTTCAGATTCTTAAATAAATACAAAGAAAATTTAATTTCCATATTTTGAATTCTCGTTTCAGAATATAACTGAGCTATATTTAGTAGACCGGATAGATAATTCCTCCAGTAACTATTTTCTACTAACTTTTTCTTTTATTCAACTTTTATCTTAAAATCAAGGATTTATAAATTTTTTTAAATATTTAATATTATTATAATATTTATTTTGATTTAAAACTTTTTTTTACCCTGGTGGCCGTCGGGGGCCTCTAGCGTCAGTAGGGGCCCCGAGCTTGATGGGTTCTAGTTATTAGTTCAACGTGAAACAAAAATATCTTGCCCCTATTTTGCAACCCCTAGGATTACTACTGATTTGAGTCGTGGGCTATTCCTTCTGCTTCTCAAACTCTTGTAATGTTTGCGTCCCAATATTCAATCATAATTTTCATCGCGCCTCCTCCCCTCCATACAACAATGTATTTAATTCAATAATACTATACTTTGAAGCTAAACCTACAATACAACTTTAACCTCTTACGTGCCAAGGGCGTATATAAACGTCTCGCTCAGCCAGTGCGTGAATTGCCCCGGACGTATATGTACATCTTTCCGAAGGATTACCTTATCTGTGCACTGCTATTCATAAAATTATTCCGAAGGCTTTGAAATGCAATAAAATAACCTTCATAGTGTTTTCGAAGGATTTACTTATTTATATTATTTTTCTACCGCCCTCCCAATACACCACATACGTTCATCTACGTGTTAAACGGTGGCATTGCAGAGTGAATCGCGTAATTTTTAATCGGAATTTAAGGGACTAATTATAAACCGTTCAAATTAATAAGTTAAGTGTTAATTTGTGTTTTTAATTTTATATTTAACAAGCCCATGGGGTCACTGGTAATTATTAAACTTGTTTTTAACATAGTATTGTTAAAATAATAAAAAAAATATATTGCTCTGCATTGATATATTTTTATAAGCGTTATTATATCGGTGTAAATGTGCATTTTATTTTTATTATGTCTGAATGTATTTTGTTTGTTTACTTTCAGTAAATTGGTAATTCTTTTAAATATTCTTTTGTTTTAAGCTTTTCAATATGCTCGCGCGCCTCTTTCTGGGTTATCACGCCCCTCCAGGGGGCGCGCCTCACAGTTTCAGAAACATTGCCCTAGCCACACATTTTTCTTCCGTATATCCGTATTGCTGAAACTAATACAAAATTTTTTGCATGTGTTTTTTTGTTCAAATTTTGTTTTGAATTAACAAATACTGTTCAAGTCAAACAAGTTTGTTTTCAGTTCACACAGTCCTGCTTAGTTACTCTCGGATACATATTATTTTACTAATGACGATTAATAAAACAAAGTGAAGTTATGTGATAAAAAATGTGTCGAGTTCAAAGCAAACTATTTCAAACTGATTGAATTAAGAGGCCTTAATAGCAAGGTTTATGATTAAATACTTCTAAGAAGTCTGAAGTTTGCTGGCAATTTTTAACATTATTTATCCTAATTTTGCTTAACTTGTTCTGCATGGTATGCCAGTTCATTTGTAAAATTTCAGGTAATATGTTTTGCTTTATTGTATAATTTTTTAATTGTTTTGGTTTCATAGAATCATTTTTTTTTCACTATATGCTTCCACATGTTTGATTTTTAAGAAATTCTTAAGCTTAATCCACCTCTGCAAGCATAGCTAAACTATATCAGTTCAAATATCTAATTCCTACCAAATTTTGTAAAATATTATTTAAATCTTACGTTAAATTTCCAGCGTATTCCTCAATAAACTATGTATTGTTTAATTACAGAAGGAAAAAATATTTAAAGAATAATTGTTTTTTTTTTCAACTTAATGTAATATATCCCCGTGTGATACTTTGTGGTTCACGGGGATTTTATAATTGTTTTCAATAAAAAAAAATGTAATGTATCTTGCAAATGAAAAAAAAATGTAATGTATCTTGCAAATGAAAAAATATTTAAGCAACCTCATATCCAGTAGAAGAGCGTTTCCCAATCAGGGTTCCACCGTAAGAAAGAAAACTACACGTACGTCATACAAGGGAATACAATTTTTTTCCTGTTTTGGTACTGTATTCGGGTAACTTCGTAAGGGGGAGCGAGTGTGTCAGTGCATGCATTAGTGATGCAAGAAGTATAGGGTCATGTAGTTGGTTAAACAGAGTGCTAGGGTGAATGTTTTTTCTTTTACTACTTTAATGATATTCTATTCAGTTATGTTTCTCATCTTTTCAATTGCTCTATTGATTTTACGGTTAAAATGTGGTGGTAGTAGAAGGAAGACTATCAGATAATTCTGGAAGGACTGTAGAGATTATAACTTCATACAAAAATTAAAAAGACTGATAAAGAAAAGGAACAAAAAAAGAATGAAAGTTTTTATTATCAAAGGGTTTTCTATGGATTGGTGATCCAGAATATTCTATTCCATTGTGTTTCATTTGCTATTGAAAACTTCCGAATATAGCAATGGCTTTGACAAAACTAAGTAGATATTTAATGACAAATAATACCTAAGTGAAAAAACCTTAATTGTTTTACAATTTTGTTAAAACCTCAAAATAGAGTACGGTCTTTGGAAACACTTTCAAATTTAGTGAAAAGACTCAGAAAGCAGGTTATTTGGTAGCAGATCCTAGTAGAACAGAAAAAGGAAAAGTCACACAGTCGGCGAGAATCTGCTATTGTCCGCATATAAAATAACAGTGGTTAAAATATTGAGATAAAATGCAGGGAGGAAAACTGAAAATATTCCACTTTGAAAAATACAGTAAGTCGACGAATCGAAGATATGCTACATGATGATGAAGAGGTTTTGAGAGATAAACTGAAAAATGTGTCATTGTTTCAGTTCAAATGCACGAAAAAACAAACTTACCTAGAAAATTTAAATTATATGATTTTAAGAGTTGTTAATGAGAAAGAAATTCAATAATACTTCTTCTACTATAAAGAATTCCTTGAGATAAGCAGAGGAATATTACATTTGATATTGTATATGCATATGTGGAAGAGTAATTATCTACCTTGGAAGAATTATTGGCATTTTACAATTGGTGTTGCTTTCATGGTTGCGCAATAAAAGGCGTAAAAAAATCCAATGTTGTTTCTGCACACCATTTTAGGCGTAGAAAAATATTGATATAAAAATTTCGGTATTTTTCCATTTCGCCGGGGCAAGCGATAAAGTCGCCAAAGATGATACAATTGACGCCAAACGGAATATTCTAGCTGGTTAATATTTACCACCACATTTCAAATCAAATTGTGCCAATTTCTTATCAATAACGTCTTTTTTTCATAACACATCAAAAATGGATGAAAACCAACGAGAACTAACATTTAGAACATTTTTATATGTATATTGTTTTCGTAAATAAAGCCTGCTTGGTGAGATTTGTGCCGGTGAAACGGAAAAATATCATTTTTTTATAATTAAAAACAAAAGATATTTGAGATGACGATAAAAAAGTGCTAAACTTCCTTGAACGAAAATCACTTTATTTCAAAATTCTTAAGATCTGCGAAATTATGGATGAATCTCATATATATAATAAATTAAAAGATGAAATGATTCAGTACATTTCTTAGAAAATGCAAAGAAGTGTGACTAAATATTTAAGGATCAAATTCGAATGCAGACACTAGCATATTTAACAGATACTTTTCATCGCTTGAAACGATTGAATAAATTACTGCAAGATAAGGAGGAGAAAATACATTAACTCCAAGTGACAAGATTAATTGTTAAAAGAAAATAAAACTTGTAGTAAGATTGTGCTGTTAATGAGAACCTTGAAATGTTTGAATTGCTGGTGAGATTTAAAGGGGAAGATGGATATTAACAAATTTTAAGTTTCACTAAGAGGGGAGCTGATGAAGAAAACTAATTATTATATTTTAATACCTCTAAACAGAACTACACAATTAGGTAAGAGATCCATTCTCCCCCACTCATGCTCATCCTCAGAACTAATTTTAAAATATATTTGTTTCTTTTAAAAGCCGATGGTATTCAATGAAAATGAGATTTAATGACTTGATTTTGGACAAATTCTGGCTTTTCCGTTGGAAAGTAGAATCCAACTGCTCATAGGAAAGCAATAAGATATTTCTGCAGTTTTCAACATTATACATGTGTTAACAAGCTTTTTCTTGTCTAACAAGTATTAAGAGCGCGGATGTGGATATCATATGCTTTATGTTGAAGATGATATCCACGATTGAAAATCAGACCCCGAATACAACGTTTATACTCCAAAGAAGATTCGGGTTTTACATTAACATTAAATATTAAATTGGTATACTAAGGAAATTTATTATTTATGCATATCTACTTTATTTTTAGAATTAATTCAATTATATGTAATTCCAATTTTTTGCTGTAATATAAACGACTAAAAAATGATAGCAATTTTTTTTATTTCCATCAATTTTCCTTAGTACAAAGCATTTCTTCATCAACGCTGGGGTTTTCTATAAATTAAACATCATCCCAAGGGAATCATAACAGTGAAAAGATTGAGAAACGCTGAATTATATTGATATTCAAGAGTCAGATACATTTCTAGATTAATGAAAAGTAGTTCTTATCAATAGTATAAATAGTAGATTATAAATACACTGCTGGTCATTAAAACTGCTAAACCGGGAAGAAATTCAAATAGTAAAATGATATTTATTGGGCAAATATATTATACTGGAAATAACAAATGAGATTAAATTTTGGAAGAAATATCCTAAGAAAATATAAATAAATCCTGAGAAATTTGTACCCAGAAAAACCAACTCTTGCAGTAATAACAGCACTTATGCGCCTGGACATTGAGTCAAACAGAGATTGAATGGCATGTACAGGTACAAATGCCCAGACAGCTTCAATATGATGTCACAGCTCATCAACTGTAGTGAATGGCGTATGGTGACTAGCCAGTCATTTAGCAATCATGGACCAGACGTTTTTATTTGCGAGAGATCTCATGAACTTGCAGGCCAAGGCGGTTCACTCCTAGGAGAGCCCACACCCTTGGCGTGAATTACGTTGGTTGGCGATAATTGCGCCATTTTGGTAACCCTACTTTTAAACACTACATATGGCAACCCTAACTATTTCTAGCATTTTCGTATTTTGTGGGCGCGCATTTCGAATTTCATTTTGTCGTTGGGCTCCAGGCTGGCTGCGTGTGTGAGGGAATATACTTTAGAATTTTTTACTTTGTTGAATGCGAAAGGTAAGAAAGAATTGATTGAATGGTGTATGAAGGAAGGATTGATTGCTTCGAGTTATGAATGTCCTAAATGTAATGATCAGCATGATGTAACATGGTCGGCAATAAAACGCTTTCTTTGAAATCGTAACAGCCACGCCGAATGTTTGTTCGACCATTACCTCGCAGAATATATATAAATATGGCGGCGCTCACATGATCATTTGCTTAGTGATGAGACCTTTAAGGCTTTTTTAAAATCTGATGTTACACTGTTCCCTCCACTCAGAAAAGATCAGCAGTAAGAAAGTTAGCACTGTTTTTATATTTTTTATCTTAAATGTTTAATTTCTGTATTGTTTACATATATTTTCATTACGCATCCACCTTATCCCACTATATTCCCTTGCCGCCATTGTGGGTTTCGCTTGGCACCATCTTATTCTGGCTTGGTGCTTTTTTCGGTTTGTTGCCAAGGGTGTGGGCTCTCCTAGGATTTTACCGCCAAGGTAACAGCCGAAATTTTTCCGTATCAAGGAAGGTTCATAATACAGGCAACATGCAATCGTGCATTATCCTGCTGAAATGTAGAGTTTCACAGAGCTCGCGAATAAAGGGTAGAGCTACGGGTCGTAGCACACCAGAAGTGTAACGTGCACTGTTCAAAGTGCCGTCAATGCAAACAAGTGATGGCCAAGACGTGTATCCAATAGCATCCCATACCATCACGACAGGTGCTGGGTCATTTTGACGATGAGGAATGCATGTTGTCAATCTGTGTTCTCCACAATGCCGCCAATCACGGATGTGACCATCTTGATACTGTAAACAGAATCTGGATTCATCTAAAAAAGAACGTCTTGCCATTCATGCTCCCAGGTTCGTCGTTGATCCCGCCATTGAAGACATTCCTGTCTGTAATACAGCGTAAGGGGTAGCCGCAGCTATGGTCACCGAGCTAAGAGTCCATGCTGTTGCAAACGCCGTCGAACTGTTCCTACAGACGCTTGTTGTCTTACAAACGATCCCAATTCTTAATTTAGGGCTCGTGATGGGGCTACACGATCCATTAAGGCCACGCGAGTATCATGCCTGTCTTCTCTGCTGTTAGTGATAGGGGGCCAATGAGATTGTTTCGTATTACCGTCCTGTACACATCGAAGCCATATTCTGCTAACAGTCATCAGATCTCGACTGACGCGAACAGCAATACTGCGATAACATAAACCGTGATTCGGTACGCTACAATTCGACCTTTATCAAAGTCAGAAAAGTGCTGATACGCATTTCTGCTTCTTACACGAGGCATCGCAACGTCTTTTCAGCAGACAACAACGTTCAAAGGCAATTTGTGTATGAGAAATCGTCTAAACGATTTCTTCATTTTAACACATCGTAAGTGTCGCTACTGGCACCGGTTTTGTCTGAATGCGCTTAAAAGTTAATCATTCTCATATCACAGCACCTTCTTCCTGTCGTTCAAATTTCAAATCTGCAGCATGTCAACTTCTTGGTGTAGCAGTTTTAATGGCCAGTAGTGTAGTACTTTAGTAGTGTAAATAATAGATTAGAGAATAATCAGTATATATATATATATAGAGAGAGAGAGAGAGAGAGAGAAAGAGAGATTCTTGATAAAATTATTTCTTCAGGGACGCTGGGGTTTTCTAGAACTCAAACATCTTCACAACAGTTTTATAACAGTGAAAATATTATATAATATATATATATATATATATATATATATATATATATATATATATATATATACTCTGCGTTATCGATTGGATATTCAAGACAGATAATTTCATTTATCGAGTTAATTCAGGGAAGATTCAGATACATTTCATTCTCAAGTTAATAATAGGGAACTGATTCAAATAAGTTTTTCTTTACAAAAATTATTTATAATATATATATATATATATATATATATATATATATATATATATATATGAAATCAAATTAAAAATAATAAAACTGAAGTAACTGAATCAGGTAATTATTTTAACATATGTATCTCACTATAAACTATTCAATAAGGATTATTTGATCCTAGAAAATTATTTAATAAAAAAAACTTTTCTCTCTGTACAGCTGCAATATTTCCCTAAAATTAAAAATTAATTTGAAAAGTGAATTATTATTTCATATATGAATAGTTAAAATTTAGTTTAATAACTTTAAAAAAATCATAACTTACCACCTCAAAAAATACCTTTTTAGTAAATATTCACTTATAATTCCTCATATGTGATAACTTTTATTAAAAATCAAATAAAGTTTCAATTTATATTGCGAATGTTCTTAAGGATCAAAGAGGTTTCAAACCCTTCTAATAATTATTAATATTTGCTAGTTCATCTATTTATACTGTAAATGTTTTGAAATAATTCAAGGAATTTTAATTGAAATAACAGATTTTTCTATTATTTCTGAAGTGAATGTTTGATATTTCGTTTCAAATTTCATTATGAAGATTTCAAGAGTTTATATTTAATTTCATAGAGAGATAAGATTTCCTCTTTTAAATGTTTTATACCTTAATCAAAACATACAAAATACTTTGAATAAAGATTAAAAATTTTACATAAACAGTTAATGTAAATGCCTACGAATTACTAAGAAATTTACTACATTTTTAGATTTCACTAACTCTTCCATCTGGAAAAATTCAACATTGAATCACGATAAATCATTTAACTTAATTTTAAGAACATCAGATTAAAACATTTCAGAAGCAAAATATAATTTTTTTTACAAAATTGTGTGTGTGTGTGTGTGTGTGTGTGTGTGTGTGTGTGTGTGTGTGTGTGTGTGTGTGTGTGTGTGTGTGTGTGTGTGTGTGTGTGTGTGTGTGTGTGTGTGTGTGTGTGTGTGTGTGTGTGTGTGTGTGCGTGCGTGTGTGTGTGTGTGTGTGTGTGTGTGTGTGTGTGTGTGTGTGTGTGTGTGTGTGTGTGTGTGTGTGTGTGTGTGTGTGTGTGTGTGTGTGTGTGTGTGTGTGTGTGTGTGTGTGTGTGTGTGTGTGTGTGTGTGTGTGTGTGTGTGTGTGTGTGTGTGTGTGTGTGTGTGTGTGTGTGTGTGTGTGTGTGTGTGTGTGTGTGTGTGTGTGTGTGTGTGTGTGTGTGTGTGTGTGTGTGTGTGTGTGTGTGTGTGTGTGTGTGTGCACATCTCAAAATGAAAAACTCATCGAAGGGCATAATAAATAAATACACGCATCTATGTCATGTTAATATATGACAGATCGCACATCTTTCTCTCCAAAAAGCTTTTCCAATTTTCTTGAACCTGGGGCATGCTATAATTAAAGATTCTTGTAGAAACCTTTATTGCTCTTTTCGTATTTCTACCGATGTTTTATAGTAATTAAATACTTCTGAAGCAAAAATTATAATGGCCACATAGTAGAAAAATAATTCTTTTTTAATCATGACACTGATGCCGTTATTTCTTTTATATTATATGATTAATTACAGCTTACAAATCTTCTAACATGAAAAACATTATTCCTAGAAACCGGCTTATTGAGAATTTTTTAATGCTTTAAAGACGGAAGAAAAACTTTTGCTATTCAATATAGAGACTAACTGTTGATGAATAAAAAAAGTATTGCATTAAATAGGAAACAATATTTAATGTTTTAAGTACAAATAATTATACAATACTTGTAAAGCAGTAGTGGATATATAAGTCGAAAAAATTGTTAAGTTGGGCTGGTATATTTTACTTACTTATTTTCTACTTTGTTATTTTTTTATTCACAAATTTATAAATTTTAAACCGAAAACAGCTTCATTTGTCAAAGTTTTTAGTATCAATATCCTTTTTACAAAATCTACTCCTATAAATAATTTTATACTAATGAATCTTGAATAATTATAGCAGAAGTTTTGGGGGAAAATAACTAATTCTTCTAATTCTTATTTGAAGAATTCTTTCAAATAAGAGTTATTGAATTATTCTTGAAAAATAAGCACTCACTTTTTTTACAGAATCAACATCCATGTTTTTATAAATACTAAGGAATCTTATTTTTTTAAAAAAAAATAATAAACATGTAATAATTAAGTTTAAAATATAAGAAGTTGGATTTAAAAGTTCCCGGACTGAGTCTGTAACTTTAAAAAAAATTACTAACTAAATTACTGAAGCACATTCCCCTTCGAAATAAGTTTCTTGAGCAACAACCCATTTTTACCATCACTTGAGCTTGCAGAAACATTTCTGGAATCCATTTTTGGTTATGTCCTTTAACTCAGCATGCGATGCTCTTTTAATTTCCTCTGCCGATGGAAATCAACGATCCTGCAGGCGATGTGCCAGTTTAGAAAATAGGCTTAAATCGGTGGTGGTGAAGTCTGGGGAGTAAGGAGGATGTGACAAAACAGCTGTTTTAGTTTTCAAAAAAAAAGTCGGGGACGAGAAGGAATCAGTGTGCGGGAGCATTGTCACGCAAAGCACCCATGTCTGCTCGGTCCACAATTTTGGTCTCTTCTTTTAGATTGACTCACGCTGTAAAGCTCCCGCCCGTGGGGAATCCCGTTCTACATTATCTACGTGACCTGTTCCTGTAGGGAAGAACGAAGGATCACTCAAATCATCTTAGAATCTGTTTATTAAGATCCTAGTTTAAACACAATAACAACAATAATAATCTAAGTAGGCTGATCTAGAATGAGAAGACACAACTCGTATTACCAAATAATCGCATAATTGAAAACTTGATCTAACTCTATATATTAAATGCTATCTCGCAAGTAATCGCACTAATTCGCTTACCGCTATATCCTAGGTAAACAGCTATCTTCAGCAACATTTCTGACGTGGCTTTAAT
The DNA here is from genome assembly GCA_019973935.1 of Trichonephila clavipes. Taxonomy (NCBI): domain Eukaryota; kingdom Metazoa; phylum Arthropoda; class Arachnida; order Araneae; family Nephilidae; genus Trichonephila; species Trichonephila clavipes. The sequence continues at coordinate 80,951 of BMAU01020471.1, forward strand.
CCGACTTTGATCCTTTTAGCCTCGACATTGATCCTTTGATCCACCTTTGGATTGACTGTACTAGAACGACTAGACTAATTCTCGAACTTCTAAACTTTATCTCAATTCACTTCTACACATAGACATAGACCTCACATAGCCACCCCGTGAACGCTTAACTTCCACTCTATATATGATACCTAATTTGCATAACTACATTCTTCTTCTTGAGTTGGTTGGAAATAAATGCCATTCTGGCCCCAAAGAACCCAAGAGGACTGTTATATGAAAACGCAATGAAAGCCCCGTCACAATGCATACGACGCATAATGTCTATATAGAGTTCATTGTTCGTAGTGCGTCTTTCAGCGATACATTTCAGACACACAATGCCCTGGATATAGAAGAACACCTCTAGCACAGTGCTTCTCAAACTTTCGATTCTTGCGACCCAATTTTCAGTCATAATTTCTATCTCGCCCTCCTTTCTCCATACAATAACAATGTATTAAATTCAGTAATACGGATATGATACTAAAGCTACAATACGACTTTAACCTCTCAAATCCCACCGACGTATATAAACGTCTTGTTCAGCCAATCTATTAATTGGTCCAGATGTATATATACGTCTTTTCGAAGTACGATCTTTTCTGTGAACTTCTATCCATAAAATTATTCCGAAATCTTTGTAATGCAATAAAATTAACTTGACAGTGTTTGTGAAGGATTTACGTATTTCAGAAGTTTTGCTTCTTTATTCCTCTTTTATCCCCCCTCCTCCAATATATATCATACGTGCGCCTACATGAAAAACACTGGCATTGGGAATTGAACCGTATAACTTTTAATCTCGGCAGTTAAGGAATCAATTATAAACCGTACAAATTATCAAGATCAGTGTTAATTTTTGTATATAATTGTATATATGACAAGCCCACAGAGTCACTGGTAATTATTAAACTTGCTCTTAACTTAATATTGTTCAATTACTTATAAAATACATTGTGAGAAGTGCTGATACATTTATATAAGTGTATTATATTAGTATAAATGTTTATTTTATTTTTTATTATGCCAGAATGTATTTTGTTTGTTTACTTTCAGCAAATTAATAATTTTTTTAAATAATCTTTTGTTTTCAACTTTTTTAATATTCTCGCGTCCCCCTTGTACAGTTATCACGCCCCCTAGGGGGCGTGCCCTACAGTTTGAGAAACGCTGCTCTAGCATGAACCATTCAGAGTGATCTTGATGCAATTTCTGCTTGCGTAGAGATTTATGTGATTTCCAAGTTGCTGATGCTTTCTTGGAATGTGGATCGTATAAAAAAACACAATTTTTCTTGTCTCCATTAACAATTTTGCCAAATAGGGAAGGATCTTTGTCAACAGCTGAGATTAAGTCTCCCTTCATTTCCATTCGAATTGCCTTTAGGTTTTCATTTAATATATCGGGAATGGTGTGTTGACACGCCCTATGCAAGTTAAGATCCTTAACTAGTATCCGTTGACATGTGTCCTCGGATATCCCAATGGATTCTTCTATTTATGATATTGTTTAAAACTCTTTCTTACAAACCGCGGCAGAAATATTTTCGATTTTCTTAGCGGTGCGGATGTCCAAATCGTACGTCGTTTTCGATACTTTTTCAGCATTCTATGAACGTCGATGCCACTCAAAAGCCTGCGTTCACGATAATATATCATTGCCATACACATACTTCAACATTTCGTCAAGGAAACACAAAATCAGACGGAGGGGAGGATAATTTAGTTTTGTAAATATATTCATGATGTAATAGTGATTAAATAGATACGTATATATAATGAAGCATGAGACTAGTTGTTAAATGATCACCTCATATCCAATTAGGAAATCTTCAAGAATAATTAACAAAAACATTAATTATGTAGTATGAAATATTTAACTCAAGAAGTTAGATATTTTTCCGTTTCGCCGGCGCAAACATGAGAAAAAAACGATACAAACGACGCCAAATGGAATATTCCCTCTGGTAACCTTTTACCACTACATTTTCAAAACAAGTCAAGGTCTTTTGTTATGAGCAATGTCTTTTTCATAATACATCAAAAATAGATAATAAAAAAACAATGAGAACTAATTTTTATAACAATTATATGTGTATATGGTGTGCTGTCGTCAATAAAGTCTGCTTGGAAAGATTTACGCCTGCAAAATTAATAAATAAGAACAGAATAAGGTTTGAATCATTATATTATAAGTATTAAAAATAGTAATACTAAAACTGCAGATAAAACACAGAAAAAGGGCAATATTGCAATGAAAAAAACACATTCCATCCGTTATTCTTAGATTGTATCTAAAGGATTTGCACACATTTCGTGTCCTAGAGTTCATTGAACTAAAATGTATCAAAAAGCACCTACATTTCCGAACTACAATCTCTCTTAAGCCTTCTAAAGCCTGAACCATCCATCAAAACTTTAGTCTTGCTTGACTTTTAAGACAGAATACGAGGACGTTTGTAGAATTTTTTACTTAAAGTCTTTAAAAATATTTTTTCCTTGTATGGATTTTTTAGAAACGAAGTAAAATTCAAAAGATAATCTAAAATAAATATCTTCTCAGAGATATCGATTTCAAAACAAGCTCATATTTAATAACCAATCTAATTTATGAGAAAATAATGCAATTAATTTAAACGAAAAATGTTCAAAAAAAACTTTGTTGTTCAAGGACATCTGAAAGTTGTTCGATTCAAAATATAAAATAATTTCCACAGAAAAATTCTTTCCTATTTTTTAAGAAATTACATGCTTGGAAATTTTTTTTCTCAAGGTAAGATCTGAACTTTTCAATTTATAGTTTATGATGAATTATTCGAAGGCTTAAAAACAAGAATAAAGTCATTTTGAGCTTTGTTCCGAACGTGTATTCATTTTCACAAAATACTTTAAAATAAAATTTTTCCAACTATAGGTAAAACTTTAGTTATCAGAAATTGCAAAACTAAATCTTTCCATGTATTAGCTTTTAATTTTTCCTTAATTTTTTCATTGTTTATTTTTTTTAACTTTCTTTCTGTTCATTTTCTTAAATAGAGGTATGTATTTTTGTAAATTATATCAGAAAAAAATCTTTTCTAACCTTAATATAGAAATTTCAAAAATAGTTGACAGTCTAAATAACAATAAAAATGCTTATCAATTATTTTCTAACAAACAAATTTTTGCCACTAACTATTTGTTTTTTACTTGAAAATTTTTTTTAAGGAAATTTTTTAACTTTAGCTTTAAAGAATTTATAACCTGTCAATCTAAATTTTAATATACTTATTAAGTGATATTTATATATATTTAATCTACTAAAAATTAATAAGGGTCTATCCATTAAGCTTGTATAATAAATTAGAGGACTTGTCATCAAGAACTAAATGCGAATCAATAAATTACTTACGTGTACTTAAGAAGTCCGACCATTTTCTAAGATTAATTGTCCATCAATTAATCAAAATTATTCGCATAATTTTATTAAATGAATTGGAATATCTGTAAAAATGGTGTGTCTTCAATGATGTATGATAAATGATTCAGAATGAATACACCATTCAATCTTTTCTCTTTCATCTGAATATCAATATGGAAAAAAATTTCAGGAGCAATATTTGGAAGAAATTAGCTACACAATTTAAGACTATACAGTTTTAATAAAGTATAAGCATACATTTTCATTCTGTATTTAAATAAATCAACTGAATTTATTCCACATTTGATATATCAACAATTTTTGATTAAAAACTGTATTTGCGTTCAACTTTTTTTTTTATTTTGACACTGTGGATTTGTTTTATACCACACTCAACGTGTTTCATGAGTACGTTGAGTGTTCATTAAATAAGCACATTTGAAATAAAGTTTTGTTTCTATATGTTTGAAACTATAAGTATTTGATACAGATGCTATCTAATGTGTATTGTACACATTACATTTTTACAGAAATTAAGCGGATTGCAAAAGACATTTATAAACGAAAATATCATTCTAGATTTCTCCTTCTTTTTATTCTCTCTAGAATACTACAGCAAATAACATAAAATATTCATACATAACTATTTGTAAAGGGAAAAGCATGTATTTGATGCCGCTAAAAATATCTTCACATTGTATCCTTCGGTGCTTCAGCTTTCATGTTGAAAGTATCATTCAACTGTTCCATTGCTTCCATTACATTATATAGGTTTAGTATATATTTTTATATTCAGAGACTTCACTCGTTTGGATGGCAACAAAACCAAGTCTGTGTAAATGGATTCAGAAAATATTATAATGTATTTTTTCAGTTTGCAGAGTTCTACTTAGCCCCTTTCCTTTCAAAAACTGATAAAAGATTCTGAATTTTCTTCTGATTCTTCCCATGTCATCTCGATAGATTTGAAATGAAATTTAAATTCTGTGCACAGAATCCTTAAAGTAAAATGAAAAAGTACATTTGTGGCACATCGATACCACAGAAATTCTCAAAAAACTCAAAAATGTTAGAAACATACACACATACTCTGACAGTTGTTGGAACTATATAAACTTTTAGAAGCGCACAAGGGTTTTGAACCTAAAATCAAGGAGTATTTTTTTAGAAGTTTTGAATTTTTGATTTCACTTATTTTCTTTCTGCAACTGAATCCATTTCATCTTTGCTTGTTTGTCTTTTTTTCTATTCAAGCTATTGAAGAAATTGAACTTGATTCAAGATCTAAAAAATGTGTGCGTGCGTGCGCGTGTGTGTGCGCGTGTGCGCGCGTGTGTGTGCGCGCGTGTGTGTGCGCGTGTGTGTGTGCACGTGTGTGTGTGCGCGTGTGTGGGCGCGTGTGTTCTGCGTGCGTACATGCGTGCGTGCGTGCGTGTGTGTGTGAGAGAGAGAGAGAGACAAAGACAGAGAGAGATATATATAAAATATATAGTTTCCTTTGACATGCGACATTTTTACTGAGATTATAATTTGTTGAGTGGCAACCGTTGAAAGACTCATGCTTCATGTCGTTTAAAATCCACATTTATTTTGTACTTAACACACGTACACAACACAAACCGTCACGAAACACAGTACCAACCACGCGTGCATTAAAACAATACACAAAAGCAATTCTTTCACGCTTGAGATCTCTCAGTTTTGATCAACCAGAAGCTTTATGTATCATGTGATTCCCCGTAAAGACTTGTGATAGGTTCAAAATACATGGATGATGCAAGATTGCATCATCTTGTCTTAAAAACACAAACGTGTCAGTTTTTAGGAGATAAAATTGTGATTATTTCCTGTTATGCGGGTAAACTAAAAACTAATTATCCCACGAAGTCTTGGAGGGCTGATGACCATAACGAAATAAAATTCTTCGAGAGAAAATTTAAGTGAATTATGACATATTTATATAGTCATTTAGATTGCATTACTTCCTCATTTTTCTACTATCCTTTTTGAATTTTTTAAATCTTTAATATACAGAATCATTCAGGTATAAATCGGACACTTTAGTTAGAAAGTATCTTAAGCATATATACATTGTATGTTTCTTGTCATTTGATAATTTTAATATCATGAAATTTATAAAACAAATAGAGTTGTTTTAGGTCGTCTAGGTCATCGGTTTTATTATTTGATTGGGTGTACGTAATAAATACTAAATACTTTTCATTTAAAATAAACTGTTTATCTCATTTGCACTTGATAAAATACTATATTTTGCAAACAGATCTATCACTCAATAGGTCTCTATCACATATCTCGCCCACACATACAAATTGCACGTACACGCAAGTTATGCATGCTTAAATAAATTGCATAAAATTTCTCTTTTGAAAATGTAATGAAGTATCTATTCCGGAAGAATGTTCCTGAACATCTTCGTCAAAATTATTAGACATTTTAATAATCTATTTGACTACACATTACAAGTAGCTTATCAAAACTGAATGCATTTGGTGGAATTCCTTTATTCGTAGTTTGTACATCATCCCATCATCCATGATCTTCCCCAGTCATTCATTTCAAGAGAATTTCAAAATGGTCTAAGATCTTCTAATATTATTCAGAAAGTAGCGGTCACTTATTCATACCAAATGCAAGCAGCTGTTCCCAAGCTCCCACATCTATTCGGGGGACGTCATTTCCCTTTCAATGAGTGTGTTTTGAAGCATCATATGCAAATTTAACATTTACTAGGTTTCTATTAAATTCTTGTAGAGATTCTTTTATTGTTGTAACAAGAGAAAAATATCTCACATATATTGTTAACATTACGTTATTATTGTTCTTTTAAATGGATTTCAGGCGCTTTCGGGCTTACATTTCGAGTGTCCTGCAAATTAATTTCCACTTTATAATAAATTTCTTTTGCAATAGATATTGTGTCTTCTCATTTTCCTTATAAATTTATGTATGTATGTGTATATATATATATATATATATATATATATATATATATATATATATATATATATATATATATATATATACATAATATACACTGGTGTGCAAAAATTAAGGACGAAGTCGAAAAATTAGCATATCAGCTGAACGAAGAAGCAGAGCGGACAGAAAGACTAATCAGGAGATTAAGTAAGGTGATGTACGGTAGCACATGCGCAGATATGCAGGTAGACGTAATGGGGGAGTGTCTGAGTAGTATAAAACATGTTGTCGGTGTAAGATCAGTATTTCTGGCAAAGAGATTGCACGCCGTATAGCAGTTAAAATCACACCGAGTTGCTGCCTCAGCGAGAAATGGCGAATAATCAGTCTGTTAGACGACATCTGGATGCTTTTACCCGAGGTCGAATCATTGGGAAGTTGGAGGAAGGGCGCAGTGTGACAAGTGTGGCTGCAGAGTTCGGAATTGCTCACAGCATCGTTTCACGACTTTGGAGACAATTTCAAACTACAGGAACAGCTATCCGGGGGTTCAGTAGTGGTCCTCCACGAGGAACCACACCCTCAGATGACCAGTACATTGTCTTACAGGCCAGAAGAAACAGGCGGCAGACAGCGGGAGAAATCGCTAAGACACACGACACGGGCGACTGGACGACCGATATCGCGTTTTACCGTGGCCAGAAGACTGCACGGTGGTGGTCTGTTTGCACGACGCCCTGTACGGTGTGTACCTTTAACGCCTGCCCATCGGAGAAGGCGTTCTCTGGGGTGCCGGGAACACCGGAATTGGAGAGACAATGAATGGAGACGAGTATTTTTTTACAGATGAGAGCAGATTCAGTTTGAGTAGCGATTCTCATCGCATACTCATCTGGAGAGAGCGGGGAAGCCGCAATCATCCCTCGAACATTATTGAAAGGGACAGGTATGGAGGTCGCGGTGTTCTCGTTTGGGGAGGCATCATGCTTGGTAGTCGTACAGACCTTCACATCTTCGACGCAGGTTCAGTCAACGGGACCCGTTATTGTAACGAGATTCTTCTTCCATATGTGCGTCTTTTTAGAGGCGCTATGGGTCTGCAGTTCCTTTTCATGGACGACAATGCACCATGTCATCGCCCAGTAGCTGCCGAACAGCTCTTAGAAAGTGAGGATATTGAACGTATGGATTGGCCGGCACGATCTCCGGATCTCAATCCCATCGAGCATGTATGGGATTTTCTAGGCAGACGCTTGGCAGCTCGTACCTTACCACCAGTAACGATTCGGGAGCTTCGATTGGCGCTGCAAGACGAATGGGCAGCAATGCCTCAACAACTCATTGACACCCTCATTCTCAGCATGGGCAGACGCTGTGAAACCTGCCTAGCAGTCAGGGGAGATCATATCCCCTACTAAAGACCGGATGTTTCTTGCTGGACACCCATCACAGGGATGTTTCGGCCTTCAGTCGCATTACGCTCCATGCTACTTTTTCAATACAGCTTCTTTTTATCCCTCTGATTTCTCTTTTAATAAGTGTTGCTTACATTTTACACATGTCCTTACGTATTGGGGATCTTACGGTATTAAATGTGTTGATTTGGAAAGCTTTTGTACAAAGTTATATTGAAAAAACCGTCTCGTTCTTAATTTTTGCACACCAGTGAATATATGTATATATATATTATGTATGTATATACATATAGGTTTTTACATAATCTGAATTTTTGTTCATTTTATTTTATTTGCTTTTTCCTACAGAGTTGCAAAGGGGGAAGGTTGGCGCCTTCAAACTAGTTTAACCCCACTTATCCAGTCCTAAGTCCGAAATTGCTTTCTGACTCGCTAGGTTCTTTTTTTGTAGTTTCTTTTTTTATTTTTCTATAATTTCGATCTTCATGTTTAGCTTTTATACGTTTATATTTTTATTACGTTATTTCTTGTTATGTTCATTATCTATTATTTCTTGTTTTTGATATATAATACAAATTTCTTCCATATACACACACACACACACATATATATATATATATATATATATATATATATATATATATATACTGTGACGTATCTTTACGGAACCTTATAACACTAATCATCTTGGGGAATCTTTCGGCCAGCCTTCACATTTAATTCACAGTCATCCCTCTCTAGAAGAAACCATGATATGCATATTAGTTCCATTATAAAGTCAAAGTTTTGTAATTGTAAGGGAGAAGGAGTTGAGAAACTGTTGCGGGCGTTACGAAGGTGAGATATAATTGATTATCACAGCTTAAGTTAAGAACAGATTTTGCCACTATACTAAATTAGTGGATTGAGAATTTATGGTCAAAGATAGATTAGGTTAAATTAAATTGATTACTTGCACTTCTTCACTTAGGGTTTATTGCTTTCTCTAAATCACTTCTAGGGACTATCACTTGTGGTTTAACTTGTTGTTGATCAGCGTTCTTGAATAATAATAAATAGTAATTATTACCGATGTTTCTGCTCCTACTTTGTTGCCACCCCCTTAGGTAGCCCCACCACTCTTAGGTGGGCAGGACGGTGAGTGAGCGATTTCAGGGGGAAGTCGCTCACAATACTAATTTATTGCATTTCAGGTCAAATTTTATAATCATTCGATGAATTCCGATGCGTCCCTGAATCTATTGCAAAAATAAGCTACAATAATAACTCCTTTTGTATTTTTAGTTTATTTTGTTCCAAAATCTTTTTCCATCTGCATATTACAGATATATACTTACCTTTGTTTTTGGGTGCTCTTGACAATGTTTAAAAAATAATGTCAAACCAAAATGTTACCATACCGTAATCAAAGGTAATTTATTCAACATCTTGTTATTTAAATAGATTCGTATTTAGTATTGATCAGATGTCACGTTTCTCTTCCAATTCGATCAAATCTTGAAATGTTCTTTAATCTGCATAAAATTAGCATAGAAAATCGAAGTGACTTACTTAAATTTCGCCACTGGAGCTTTATTTGGTATTTTCTTTTAAAAAAATATTTGGTTTGTCTTATGCTCAAAAACAAGTTCTTTTAACGACGTGTCATTAAATTCGTACGTCTTGACGTAAGTCTTTTTGTCTTCAAGTCATTTTTTTCCCCTTCATCTTTCAATTTTATTGTTTTGACTCTTCTACTTTTACGGATGTAGTTATCTTTATTACTCAATGAAATGAAGTACCGTATTATTGAATTATGTTTTATCGCAGAACAAAACGTTTATTTTTGGAGATTTTGATGTGGTCTCTAGCCATTTTTGTGTTCTTAGCCAGTTTAAAAGCAAATCCAGATATATTTTTTTTTTTTTATTTCTAATGATCTTTGTGAATAAGTAAAATTAATATATTCTGAATATTTTAAGAATTTCTGTATTGATTCAAAATTTGTAGCTCTTGATGTTTTGAATACTTAAATATTTATTATTTTCTGCAAAAGGAATAAAAAAATTTTCATTTCTATTCGAAGTCCATGAAATATGGTAAAAAAGTTTTTGAAAAAAAAAGATGTGTTTCTTCGAATTCCTAAAAAGCGGAAATTTTCTTAGAATGCAAGATATATTTCAGAAAAAAGTATCAGTTTTCGAAAATAAATATTATTTTCTTTTAATTTAAGTAGTGTAAAGATACAAAATTATAAATGGAGAAAGCATAAGGGAAATAATGCTGAACTTATTATTTAGTTTGAGGAATCTTTAATCATTATATGGGCGATATTGCAAAAAACAATTAAAATGAATAATATTTACTGCCAAATATGTCTTCGATACTATCAAAAAACAAAACAAAAATGTATATAATGTTCTTTCTTTGTTAATTAAAATATTTTTAATACCCTGAGTTTCAGAAGGAATTGATTATGTTCATATCCTAAGAAATAATATAAGCATGTTTTAGATTTTCATTCTTTTTACCCAATCTATGAATTCTTTTGAAGAATTTGTATTAAAGCAATGAGATCTAGGAAACATTATAGTACAGTTAAGTCTTTCTCATTTATTGTCTACTAATTTTTGTATGAGTGGGAAAAGTTTAGCCTTGATGAGATAAATAGGCTAATTAATATCTGAAGCCCAGACATCTATATTTTCCCTTTAAATGTTTCTATACTAATTCTTATTTTTAGAGTTGTTCTTAAAAGAGTATAATTGTGAACTTGAGTTAAACGTTTCTTTTAACATAAAAAAACATAAATATCGATAAGCCTAAAAAAATTTATTGAATTCTAAAAATCTAGCTATATTATTTATTTAAAATCCTATAAAATATATTAGAGAATGTATTTTATAAAAAAATTCAAAAAAGTCACATCGTTAATTTAAAAGATTCTTGTCTAATTCAAATGTGTTTATTTACAGCACTTTTTTTTCGAATTCTCACAAATATTTTGATAACATAGATTATTCTGAAATCCATAAATAGGATAGTTTCTCTTCACTTTAATTCATATTAATCTAAATCTAGTTCACATAAATATTTCCTAAATCCAGTGGCGTAAGGGAGAACATTTGCCCCCCTCCCTACAAAGGCAGGCCTTTGGCCCCCAAGTTGTATTACAAAGGGTAGGTACTTAGTGGCAGTCAGGTTTGGACCCCCAAGAAACCTGCCCTCCCCCCCCCGATGCAGGGGTGTACGTTATGCCACTACTTACATCTTCTAACTCGAAACATTTACTCTGACTTCTTGTTACAATTTTGTATTACTTTTACAAGCAAATTCATTTCATCAATTTCTTTTTTATCATATTTTTGCCATTTAATCAGGATTTATATTCAAAAAAATAAGAAAGCATTTCGTAAGTAATATTTTTTTATTAATTTTATGATTACATTTCAAAAATAAGTTAGTTAAAAACACATGCAATATATCACTACAATTCAACTATTCTCACACACACACACAACACACACACACAATTTATATTTTTATTGATAAATATGTCGTCATAAAAATGCTGATTTTTATGAATTGTTGATAACAGTTATTAGATAATATGCATTGTCAGAATATTTCTAAATGTACTCAAGAGTTTTTGTTCGATCATTTTTAAAGTATAACATTGAATAATATAGATTCTAAACAAATAATTTTCATTCTCGAAACTGAATAGTTATTTCTACTTTATTCTGAAGTTTCAATTTAAAATACCTATTTTTTATTTACAATTGAAATTTTAGATTGCAGTAAAATTTTAAAAGATATAAGCTGCATTTATACAAAATTTTACTTCTATCATTATTTTACTGTGCAACAATCAAAATATTTGATACAGCAGCGGTAATTTGAGGAACTTAAAATCAAGGATGTTGTAAAACTTATAAATTTACTTCTTGCAAATTCCTAGAACCAAAACTTTTTTTGCGAGTGCATTAATAAAATAGGTTACAAAATCAGCATTTTAAGCCCTTATTTGAAGTGGGCAGGGGGGTACAAGTTTTCTTTAAATTCCTTTTTGTATATTTATTCGTATTTGGGTGAATTTCTGTTTTCCCCGCGAAATTTGAAAGAAAGGGAAGAAAATGAGGTTTTGATAGGATTTTATTCATGAATAAGAAATTCTGGTTGTAACGAAATTGTAAAAAGTATATTCATTAATCAAGACATGTACCCGAAAAACTAAAACTCCATGGGGATACAATGCTATACTTTATATTCACCTTAAGTTTCATTTTGGATTCAATGTTCTCGAATTTTAAAAGCATTGCTTTGTAAAAATACTTTAAAAAAGCTCAAGTGATGGGAAATTTTCACAAAAAAACTGTTTTATGGAATATTTAATACTTTTAAAAGAACGAGACGTATACATGACTTCAAAAGTACGAAAAAGTTAATTTAGAACAGAAAAGCAGGTCTTCCTCTTCAAAAGTTATAAAAACACGCCTTAAAGAAACTTCTATTTAAAATTCAACTTTTCATGGAAGATGAATTCCCGACATTGGCGAAAAAAGTATAAAAAAATCACTCACATTTTGATGAGAAAGGCGTTTTAAATAGATAAATGTGGAAAGAGGTTTCTCAAACCCAAAAGTCTTAGATGTAATAAAAAAAATTATTATTTTGGGAAATTTTACAGAAAAAAAAATCCGAAAAGCAAATGAAATGTTCTCATGACAGGAAATGCTGTAGACATTAGATCTGATAAAAAGAATACATTATCTTTTTTTCTAGAAAATTATTTCTTGCCCACTAAAAAGTGTGTTTAAGAAATACACTATAAAACAGGAATGTAATTTATAATTTTTTATATTAAGATTTAAACTTTGGTAAAGATATCTAATAATAAAAATATTCTGCAATTAAAACTACAAGGAATGCATGTAAGTGAGCAGCGTAATTAAAAATTCCAACAATTAGTCACACATTAAGAAATTAAATCGTATCTAATGTTAAACCTAAAGACGATTCATTTTTGTTATTACAATAAAAATGTTCACAATCACAACTTTATTCCAGACATTTTAATTTTAACCAAAGTTTTGAACCAAATTTCAAAAGATATTCCAAGGTAATATTAATTTACTTTGTTACAGAATCTTACTTTTCATTAGGAATTATGCAATAAAATTTCGTTGTAGGAAGATTTGAACCGGGCACCTTCCGTTCCTAAGACTAGTACTTTATCGATCATGCCAAAATGATCATCTTCACTTGATGTCTAAGTACTGGTTTATTTAAATACCGCTACACTACTCTTCCACCAGTGAGGTAGATAGGAGAACGATTTTTTTTGTTTGTCCTGAGAGAGTGTGTGTATTTATTTATTTTATTTTTCTTCTCTTATTTATTTTTCTTCACTTCTTATTATTCATTTTTCTTGCGATAGATGGCGCCACGACAGTTCAGAAAGTTGCGTTTGCTTGCTACATTCAACGGGTCACCAATGTAGAAAGATTTGAACCGGGTACCTTCCGTTCCGAACACCAGTACTTTATCGATCACGCCAAAACGATCGCCTTCGCGTGATGTCTAAGTACTGGTTTATTTAGATATACCGCTACAGTAAATTAATCCATGATCAACCTTTTATTATTCAGCTGCAAAATGTTAAATTTAACTTAGACCCTACACGAAGGCAAATATAAATACTTCCTCCTTTTCAATTCCCTTTAACTTCTTTATAACACATTTTAGATAAAAATCAAATCGATTTTCAACGAAAGAATCCACAAGAAAATGAATCAATGCTTAATCTACCCTTGCAATTTAATTAAATGAAACAGCTTTCAAATTTTAAATATCTTCTTACATTGATATTTAGAGTCTTACCATCTTGAATATAATTAATATAAATCCAAGAGAACAAGAATTGTTTTTAATTCCTCATGAATTGTATCTTTTGTTTTAATTTATTATAAAACGATATTTAAGTTAAGGAAATTATGTTTATATTTTAATATTAAAATTTTAAAAATACAATAACAGAATTAATAATATGAGCAAACTTTAGTCATTATTACTTAAAATAATAAGAAAATTTTAAAACTTTCAGATCGAGAGATATTACGTAGATATTCTGCCCCCTCCCATCACCAATTCTTCTAAAGATCTACCAAAAAAGCAAAAAACATGAAATTGGTACATGGCTTACAAAAGGGCATATTGGTTTCCATGGCACTCAAAAATCCTACATAATTTTGTTTTCGTTGAAAAAACAACATCTGTTTGGAAATAGTTCATTTGTCACAACGATATCAGAATCATCTGCCTCGTTCACAAACATACAACTTCCAGTGTATTAGGTAATAACCGAAGCAAAATGACAAGCACCGATTCGTTTATCGAATCTCTCGATTTCTGTGGAATATTCATAACCTAAAAAATAGTTGAGTGTATTCTAAAATGATGAAAAATTCATATAGCATTAAATGTTCGTTTGGGTCTGTCAAGAATAGATATAATTTTAGATTTGTTCGAAATCTTTTCTCTGGAATTGATTCGGTCAACATTATTTTTTCAACGGAGGTAGCTCTTAAAGAGGAATTGATCTCTTTATTTTAACGTTTAAAAATACTGTATCACACGAAATTTATCACAAAATAGCTAAAATAATAATTTCTTGATTTAAAAACTGTTCTTTAGATTCATCTATCAAAAGTAATATTGTTTTTTTGTCAGATGAATGAAGACATTCCTGTCGAAAGAAACTTTTTGTTTTAAATACTGTAGATTTGTCGAATAATAAAATGTATAGATTTTCGAAATCCAAATAAAATTTATATTGCTTAGAATTAACTTAGTTTTATCATCTATTTTATAAACAAATATCCTTTTGTATAATTTTTACGTTAAAAAGGCATATTTTATATATTTTGAAAATAAATAAAGTCCATGTATTCCAAACTGAAAGAAGATATGTATATTCAAAGCAAAAAAATCCTATCTTTAGATCAAATATTAGTAATAATTATTTTTATTATTTATTTCGCATGATTTTTCGCGTTTTTTCATTACCTGTTTTATGATGAATCACCCTTGAAGATTGTGTTGTTGAACATTCTTTCTCCGTATACAGGGTGTTGCCAAATTTGACCGACAAATTCAGAAGGGGGATAATAGGACACATAGGGATGAAAAATCACCATAGAACAGGGGGTGGAAAACCACATTTATCCAGAGTAATCCACAAGAAACATTTATGAAAGATGTGATATCGAGTGAAATGAAAAGGAGCAATAAGAGTTAAGAAATACATTTATTAGACGTAAAGCATGTCTACAATAAAAACAATGCGTCACACCTCGAAGCTAAAAATGCAACGACAAGTGATTGTCACAGAAATTGTTCGAAATTTAAGCCTCGTAGCCGACAGCACAGCCGACATCGACGGACGAAGGATTGCCGGACGCTTTCAAACAATTTCGGTGGGCTCTGCGATTTCAGCGACAGCGATCCATATGAAATCCTCCACTGCAGCCACCAGAGTTGCATACACAAGCGATTGCAGGTGGCCCAAATGGAGAGATCCAAAGGTTTTGAGGTACAGCTAGTGTGGAGACCAAGCAACAAGTCCTCTGTGTCCTATCCGCTTCCCAGGATATGTAGAATGTGGGTGAATAAAAACCTCAATCGACAAATGTGTTGGTGCATCATTAAGCATGAATTCCACGTTCTGGTGAGCACTGGCCGGTACTTCCAGCAGCAACTCCGGGAAAAGTGGGAAATTTGCATACGTGCAGGTTTCTTCAACCCTACCATGGCTCTCCAGTTCCTTGCATTCGTTTGGCCACGCCCCTCGCCTGGATCATTGTTCTCCCGTCGGCTATTATTATCTTGATTTTCACCATTTAAGCTTGGCTTGCGACCCCATGCCTTCACCAGAGAGAAGTATTTTAGTACCATGGACAAATGCATCTCTTAAAAACATCACGAATAATCGCACAATAAGAATTAAAAATATATGCATATCAAAGGTAGATTGATTGATTGATTTAATATTAACGTCGCACTGTTCAGCTACACGAGGGCTTTTGGCGACGGACCACGTAATTTTGAACCATGGTCAAGTGACGTGGACGACACCTGAACCCCCTCTCTAACTACCACACCACACCAACGGGAGGACGTTTCAGCTCTCGACAGATTTAACGTGCATTGCCCTAACGGCGGGTCTTTAGTGGTACTGGGATCGAACTCGTGACCAGGCAAGCCACGATCCGATACCTATACCACTCGGCTACCGCGGCCTCATATCAAAGGTAGAAAGAAGGTAACTGTGTTGGAGAATTATTAGAGAAAACACGCTTTATCTTCTCTTCTTTGAGCATTTTCTTTAATATTACAGCCAAAAAAAAAATGCACACGAGACAAATATATATATTCCGCAGAAATATAGCAATCAAGGAAAGAAAGGAAAAAACTATATGCATATCAAAAGTAATAAGAACAAAAAAATAGATGAGAGAAATTACTCATAACACACTCGAAATGCTGACAGGATTTATTATAACTATAAATAGGTCTACATAACTATTTCGATTGCAGTAAATGTTTTCTTAGAGAAGATATCATCTTCCTCATTTATTAAACAAGACGAATATTTGATGACACACATCGGAAACGATTATATGAATTGATTCTATTACAATAGAATCGGAAGAATACGTAGAATGCGAAAGAATTATTCTAAAAGTTTGTGATGAAATGGAATGCTTTTTAAAAATATGATAGAATAAAGAAATTTTGATAATGGAATTACCAAAAATATATATTTTACCCAATAAAATTATAATGAAAAAAAAAGTTTTGAATTTTTTTTTTTCATTACTTACATGTTTTTGTAAATTTTTGTTGCGAATTTTAAAAAGCTTTGGAATGTTGTTGTGCTTATATATGAACATTGTATGCAGTACATATTGTTTTGATGTTATATTTTACTGAAATAAATTTTAAAAATTTCATTAAAAAATGTTTTAATTTATATGTTTATGAAAAAGTTTTTTTTAAAAAAAAAATATCCTTCTTGAATGAATTAAGAACACCATTTAACCCTCATTCAAATAAAGACGCAGTTTTTTTTAAAAAAAAGTATTTGATAAATTAATCTTATAATAATATATTTATGTGATATGCAGGGTGATTCGCTAATGACCGACAAACTTGCAGGATGTGTAGGGGGCACAGAGACGACTTAGAATCACATATGAATGCAGGGTCACAAATGCCGTAGCTGCCAGCAATGACGCAAAAAAGCAAATAGAAAATAATAGAAACAAAAACACATTAAAGGAATATAAAATAATTTATTGAAAAGTTTTCCATAATAGATAATCGAAATTACTAGCAGAAATCATCTGGCAGGTCTGATATGGCCAGAAGTCGCAAATAACGACTTCCAACAGAATAGGTGTTCTAGAAGTCTTCCGTTCAGCGTCATCTACCACAAGACAGCCGAAAGGAATGTCCAGCACCTAAGAAATTCCATTCAGCGCCGATGTCAGGCCTGTCAGACGACTCATGTTCGTAATTTTGAAAATCTGTTGTAGTAAACCTTTCAACAAAATATTTTTTGGTCCATTAATGTTTTGCTATTTCTATTCTATTTTTCTGCTTCGTTGTACCATAGCTGGCAACTACGGCATTTGTGACCCTGCATTTGTATATGATTCCGAGTCGTCTCTGTACCCCCTACACACCCAACAGGTTTGACGGTCTGGAAGTAAATCACCCTGTATAAGTAATGGTACTTGACGTGAAAATCCTTTTTTTAGCATTATAAATGAATATTTTTAAGGTATCCGACTACGTTCGGAAACGTGATTTTCAAAAGCACATAAATGGACAATTTTCATGATATTTAGTGTCACTTAGATTAGAATATATGCATAAAATTGTTTTAAGGACATTTTGACAAAAAAAATTTATTTAAATGCAATATTTTGGCAAAAAATTAACTTAAAATAATCTTTTTTCCTAATGTTCTCCTTTTGTGAAAAATGCTTTTATTTGAATAATATTTTGCCTATATATAGCTGAGACCTCTGTTCAGAGGCTCAACTAGAATTTTTGAAATATATGACTTAGAAGTGGGTTTATTCATATTTTACGACAACGGAGGGGAGCAATTTTAAGAAAAAAACGTGAATAATTATTTCAATTGGTTGTAATTCTGAAAATTATGTGAATTTTTCAAAAATTCTAGTTAAGCCTCTGTAGAGAGATCTGAGCTATATACAGGCAAAATATTATTACAATAGAACCATTTTTCTCAAAACGAGAACATTTGTAAAAAAGATTATTCTAAGTTAATTTTTTGCCAAAATATTATATTTAAATAACTTTTTTGTCAAAATGTCCTTAAAACAATTTTATGCATGTATTCTAATCTGAGGGATACTAAATATCATGAAAATTATCCATTTATGCGCTTTTTTAAAATCACGGTTCCGATCGTAGTCGGATACATTAATATTTTTATTTATACCAAATTTTGATTTTACAGAAGAAGAAAAGACAATCTTAAGAGCCATTAAATAATTCTAAAATACCAGAAATATTAATTCAAATAACTTCGAAAAAACTGTAATAGTCTCACTTTTCAGAAAAGTTTTAAATATGTTCGATGTTTTAAGTCCTATTCTGTAATTTCAGGTAAAAATAAAATCCTCCTTTCTTTGGCAGTCTTGACTCCAGTGATTTATTATATTTTTATTGAAAAAATATATAAAAATGGAAAAGGATCCAACTATCAATCAAAGTTTATTTAACTTTATTTGTCAACTTTATCTAAAGAAGTATGGTTGTTATCAATAATCCTACTTGCTGACAGGTACCATCATTCCATTCAATAATAACACTTCAAAGAATAACTAAACTTAAAGCTTTTTTTGAAGAAGGAAGAATATATCTCAAGCTTAAAAAAGATTGCAGGAAGTTTCTTTTTTATAGAAAAAGACATTAATAGATGGAATGCAAAATTGTGTGTGCGCGTGCGTGTGTGTATGTGTGTGTGAGTTGAAGACTATTATATCGTATCTTTAAGGCTCTCCTTCAATTAGCATAAAAAAACATGTCGCAAATTTAAGGGTATGGTGCCGAATCAGATAACGTCTTCATTGCTTAATCGTGGTTCACAAAATAACCCTCAAGCATCGAAGTACAACGTTAATAAATTATTTAAGAATCAATATATTGATATTTATCTATTTGTGTATAAGTTTCTTTTATCTTAACTGTAACTTATTCAATTCGTTAAATTTTTACAACTTGTTACACCTAAATTATTTTGATAAAAGTGTGTGAGTTTGATAGTTTGGAATTCTCTTACAATAGTTTAAAAATCAATTATATTAGTTTGAAATCAAATTAAAAATTTTTTTTTTCAAAATATTTGTTGATTATTTTAGTTCTCAACTGTTTCTGTATTCATCGAAAATAAACCTGAACCTCTTTTTTGAGAAAAAGTCTATACGAATGAGCAATAGAAAAACTGAAATGTAGCCTTAACTTTCTTTATTTCCTAATAATTAAATTTAAAAGTAAGTGAATGTTAGAACATCGTGCAATAAATTTGTGCATTATATTTAGATAGACAATAAAAAGATAAGTTTTTAAAATATGATAATGCATTTTTCAGAAACTTTATTTTTCCTCTGATTAAGCTGAAAAAGGATTATAATTCATGCTCAGTGCTATTACTAGACAAAAATAATAATACTGAACAATTTAATATCGTAATACATTGTGATTACATTATAAATAAAATCTTGAAATAAAATATTTGAAAATAATGTAGTACATTAATATTTTATATATGATTCTGTTTTATAGGGAAAAAATAAGAAAATAATAGAGGAAACTTGAAATATTATAAGATACAATAAAATCTCGTTCGACAATAAGTAACACAGCACAGAGTCGTTAAGTATGAATTGAGCAAATTCTAATGTAGCTTGTTATATCGCTCTGCTATTTTATCAAATAATACCAATACAATTTTCTTAAAGAAGAAAAAGAGAAAGCCTGTCTGGGGCCAAAGTTACGTAACTCAAATTATCCATCGAAAAGAGTTAAGAAAGATATTAACAATTGCTTTGGAAACTGTATGACACTATGAAATTAAATCTTGGAATACTTTTTTGTGAGAATGCTTCGAATAATGTTTTCCGCTCAATCATATTGCATTGTGTTTCTATTTTTTAATACAATTTCCCACAATCATTATAAGTAAATTTATTTGAAGATATCAAAAATTACTAAATGAAGTTGCCTAGTTGAAGCGAAAAAAAGAATTGTGTATATCTGTTTAGTTTATCAAAGATGTTAAATCAAAAATTTATGTTGCAATTTTTCATTCGAGAAAACATCACCTCGTAGAATTGCGTTGTTTATATTAAACATTTTGAATAATGATAAGAGAGATAAACACAAATTTCTCTTTCTAAAATGTGAAGTTTACTGAATTTTCCACCTGATTTAGCTAAATACTACTTTATACCAATTCAAAAAATAAACTGACGCTTTCCTCTATTCCATCTATATAAAAGCCATGTGTTACACACAACTATTGGTAGTATGACTGTCTTGCTTCGACACCAAATAAGAGTCATTTTCCTCAAGAACTATCTGAAAACTGTAGTGTAATTGTAACACATTTGTGAACTCGATGTTTATTTCCTTTTTAAAAATACTCTCAACATCTCATTTTTCTGAAAAATTCCATCTTATTCTGAATATTTTACACAAAACACTAAAAAAACAACAAACATTAAATCTGTACATCCGCAGAAAATAAAATTACAATGTGATACCATTAAAAAATAATTACGGTTGCCATTTATTATTTTTAAAAAGTTACTCGTTGAAAATGTTTAATGAGAGCGCACATTAATTAGTAATTTAAACAAGTTTTTAAAAAATTTAATCAGATAAAGTATAGCTTATACATTCTCACAAAGACGTCCTTATCTTTGTTTTGAAACAACAAAACAATACTTTCAAGAATGTCAGTGTTGCTTAAGTTCAAATTAATTTTATTTTTTAATATAACATTTCAAGTTATAAAAAAAACAAAGCAAATTAATCAAATACATTCTTAAAATCCTTCTTCAAATTTCGGCATTGACCACATTATACTGGCACGAACTTTTACTTTTTATTCGAGGGGTTAATAATAATGACGCAATAAAAAAAAACGGCAACACGACAAGTGAATATTGTAAATGCTAATTTTAATTGATCAAAAATATAAAGTAAAAATAATTTTTGAAAAGCGCATTGAATGGAAAAGAAAGACTAATCCTATTATAGAAACATAATTTATTTTTGAGTAGTGAAAACTGTATATCCCTATCTTGACGTAACGCTATTGATAAAATAGCATTGATATCAATGAAAAAGCAATAAAGTTATCACACTACGCTATCTTTACTTAGAGTAATTTAATACTGCAAGCTATCCGATATTCCAAAACACATTTTTTTCTCTTATTTAAAATCAACTTAACAGTAAACGTTCCGAAACAAATTAGTCTGCCGGCATGTAACTAAGATTTACATGTCTTTTTGAAGTATTCAAGGTGACCTTCATAAATGGTTCATGCGATATCGTACAGCTGCTGTTTTGCATCAAATAAACTGATTCTACAAACTGTTCTCTGTTGCCATTTCACAAAAGCGTCTTCTGTGATGTCGTATTACTTGCGGACAACCTTTTTAATAAACTCAGCTCGTGCGATTGACAAAACGATAATTCTTTTTCGCAAGAAGGGATCTTTCTATTTTCATAATTACTTTTCTTGGTTTTTATTACTCACTGCTTTTAAAAATAGAGAATGGAGTTTCATTAATTCACAGTGAGCATTCCGTAAATTGTAAAGCACTTATATAACTGCGAGTTCCAAGTGTAATTAGATACGAAATTCAAATGCAGACTCGTATTACAATGTTTATGCAAACTTTTGCGCAGAAGAAAAACAGAGAATTTTCTTTGGGCTAGCTGATAAGTTAAGAAAAGAATTAACTAATTTCTGCTTCTAATATTCAGAAGTCAAATCTGAAATTTTAAGCATGTCAGTAAAGTAACATTTTTAGAATATATACAAACACAATTTGAAGAGATACTAACTACAAAAAGAATAATTGATACAATTAAATTTTGAGACAACGTAAAAATTATTCTTTTAAATTTCTCTTACCTTAATAAATTTCTTTATATACTTTAACTTAGCGGTCACCAAACGTTTTAACTTCCCAGACCATTTAATTCATAGTTTAAATCCCGCGGACCACTAATATGATTTTTTAAGTGTTAAACATATTTGTAAGAAAAATTGTGATCTAAAAACACATAAAATGGACCTAGATAATACAATGAAAGTATTAATTGTAACCAAATCATGAAAACTTTATTAATAAACCATAATAAAATTTACAAAAACTGTACAAAAAACCCAATTAAAAAATGGTTTAAGTATATCAAACTTTTAGCATTATACATTCCTAGTGTGGTACATTCCTTTTTTGCCGTGACGTTATTCTATGAAGTAGCGTTTTTATTACTTTTCACGTATTCTTATGAATTGAATTATGTTTCAATGCATCTTAAAACATAACTTAACGTGATGAGTAAGTATATTCCATACAATTTTCTGGAGACCAGAGAAATTTTCTCCCTGACCACCATTTTGGCGACCGCTGCTTTAACGGATCATTCTGACAATTTCTTTTTTTCCATTTAGAATTGCAATTAAATTGCATGTTGCGTAATGTATTAAAGAATGGAAACATAAGGTTTACATAAAAATATTAAGTTTGTTGCTGGTAAATATTAATAAAATTGGATTTTTTCATAATTCTATTATTATTTTTTATTCTATTATATTCTTTTTGAAAGTTGATTCATATGTTTCCAAAAAATATATAAATCAAAATACTACTTCAGCTATAATTAAATTAAAACTCTAACGAACCTATTTAAATTCAAATGCAAAACCTTCAATCGATTCCTTACAATCTCCTTTATTTTGCTCTTTATGATCACTATAGTTTTAATGTTATTTTAATAGCATATTTTTAAAATGCTACATCAATAAATTTTTCTATACTTATAACTATCACTGAAGAAACTGAGTAATTGAAACTCTCTCTAAGCACTTTTTTACGTAATTTCTAAGATTAAGTCTAGTATTTCTTTTTACTTGGACATGTGATTACATTGTTTCTATTATATCTTCCCCGCTTTTTCCTCATATTCTTAATCTACAAAGGGAAAAATTTTGATCCTAGTTGTTTGGCACTTGAGTGGAGATCTCGCGTAAAGTAACTCTTCTTATGATAGAATTACCTAAATGGAGGAGAATTTGATTTGTATCGAATTGCCCCCCACCTCTACAACATCCCAATTCATAACATAAATACATCTGTACATTATGTATACGAGGTATGACAGTTAAACAGCCGGACTAGTCTTAAAAATTATCTTTATTGAAAACAATGTACAAATAAATACCCTTAATTCCCATTAACACACTCCTCTTCTCTATCAAATCATAGCTGCACACGAGTTTTCTATTGTTCAAAGTAGTGCTACAGCTCATTAAGATATCCGACTACCTTAAAATCATGATTTTTTTTAAAAGATGACAAGTTTGCTTATCATTTTATTTTATAGGCCATCTTATGAACTTAATAAAAACCCACGGATTTTTATCTTCCATTCACTAGAACAAAAACTACTTTTAGTAAAAGCAGATGCCATAACTTTTCATACGATGTCAAACTTTAAAATGCATTTTAATCGAAATGTTTTTTAGAAAAGCTCAAACGGGGACAGCAATTGCTCAAAAAGTTTTGAAAATAATTTGCTGAAATTTTTTGTTAATGTTTTGCATAACAGTAGAAGTGTTTTGACGATCAGATTTATCAATCACTGTTTTATTTCAAAATGTACAGTCCTTTACGTGAATGTAATTACTGTTTTTTTAAGCAATTTCATATAGTCACTAAGATAGAGTGCTCTAGTTTTTGTAAAAATCAAAATATCTATTATCCTATAGGTCATTTCTTAACATGAAAAACAAAGTAACACATTAAAATAGAAAAATTGAAAATTTGTTCAAAAAGGTTTTGTACAGAGCGGGCCCCGTTTATGTAATTTTTTGTACATTTTCACCAGATTTTTCCCCTTTTAATAATAATAAATCTTTTTCTGTTTTCAATTTTATGATTTTTTTCCTTAAAATATACTAAATAAATCTAAAAATCACAAAAAAAAAATCTCCATATCTCCATTTTTTCAAAAAAAAAGTCGTCGCAAGCAGTCGGATACCTTAAGTGTCACCATCTTCAGTAAGCCTTCCTTTTTTTGCCTTCACCTCTTGTACAGACTGAAAATGTGTTCCTATCAATACTTTTTTCACTTTGAAAAATAGGTCGAAGTCGTACGGAGCGAGATCTGGCGAGTACAGTGGATACTCGAGCACAGTAAGGCATTTGCTCGCCAAGAACTGTTTTACAGAGAGTGTGCAATGTGCACTAGTGCGTTGGTGAAAACTCCTCGTGTAGTTGCTCTGCAGATCTTGCCTTTTCTTCCTCACTCTTTCTCTAAGCTTTTTCATGACCTCAATGTAGTTCTGCTGTTTTACGGTTCTGCTTTGAGAAACCCATTCAATCAGGGTGATGAGATTAATACGAGGGCTATTTTTAAGTAAGGTCCGTTGGCGCGTATAGTTCCCTAGTTCACGCGTACGCCGCAATGGGTCTCTGCATTACTGACCAGCGTCCTTTGCGAACACACTAGCACCATTTCCAGCTCTTTAGCAGTTGTGTAAGCTTCACTGTGCGTCTTTAAAATGTTTAAGGTGATTGAAACGCCCGCCAAGTGTGAGATACGGTCTGTTATCCGTTTTTTGACTGCGAGAAACATGTCGGCTGCAGACATTCATCGCCACGTAACAGAAGCTTATGGTACTGAAGCAATGAGTGATAGCAAAGTTCGTAAATTGATCAGGAAGTTTAAAGATGGGTGAACAAACGTCCATGACGAAGAACGCTCAGGCCGGCCCTCTGTAATCATTGAAGTTTGGTTTAAACCGGTTGAATCTGTATGCCAAGCTAAACTGTGCTTGAGATACTTCAAACACAGTCTTGGCGGGAAATGCTTCAGTGGGAACGAAGAAGGGAAAGCGGTCGTGAACATTTGGCTGTCCGAACAGGCGGACCGCTTTTTTCAAGAGGGTTTTCAAAACTTAGTTCTAAGGTATGACAAGTGCATTAATAAACTCGGCAACTGTGTAGAAAAATAGGCAAAAATATGTACAATCCTAAAATAAAGGGTTTTTTAAACAAAATATTGTTATTTTTTTAAAATCAAACGGACCCTACTTAAAAAACAGCCCCCGTGTTAAACAAAAATGATGAGCACCCCCTGTTCTTGATGTCACAGATCAATTAGAACGTGCATCATCTTCAACAACCTCTCGATCTTCCAAAATCGTCTGTGTCATTCAAAAATCTGACTATGTAACGTGCTATTATCTCCACACACACACAAGTACCTCTTTTAACAATTTAAAAATTCAGTTGTAGTTTGCTTTCTTTTAAAATTTTTTACGAGGAATTTCCGATTTATTCGCAGCTCGATTTTTAATCTTATCGTGATCGCTGTACTTCGACACAGCAACATCTTACTGAAACAAGGATAAAAAACAAACTGAACTAAAGGGTGTTTTTTTAGAGGTATAGAACTTTAAATTGCAATAAAACAACGATGTATTATTCGATTGACATGAATATTTTATTCGAAAGATAATCTTGTGGCATTACATTTTTAAATATGATTTCTGGCATAGGACTGCCACGGCTGGCTCGGATGTAATCCAATCTGGACGTCAATTTTCGATGACTTTTTCCAACATTTGTGGCCGTATATCGGCAATAACACGGCGAATGTTGTCTTCCAAATGGTCAAGCGTTTGTGGCTTATCCGCATAGACCAATGACTTTACATAGCCCCACAGAAAATAGACTAGCGGTGTTAAATCACAAGATCTTGGAGGCCAATTCACAGGTCCAAAACGTGAAATTAGGCGGTCACCAAACGTGTCTTTCAATAAATCGATTGTGGCACGAGCTGTGTGACATGTTGCGCCGTCTTGTTGCAACCACAGCTCCTGGACATCATTATTGTTCAATTCAGGAATGAAAAAGTTAGTAATCATGGCTCTATACCGATCACCATTGACAGTAACGTTGTGGCCTTCATCGTTTTTGAAGAAGGATTCCACCAGCCCATAAAGCGCACCAAACAGTCAGTTTTTCTGGATGTAACGGTGTTTCGACATACACTTGTGGATTAGCTTCACTCCAAATGCGGCAGTTTTGTTTGTTGACGTAGCCATTCGATCAGAAGTGCGCTTCATCGCTAAACAAAATTCGCTTATGAAAATCGGGAACAACGGCAATCTCGTTTTGGGCCCATTCGACGTATCTACGCCTTGCGTGATGATCGTTTTGATGAATTGCCAAACCAAACTGAGAATAAATCACTTGACAGCTGTTAAATCGGTCGCCATCTTGGAAAGTAATGCCAATTTAAACTTCTATACCTGGAAAAAAACACTCTTTAGATAGAGGGATGGAATAACGTGCCACCAGCACCTGAAGAATGAAGATCAACTACATTCCATTCCCACTTTTTCACACCAAGCCTAACACAGTCTGGGAACTTAATATTTTGTCATACCTTGTATACATATTACAAATATATACATATACTATTTTTAAGAAAAATCAAAATGTTTAGAAACTGTTCAAAGCAACCAATTGAGATAAATACCTAAATCGTTTTCATTATGAAATAAATATCTAAATCATTATGATTGTGAGATAAATATCCGAATCATTATAATTAAGAGATAAATATTCAAAGCTCATCCTATATATATATATATACCCTTATATATATATATATATATATATATATATATATATATATATATATATATATATATATATATATATATATATATATATATATATATATATATATATCTCAAATCGTCCCTTTCACTAATATTTTTCAAATCCGAAAATTTCCCTGTATTCAAAAAGGGATATTTATTTTTGAAAACTATTAATACTGAACCTCGGCAAATATTCCATGCTTGAAAAATATGAGAAAAGGTGGCATTTAAACCCAATTAATCCTACTTTAAGTTTAATTCTGTTTCATAATAAACAAATGGAAGAAGGGGCATTGAAAGGGAAATTTGAATTAATATCATGAAGAGAGCGTCCTTCTTCTCAAAGGTGTGAATAAGACTAAGATTTTACAGCAAATTTTACCGTGTTAATGTTCATAATTCATTCATAGTTTCGAAAATAATCATTTACTCCGTGAAAAAATCGAATTATGCCTTCATTACTAATGAAAAATACATTATTTTATGAGTAAGGCATTTTATTTTTTTAATTTTGTTTATTTTACTCCCTGGATTAATATAACGTTTAGAATATAGTATAATATGCGATTTCTTGATTAAACTAGACATATATTTGATTATGCTTCTTATGCATATGATAAATATTCAAACATTCGTATGTATAAAGCACATTTGTAAATTAACATTTTTACATTTTTCTATTTATTTAATACATTTAAAAATTTATTAATAAAATAAATCGAAAGCAGTTTAATAAACTGTTTCATCCATCCCCTTTTGGCCCTTACCTTTTTCACTTGAATACATAATCTGTTAAAAAGAAGCATTTAGGCATTCTTTTTGCAATGTAACAGATTCATCATTCCAACTTAAAAAACATAAAATTAATATTTTAATCTCTTTTAAATGGCTGAATGAATAATTTAGTGAAACATAGACATGTTATCAGACATTTTCCATTTTTTATTCTTATGTCATTCGAAATGATCTTTTAAATGGATTAAATGCTTACTTCTTAAAATGAAAAATTAAGCATTGATACTGAATAATTATTATTTATTTTTAATTCTCATTCAAATGGAATGAGAGACGACTGTTTCTTTTTCCTTTCGTTTTTTATATATTTACGCAAATATAAAACAATTGAAGGCATTATTTTGTTACGCGAGGTGTTATTAATGTATTTATTTCTCTTCATGGAAATTAAATCAAGTATCTCCTGGGATTTCTAAAGATTGTTGTTGCCATTAGTTTTTTTTAAGATCTTCTGCTGGATAAAAAAAAGCAAAAGATCTTTAACTCTTAGGAAAGAAGATTTTTTGCATGCTTAATTCAGTTTGACTGTTCAAATCTTTTTTTAAGTATTTATTTTATTTACTTGAAAAAGTGCACGAAATTTAGTTTAAAGTTTATTAGGAATATATAATCTCACTGTCAACCATAATTAGTTGTGTAGTGAAAGACTAATTTGAAATAAAGTAATGTAAAAACTTCAAAGGATCACTTCTTTGATGCGGAATATAATTTGAAAATTTAAAGTTACATACGATGTTTTGGTACTTACGTATTAGTGCAACAATCGCCAACGTTTCGCAACTCGCCAAGTCGGCAACCCCAATTTCGCATGTGTCGTATGCGCTGAATTGGCAATGATGTCCTTCGTTTCATACATTCATACAATATCACCAATGGATTGCGATAATACATAAAGTACCGATGTTTTTTTATGTCTTTTCAATCCATTAAACTAAAGGATTCCTTTTAAAGAACTTTTAAATAAATAAATATCATTAGGCTTTATAGTTGGAACTCTCCAAATTTCTTACATTTAAGCTATGTTTTTCACGTAATGTAGGAATGAAAGATATAAATCAGTACGGTTTTAACAGTGTTCCAGACACTGTTATAGGAGCTCAAATAATTTCTAGTCGATGCGTAAGTAGTCATAAACAAAAAAAGAAACGAACCTTACAGTAGTCGCATATGATGTGTAACATCTGAGATGTACGATAATAGAAATACGCAAGATAATGATAAATACGCAATAGTAACTTAAATCCTGAAAGAAATGAATCAAGTATGATTGGAAATAATTTTTTCTAGAATAGTTATATCTTTAATGAGAGAAAATTTTATTTATTTAACACAAGGAGTAATGCAATTTTTTAACAAAAATATTTATTCTTGTTCGATTTGGGGAAGAGTGGATACAATAGACTTGAAAATGGGCAAACAGGAATTTCCTGCATTTTGTACTTTTACCATATACCGAAGATGGTTCTACTCTTTTAAAAACAAACTATCACTCGTTTCCCATGATTTTGAGTGTGATTGAATTGAGTTTTGAATCGAGTATGACTGGAACTAATTTTCCGTCGAATAATTATATCTTTAATGAAAATTTTATTTAGGAGTAATGCAATTTCTTATCAAAAATATTTAATCATGTGCAAATTTTTCGGCTGTACTCCTCAAGTTTTTAATTTTTCTTCACTTTTTTTTTTTTTGCTTATTGTCCCTTTTCACAAAAATCACTCCTACAAGTATTTGGTAAGCGAGAGGAAAGATATTACACAACAAGAGCGTAAGGATCTAAGTTTATCCTGAATAAGACTTGATGGTATTTGCGAAGTGGAGAAAGAAAACGAAATCGAGTTTCAGAATTTGAATCTTTTGAAAAATGCTAACTTTAACAATATAAAAAATACTAGAGTTGGATTTCGCATATATTCTGCTCTGGATTTACCCATCTCTTCAAATCACAAAATCACGGAAATTTAATTAGCTTGGTAAATGTTTAATTTTTAATCGAGAAAACTTTTTAAACACAATTAAAAATATTATATTGACAGCGACAGGAATTAACCTGAAAGTATGAAAAAGATACGCACTAAAATATTTATTCGAATAATTCCATATTACTCGTATTTTATTAAGAATGGTGAACTTTGTCAGGCGCTTAACAGTAAATATAATTATTAATAAGCAAGTTAATCCTGAGAGAATAAGAATTTGAATCTTGTAAAGACTGTAATCGAAGAATTATTACTTCGGTTACCTCAGTTCAACTTTATTTCTTGGGTTTCAAATTCAAACGAAGCAACATTTAAAAAAATATATCACAGTTGCAATTACATTAAGAGGACTTGGTACCCTTTGAGCAAATTTCTTTATTTACGTATTTAAAAATTATATTTTAGCATTTTATACAATGTTTCTATTCAAGAAAATGATACCAGATGAAAATTTTCATATATTATTCACACAATTTTAAAAATTTAAATTTTTTGAAGAAAATTGGGAAAATTTTAAAATCCTACTCCTTTTGTAAAATTTAATTTTTTGACCTGAATTTTTTTTATAATATTCTTATGGATGCTCTAAACAACTTTAGGGATCGATTTTAGAATAACTTTATTCGTTTTTGAGGAAAAAATAAAATGTTGATATACAGGCTAAAAATCAATGAAAAAGACAACATGTCTTACATTTTATTTTTTTAAAAAAAGTATTCAGTTTATAGCAAAACGGATCCCTAATTTTATTACATGCTTTATTTTTAACTCGCATGAAAAAAAAATGGAAGTGATTGGTAACTAATTGTCGAAAAAGTAGCATTTTGAATGCACTAAGGTTTCGAAAAACACAAACTGAGAAAAACCACTTTAAAGTTTATAATTCTGAAAAAATAATTATTATAAGCTTCATTAAACTTAAAATACCACTTTAAGATATTAGTTATACATTTTCTTTAAAATAATTGCATTTTCATATTTTTCAACCCACACATTTTTATAAATGATCAACTTTTTAGAGAGTACTAATTGCCCATGAAAATTCAAGAAAAATGTTAAATTTTTTTTTTCTTTCACGAAAGAAATTTTAGCTGTTTTTCTTCTTATAATATTAAAGTATTACATTTGTATGAAAAATATATCAGGAATAAGAACTGAAATTATAAAATTATTAATATAAAATGCCTTAATTTAAAAATTTTACATGCACACATTTCACAAAGAAAAAAATAATTGTATGTATTGCCTCGGAAATATTCTGCTTTATATATTGCACATTCTTTTTTAATGTTATTATTTCTCTTTATAAATTAGACTTTTTTTTATCAAAACACTTTCTTTAGCTTTTTTTTTCTAAAAAGGGGGCGTGGCTGAATTGCCTAATTTGTTTTCAAATGAAGTTTTATTAAACTTCTAACTTTCCAACATGCACAAGTGAAACATCAATCGAAAGGTAATGCAAAGAATAAGATTAAATGAAAATAAAAAAACGATAGGTTTGGGATTTTGGGGTACGAAGTCCCCTTAAAACAGTTTACAGTATTATAAATAACGAGAGGTTTGAGCACGCTTCTTCACACTCAAAATCATGGGAAGCGAGTGATAGTTTGTTTTTGAAAGACCAGAACCATCCAGATTGCCGTGGCATACGTTAAAACTGTCTGAGGATTAGCGTGCGATCTCATTGGTCAAATCAAATAGCGCACGCTTACGTCACTTCCTTTTACTCATTTCCGTCCCGGTTCACAAAATTACTCCAACAAATATCCAGCAAGCGAGAGGAAAGATGTTACATCAAAAGTTTATTTATGATTCAAAGCTTCTAAAAGTATATTTGTTGAATTATAACCGAAAAATAATACCTGAAACACTTATATGAAAAGTTTTCTAGCGATAGATCTTGATAAAGAATTTCATTTATACTGAAATATCGTTGGAGTGCACAACGGAACACACACACACACACTTAGCCCTCCCTGTTGGGCTGCAATATCTAATATTGATATGGTGTTGAAGTAACACATATTCCAATTTGCTTATTAATAGAAATATTTACGAAATTTATGAAATGTAAAAAAGTTTTCAATAAAAATAATTTAAATATTTAAAATATTTTGAATCCTTTGTAATAATGTTTTTAAGATGCAGAGAAAAAGTTTCAAAGATTTATTAGAATGGTAACACAAGTCATGCATATGCATATGCATATACATATATATATATATATATATATATATATATATATATATATATATATATATATATATATATATATAATCCAAATGCAACAAACACATATTCCAATTTACCTATTATTAGAAATATTTACGAAATATTAAAAAGTTTTCACATTAAAAATAGTTTAAATATTTAAAATAATTTGAATCCTTTGTAATAATGTATTTTTAAGATGCTGAGTAAAAGTTACAAAGATTTATCAGAATTGTAACGCAGGTCATGTGTGTGTGTAACCTATCCAAATGTAGCAAAATGTTCAAAATTTTGTAAAGAAATTGTGGGAATGAAAAAATTTGAATGTTCTGATAGAAATAATCTTAATTGTTTTTCAGATACTGACAAAAGAAATACTTTGTACGTTTGATTAAAAGCATTGAATTGAAGGAAGTCATAAATTTTTTTTAAAGATTAATAGTAACACAGGAACGAGAAACTAAAAAAGGGTTAATTTATGAAAACTCAGGATGAATTAAAAATTTTTGGGGTCTTTGGGAATTTAGAGAAGTACATTAGTTTATTTTAATAGAAAAATTTGTTAAATTGCCCATATTTTCAAAAAAAATAATTGATTGTTTTTAATGACTGGATGAAGGATTTTATTTGATCTTTGTCATGAGTTTAGATTTAAGATGAAATTGGGAGAGAGGTGATTTTGGGAACGTGAAATTGTATACATGTGAAGTGATTTTTGAACATGAAATGTGTAAAAAGATGTGTAATTTTTTATGAGCAAAAAAATAAATTTTATTTTATTATAAATTTTGTAACAAATAATATTTACAAGGGAAAGAATTGCAGCAATTTTAATTAAGAAATTAAATTGCAAAATATCTATTTTTCGCTAAATGTTTTGGACATTGAAAAATTCTCAACATTTCTGTATTTTCAAACATAACCTTAAAAGTTCATTTTCCTTCGAAATAATTCGAATAATTTCGCGGTCAATAAATAAAATCGTGTGTCATGCAGAAAATGTGGTAGAAGTAAAAGACTCTAACAAATTAGTTAAAAAAGGAATCTGATATTTAAGGATCTCCTGTTTATATAAAAAAAGATAAGTCTGCTACGCGCGATTACGAATCAGTTAATAGTGTTATTCTACTTGAAAGTGAAAAGTCTGAAATATTATCACATAGGGAATTTGTACATTAAGGTGTATTAAAATTTTTAGTTGTGTTAAAAGAATATCCTAAGAAAAAATGACTATGAATACAATGAAGAGATTATTCGAAATCCACCTAAGTAAATGAACTTACATATTCACTCTACAGTGTTTATTTTAAAATTCATGAATCTCCAAAATCTCATTTTTCTTTATTTAATTCTTCAACACAATTTTTACATTGTAATTCAAGTATTATTTCTTAAAGGCTTTATATTTACTTACCTTTCATCAAACATTGTAACAAACAAACCTTATTAATAACGAAATCTTACCTCTTAAGAATTTTTTTGATATAATATTCACTAATTTAAAAACAAAATAAATCTTAGAAAACGAAACATTGTTCTCTCTCTTTGCGTGCAAATGAAATGAAGAACGAATTTGATAGAAGCAATTATCGAAGATGAACAAAATAATTGCAGTGTATGGATAACAATTTTATTTTTAAATAATTACGAAGAAAAATATATTTGTAAAACATTTAAAACAAGACATTTACTTGTATGCTTCAGACTGTCATTATTACATAATAAATTTTATTTTTCACAACCACTTACGATTGGAACAAAATTTCTTGTCAAGTGAATATTTTATTTGCTACATATAATCCAGGTGCATAAAGAAGCACTACACCTATAATATGTATCTGATGGATTTCCTTTTCACTGAGACGAGGGGAAAAAATATTTAAAGAACAACTTTTAAAATCTTGATATAAATTAAAATTTGGAACTGAAAAGATACTTTATATACATCATCCTATTAACTATTTGAGAATCATCTTGTCTCTAGATTGATTTCTTTTCAACTTGAGTCCACTTTAATATATAACAGATATGTAATTGCTTGTATAATAAATTGGATATGAAAAGAAAAATGATTATATAGCTGTCATCTGTCAAAAAAAATATGAGCCATTGCCTGCGTTTCCCAAAAAGACATCAACAACATTAAAAAAGTATTCTACAAATTTTTTTTCTTGTATGTTAATTCTACTTACATCACTGTAAGGTTACAGTTTTAATTTTGCAGCTGTATAAAGGGGTCTTATTGTAAAGTTCTAAATGCATTATACATTGCATCTTTGTTTTGGAGGATGAAGAACTATTTTAGAGCAATATTTTTATTTAGAATAGTTTAAATTAAACTTTGAATAAATATTGGGAGAATTTAATTAGACTTGGTTAAGATTTTAAAATTCTTTGAAATAGTGTTGTCACTTAAATTAAAAATTACATACACCTATTGTAATGAAATCCATAAAGTCGAAACGTTATGTGTGTGAATGTCTATTATTCTTGCTGATGAAGTTTGCTAACTACATATAAATTAACACAAAAAAAATTTATTAAAAATTGTTTTACTTACTTAATAAGTACTTTAGTTCTCCTAAATATTTTTTGTTTCGTTTTTCTTTTTTATTAACTATTCTAAAATTCTCTAAATCATTTGTAACTTAAACAATACGTTTTTAAAATATTTGCGTTTTTACTAGTATTAATAAATTATTCTGTATTGCAAAGACAAATAAAAAAATTTGTTGTATAGGAAAAAAATGAATCAATAAAATTACTGATTAAAAAAATCTTAAGTATATTCTTGACTTTTAAATGTTATTTTTTTTAGTCTTCTAAAAATTACAAAATATAATAATGTTGGATGAGATGTGTTGGTAAGGTGATTGAATAACAATTTTAGTAAATTATTTCATATTTTAAAAATTTATTACAGTATTTCTTAACTAAGAGAAATTATACATGTTGCCAAATTTTTAAAAACAACGTTGAACTAACGGGAGAAATTAATGTTTTCAAACAAATTTGCAAATATTATATGTTGATTACATGAGAATACACTCACCAGGCGTACGTGATGTTCAGTATGAATTTTTTAATAACGCACGAGTAAATTTCTGCGTTTCAAACAATTGCATTTCTGGGCAATTTTCATAGCTTCTTTTTCATCAAACTCCAGCGAAATTAAAAAAGAGGAAGATAAAATTAGCAAGCACTAACGTATGGATAATAGAATGATACGGAAAATAATTAAAACTCTTCAGTCTCAAGTACAGTTTGCTAGAGATTCTGGTGTAACACCCTGTGATATGCTTAACTTGTGCAAACAGCTTAATCAGACCAGACTTTTAGAAATAAGACCTGTAAAAGATAGTTCAAGAGCCATGTTTGTCAATGAAAGTCGATATTTTCCCATTATAACGAAACTTAACAAGAATAGCTCTTATGTCAAAAACTTCATGCGGTTTATAGAAAGCCAAGTTTCAAGTGTTACGGTTTTTATAAGGCTAGATGAAAGATTTATGTTTGCTAGGAGACCTCTCTTTACATCTTGTACCTTTTCTGTACGCAGAAAATCCAGTTCACCATCAACTTTGCAGTTAAGATCAGTGTGAGAGCATTCTATTCACTGAAATTTATCCAGATTATGCTTAACCTTGGTTCACAACGTATCTCCATGTTGAGGCAACTGAAAACCAATCATATGACCAACATCCAAAGACATGTATTTTAGCAAAGGTTTGATAGTTAGAACCGGAATCATCTTGGGTAAGCTTGCAGAGATCTCCATGCACTTACAGAAACTTAGAGGCTACTGTGAAGGATTAGGAAACAGTTTTGGTCCTCTGTGCTTTCCTTTGGATCCCTCACTTTCTCAAGCGCGCAGTTGACCTTGATTTCATTTTTATAGATAACTATTTTAATACATATATTACAATTAATTTCTTAACTAAACAGGTCTTTATTTTTCTTAGAATATTCTCATTTACTGTCTGGCATTCAGGTAAATTAGAGCATTGGCTATGTTTCTAATTTATTCCATTTTTCAAACATAGTTTTGTTTTCAAGCAGTCATAACCAAATTTACTTTTTAATTCAATTCTTAGCTTCGATTCTTAAGTAAAGAATGCGCGATAACGTTTTTTACAGAAAAAGACTATTATTTTTCTTAAGAGATGTAAAAAAATTCAAAGCAATAATTCTTATTAATATATACTTACTAACGTTATATCGAGGTTTAATATAACTATATGTATATACGTATAAAAGATCCATTAAGAATATATATAAAGTAATATAAATATGTATATATATATATAATAGAGAGAGAGAACTAACTCATTAAGAAATTCCGACGTACTTGAACATATAGGAGACTTGAACCACTTCAATTCAACTTATTACAATTCTTTGTTACTGTTGTGATTACCATATCAAAATGCTTATGATTAAGCTCTTACTCGCATAAAAAGATTTAATTTGTAAAAGGCTTTTGTTACAATCATGAAAGCATGTTTTGACTGGCTGAAAGTGAATAAATATTATTCAATTCTTTTTAAATTAATTCGGGTTATCACACAATAAGGAAAACTTATTCATTAAATATTTCAATGTTGAATCTAATTCCAAACTTCATTAACAATAATATAAGCATATTTTGCTGTTTGTTATATCTTGGCAAAGTCAACGAAGAAAAAGCTGGAAATTTTAATGAGCTATGGTTATTTAGAAAATATTATTACTTGTCGTTTTTATTGTTTCTGATCACTTAAAAATTTTATCATTTATATATTTATTTGTTTTATTTTTAGATGTTTGAGAAGTCAAAATTCACATTACCTCAAAAAGACTAGATTTTAAACTAAGCAATTTGAAAAAAGAGTATAATTTTAAAAATATATATATTACAAGTAACACATTTGTTATTGTAAATAGATTTATATTATTCCACTGCTTTTAATTTTCAGGTCATATTATTAAACAAATCTTGAAAGCTTAAGATTTACAATGTCAAAGCATACAATTAAGATAAATTTTGGTCTCTACACTATGCATTTCATCCCATAAGTATTTGGTTTGAGAATCAATTATTTAAATCTTCAATAGATTAGGAAAGCTTTCGAATTACCTGAGCCATTAAGAAATCAAATAGAAACTCAATTATCCGAAGCTTTTCAAACTCGCGATCAAGCGTTTCGGATAATCATTATCTAATTTGCCTACTGTAAATGTTTATTCGGAAAGCCAAATTGATTTGGATCAGGGATACGCAAGAGAAGAATCGTCTCCTCCTAAAGTATGTCTAGAACTAATCAATGACTCGTTTCAGAAAAACTCTGGAATCTGATCCATAAACTCTTGTCTGTCTTTGCTTCTTAGCATGTTACGAAGCAAGTTTTTTTTCCAACTTAACACATCATTGTTGCTTATTTAAGGAGAGACAGTATGATTCAATCGACAAAAATCGGTCAAAAAATCAAATCTAGTTTTTTTTAGTCAAAATTATTTTTTTTATACTTTTTTACAAACCCACAAAATTTGAAAGCTCCAAGTTTAAAAAAAGCAGAGTTATGATAAATTGTACGTTTGTTTTATTCACATTTCAATGGTAAATAAAAACTTTAAACTGACTTATCTCAGAAAGATATAATAACTAATTTGTCTTCATTTAAAATGCTAAGGTGTTTTTTTCTATTGTGGCAAAAAAAAAAAAAAAAAAAAACTTGGAAATTTTAGTCTTTAAAAAAAGTACTTGAAAATTTTCTTCAGTTGTTGCTAATAGTACATAGAACAAAAGTTGGTATGCATTTTTCAGTCAAAGCAATACTTATTTTTAAAAAAATAATAGAATTTACACATTTTTTAAGGAATTTTCTATAATCATTCATAAAAAGAAGTATTGTACGAATACCAATCATGTTATAACATAACGCTTACTAACTTTTGTTACATACAGTTTAACGTACTTGTAAATTCATTTTCATAGATGTACGTCAATTTTTCTAGGAAAAGTAGAATTTTAAAATCATTTTATAAGTTTCAAATTTTTCCCTTAAAAAATTAATAAATAATTAAATTTTGTATAAAATTTTGAGCACAAAATCTGTTTTACATCATACTTACACATAGGAGGCAACCAAAAAAATTATGAAAATCATTAAATTAAAAATTTTGCGTAAATTGTACCATGTCCACTTTAAGTTGTCAAAACTATAAAATCCTTATAACGTTTTCTTTTTAATTTTTAATTTTTTTTTTATTTCTTGCTTCTTTTTTTATATAAAGTTAGAGTTTTTTTATATGAAGCTTCTCCATATGTGCGATTCGTAATTTAAAGAAGATTGGTAATTGTTTTTGTTACATATTTCATATCATTTTACTGATGACGGATTGTTATATTAATTGGGTTTTTTTTTCTTTTTTTATGAATGTATAGAGTGGAAGTCTGGTATTGTCAGAATGCTGAAGTTGAACTTTCAGAAATCTTTGTAAAAATTTCTAATAAAAAATGGCTTATACTATTGATTTTTCCCATTAATTAGACCTTTTTTATATCCAAGTTGTAAACTAAGCAAAGTTAAAGAACCTTAATTGCTTAAGTTCTGTTCCATTATGGTAATATTTCAAAATTTTATATACTTCCCCCTTGCAATTATTATTTTCAAATACTATATAAAGTAATTAGTTATTTTTAGAATAGCCTGAATCCTATCAAATCATATGAGCATTGTTTTGAATTAATTGAACCAATAATGAACCATAATCAGCGTTTCTCAAACTATGGGGCGAGTGTATTGAAAAATCAGAAACAAAAAATTATTTAGAAAAATTATTGATTCACTGGAATAAACAAACAAAATAAATAAAATCAACATTTGCACTGATATAATACACTTATATTTGTATCAGTCCTGCACAATGTATTTTATAATTAATTTAACCATACTAAGTTAAGGACAAGTTTAATAACTACCAGTGACTCTCCATAGCCTTGTCATATATTAAGTTATATACAAAAATTAACACTTATCTTGATCGTTTGTACAGTTTATAATTAATGTCTTAACTGTCGATTAATAGTTACGGTAGTCACTCCCCAATGCCACCGCTTTCCACGTAAGCACGAGTATTTGACGTATAAAGGAGGGAAAAGAAAAGGAATAAAAAATAAGCAAATCCTCTGAAATAAGAGTAGATCCTTCACAAATACTGTTAAGGTCATTTTGTTCTATTCCAAAGCCTTCGGAATAATTTTATGGATAGCAGGGCACAGAAAAGATCGTACTTCGGAAAGACGTATATATACGTCCGGGGAATTAACGCTTTGGCTGAGTGAGACGTGTATATACGCTGGTGCCACTTAAGAGGTTAAATTAGTAGTGTAGCTTTAGCGTCAAAGTATAGTATTACTGAATCCGATACATTGTTATTGTATGAAGGGGGGACGCGATGAAAATTATGATTGAATATTGGGTCGCAAATGTTGAAAGTTTGAGAAGCACTGCCATAATATCGGTATCTTTTATACCAAGGCTTAACAGAATTCTAGAAAACAAATCCCTTTTTTCTTCACAGATACACTGTAAAATTAACTTTTTCTTTTACATATTATATGGTTAAATTATTTTCTTGAAAGGCTTAAAACTATTCAATTTTTAAGTTGAAAGTTGGCCAACTATAATAACAATAGACTTCCAAGTATAATTCCAAGTGCATAATTTTTTAGAGTTGGAACCATTGGTTTTGAATTCTGAACAGTTTTTATCAACAGGTAATTGGTAATTCATCTTCTATTATTAATACTTCCTTTTGTTTAGTACATGTATAATGTATACATATTTACCTTACATACAATCAATTTAAATGAGCAATCTCTATTTTTTTCAAAAGGTAACCAACTAGGGGTTCGAAATCTTTCTTTTTTCTTTTTCTTTTAATTTTCCATGAAAATTTAAGAGCTTTTACATTTTTAGTTTCTTTTTTAGAAATACATGCAAATATTTTAAAATATTTTAACCAAATTTTTGAATTTTTCGAATGTTCTAATTTAAATAATGTTATCTATTTTCCAAAACAAGATACTTTCCTCCGATATTTTTCAATAGCATTCTTGTATAAATGAAATAAAATTATTTAAATTATCTGTTTTGAACTTATAGCCATCTGAAGCTGCAAAGGAGGAAGTTTTGAATAGAAATATTTTTTAAATATCTTACTTTTACTAACTTCACAAAAAAATTATTTAATTGCTTTTTTTTTGCTCCATTTCAATGGACAAAATTATTGGCGTACTCTTTCAAGCAAATATCATTATTGATTTTTGATGTGTCGCATGTGTAAGATATAATCAAATGTACAAAAATTTAATGTTGAGAAAAACGTGTTTTTGAATTATAAACAAGATTTCTTTGAACGTAATAGTATTTTGTACACTTACAACTTTTTTCCTCTTAATTATGTCATAATCAAAACAAATACAAATCTAAGAAGTTAATTATGTGAATTTTTAAAATCTTGAAATAAAAGTAAAATGTGATTTTTTGGCAAAGAGTGACATTTTCAGTGTAGTCGGACATCTTAATATAAAGATAATTTGTATTTTAAAAGAACAAACATTTAATACATCTTTCAAAGAAACTGTGTCTTGCTTTTAAAATTTACTTAAGACTAATTTTTGTAAAATGACAATTTAACTCCATTTATTTAGTGATGATATTTGTTTTTAAACCCTTTTGCAACATTCATCCTCCAAGAAGATGTGGGCATCTAAATTTCCTGCCATGTGACTGACTGCCCTTTTAAAAGAATCAATAACCGCTCACGTTCCGCCATTGCAACCAAAACAGTAAGAGAATGGTCTGCAAAGATATGCTTCGAAGAATTATAAAGCATTTCATAGCTTTCATATTTTTAACTGAAAGTAGCTGATTGGAAATTAAGTCTCAACTATTATTAATGAAGGGTATAAACAGATCATATTTCACCTTCAAAATTATCGTTATTTATTAATAAATTCTAACCCTTATATTTTTCTTAAATACTGAATATTTGAAACAAAAATTACTTTTCGCAGGGTTAGCTTCTGTTTCATTGAAGAAATCTTGAAGAATTAATAATCGTTTTTAGCAGAGCTGCTATTTTCAAAAGTCAGAATCTCAAGTCCTTTTCTTGAAATAGATTCATATAAAGGTGAAAATGTTTTACCCACTTAGAATCAATTATTACCTCTGATAACAGAATATCTCATGAAATCCAGAATCGATTATACCTATCAAACAAGGCTTTTTATGGACTGAGGGGGTTTTTAAAATCTAAATTTCTTTCAAGAAACACAATTTTTTTAATTTACAAAACACTTTTTATACCAGTTCTGACATATGCATCTGAGACTTGGACATTAACAAAACTGGAAGAAAATCAAATAGCATCCTTTGAGGGAACAATACTTCGAAGTATACTTGGAACTGTAATCGAAAACAATAGAGCTAGAGAAGAAGATTAATTTTGAATTATGTAGACTTTATAAGCAACCTGACATCATTAAACACATAAAAAGAAATAGAATGAATTGGATGGACCACATATAATTTGAATGCCTGGTGATAATGTTCTCAAAAATATACTGCATCTCTCAAAGTCACTGGGATTCGGAAACGTGGAAGATCAAGACTGAGATGGATTAACTCACTGGAATCAGGCTTTGATTATTAATTAGAAAGCTTGGAGAACGAAGGTTAATGAGAGGTCACTGTGGCGATAACTTCAAAGGAAGGCACTGGCCCACGAGGGACTGTCTTGCACTATGTGATGATGATGATTTTAGCAGAGCTCTTAGTACTTAATCATTCAAAAAGATAAAAGAAATTTAAAAATTCCACATTTTAATCCCAGTGAAAAATATCATTTTACAGAAATCTAAGAAATTATGTAATTTTCCTTGTTCTTAGTATTAGGAAAACCCTTATGGCAAATAACGTGCCAAATAGAAATTTTGCGCATGAAATTCCTCATTATATTCAAGAAAAACGTGTTTTTTATGTATATTTTTACACACAAACACATTTTCATCAAAAAATATTTTTGCAAATTTTCATAGGGTAAAAGAAGATACAACTCCAATCAATTAAATTATAACATATTTGTTAATGGATAAGGACTATCAACTGATTACATGAAGACAAACTGAGTATATTATAAAAAAACATTGAAATAAATTATTTACAATAATGGAAATCGCACGCGTTACAAAACAAGCTTTACAACGTTCCAGAAAAAGCTCTCTAGAACAGTTCCACTAGCAGAAACTCTAAGTCTCTCCGTCTTTTCGCGGTCAACGCACACTACAGAACTCTGATCTCGACTGACTCGCCCGTTGTCTCATAAGTCCTTTATATAGCTTCATGAAAATTTCCAGATTGATTCCAAAGACTTCTTGATAGTTCCTTGGTAAAACCATTTATCGCCAAATTTGTCACCAAGGGTGATAAAGTCGCAAATCTGGTAACCCTGTTTGTAACTTCTAAGGTTGCCAAAATTTTATTTTCCAGGTGCTTTAAGTAATTTTAAGTAATATTTTCAGTCCTTTAAAATAATACTCAATTTTTCCGTAAGCATTGTATCATTTCAGGTAGAACAACAAACATGGGATTTTTCAATGTTCACCAATGGAAAAGCTTTATTCATAAATTTTTTCACCTAAGTTTTTTTTAAAAAAAATGACAAAAAAAAGTATTATCTGCTCTGTAAGTTCATAATTAATAAATAGGAAGAACTGAAAACGTAAAACGAATAAGATGAATGAAATACGATGAAACTAACCATCTTTGAAAATATAAAAAAAAAGCTTAAAATTAACCACAAAGGACTTCCGGAAATTTCAATTACTCGATTTTTTTAAAATAATGGACTCCAGCTTCTATATGTTGTAACTAAGTAATTAAAAATCTTCAAAGAAATAAAAAATTCACATTTCCTTAAAAAAATTAATGAATTAAACTATTTTAGCAGGAGAGTAAAATCAATCTTAACTATTACTAATATTCAGATAAACCATAACTATAATCGTCAACTCTCTTTTAAAGACAAGCATCATAAAGACCGTTGCATATTAATCGATTTCAAAAACAAAATTAATATTAAGAGGTAATTTTTTTTCAAAACTGTTTTTCAGCTTTACATAATTATCTATTACGACAGAAGTACTTCAAATAACACTAACAGCGCAACATCTCATTTGCATAAATTGCTACTGAGATCAGGAAAATAGCCATTAATGCAACTGATCAGATATTCAGAAAGATACACAAATATATCGCTTCAAACCTACACTGCTTCTGCACTTACTGCTTTTAAAGCCATAATAGCTGTCCCAGAGGTGCAGTTCAGTTCCGAACGAAACTCATTGCAAATGCTGTACTAATTTTCATTTTACACACTCGTGAACATATTACGGTCGATTAGCGTCATAACATCAGAAGGGTCAATACAATCTCATGAGATTGGTATTATCAGGAGAAAATTCGTAAAGAGTATCATTCTAATATCAGAAAACTAAACGATGTCACAGGGACTGTGGCTGATCAACCATAACGAGGTCATGTGGAAAGGATATGATAGAATTTCTAGTATCTAGATGCTAAATATATATGAAAAGTGTGATCAAAGTGAATGCATGATTACTTAATATTTATTCTAAGCTATAAAATATTGTATCTGTTGTAGATTGTTAGTAGGGAGCATTTTTAAATGATTCATATTAAAATCAGATTTTTTCACGAGATATATTTAGATATCTCCTTATCATCAGTAGAATTTATTAGTTAATTTAAAAGTAGACTTTTTATATCATTTCAGTTCATTATATTAAATGCACCGTTTTATTTTTTAAATTTTCTTTCATTTAAAATTTAAAACTTTGCAAAAAAAAATTGGAGAGCAGCAGAAGGATCAGTTGGGATATTGCAAAATATTTGCGTGTTCTTGATTTTAAATGCATACTTAAATTTTTCATAGTGACAAAATTCTAGAGATTTATTTAACTATGTAGATATGAATGTGTGTGATGTAATCAAAATTCTTTTAGAAAATTGTGTTACTGTTATAACTTAAATAATATGTAAATAAATTTCCACAAATTTAAATCTCTCATTTAATTAGAATTAAAGACCTCGACTTTAATTTTAATGGCAATCTCTTAGTAAACAAATCAATGGTTTATCTGAAGGCTTGCTATAAGTTAGCTTATTTCCATAGTATGCTTGTAGTAATAAATAAAAATATGTTATATGTTAAACTAGCTGGTATACCCGTTCTTCGCACGGGTGAAATTAAATAACACAGATTGAAGGATAAAAAAGTTTTTAATGAGTTAATTTTACGCAAATTGCAAATTAAAGAAAAAAAGCTTATTGCATATCTCAGCTAAAAAAAAGAAAGAAAAAAAACACCTTTGTTAAATTTTAAGTATGTTGATCTAATAGCTGATAAAAAGGATTTTTTTTTATTTATAATTCCCCGTAACACTCTTGGGAGTCGATTTTTGAAAATACCTCCTAAGCTGATCTCTGCTCAGCAAAAGTAACACATTGCTAAAAGTTTTGCGTAATAAACGCTTAAAATAGTGTAAATAATTTATATCTGAAAGTGTAACACATTAATATTACTTTCTGTTGTATTTATTTTATGTTTAAATTGTAATATTCGCAAGCAACGCCGTTTCTTAAATTATAATGGCGATTCAATGAAAAATACAGCGAAATGATAACGATAGAATCAAGTTGGCAAATGTCTAGCTACTTTCATAGCTCGAGCTTTATTAGAGCTTTGTAAGACCCACCGTGTAGGGGAACGATGCACGTTAATGCTTTATCTACCACATTATGATTTATTGCAGTTTTTTTCATGCGATATTTTTTTTG
This sequence comes from Trichonephila clavipes, assembly GCA_019973935.1. Lineage (NCBI taxonomy): Eukaryota > Metazoa > Arthropoda > Arachnida > Araneae > Nephilidae > Trichonephila > Trichonephila clavipes. Next base: position 125,619 of record BMAU01020471.1, read on the forward strand.
GATCACTACATTGAAAATTAAGGGATATACATAAACGAAATATTTTACTTTGGGAAATTTAATCCGTTAGATATTTTAAATTAATTAAAGATATTCCACTGTAAAATTAATTATATACACCGCTCACTTAAAATAAATAGTCAAATCGTTTTCTAAGGTCTTCATTAACATACAAAAACATAATATACTTAAATTTTCAAAGAATATTCCTGCTAAGTATTGGTAGAATATTCCTTCTAAGTCGGTGTGGTGTAGTAGTAAGGAGAAGGGGGTGCCAGCTCAGGTGTCGTCCACGTCACTTGACCATGGTTCAAAATTACGTGGTCTGTTGCCAAAAGCCCTCGTGTAGCTGAACAGTGTGACGTTAATGTTCACTCACTCCAAAAAATACAGTACAGTGGTTATAATTATTTTATACTTAAAAATGGCAATATCCGCCTATTCAATTAAAATTATAGCGTTATAATTAACTACTAACCACAAACAAACTATGCAAATATGTCCAAATGATGTAGTGTGAAAGACAAAGTTTATCTACTGTAAGTACCAGAAGCAATAAAAGTATTTATTTTGAAAAAAAGATCAATTTCTTTCTACCAAATGTGCATAATGAAATCATTAAAAAAAACATTCAAATAATGAGAGATTTATAACAACCTCTCCCTTCAAAACTTAGTTTTATTCTGAAATAAAAAAAAATTAGGGATTATGCTGATCACAGGAATTAATTGAAAGCGAGCACCTTGCGTAGCCAAAACAAAAACAGTTCTTTCCCAAACAAAGATATATATGTGCTGACGTGGGTTTTTTTGCAGCGCACGTCAGAATTGTTTGCAGATGGCAGAATTTTTTCCTACTTACTTGACAAATATCGTTATATTTTGGACACTTCTCACAGTATCTTTATAAATGATAGCCTATGCTATAAATTATAGCCTATGTGTTATTCTGATGTATAAGCTAAGTTTCATTAAAATCCATTCAGTTGTTTTTGCGTGAAAGACGCCCAAACATCCTCACAAACTTCCGCATTTATAATATATATCTAGATGTAAATAGTTTATTATTAATAATGATTTTTACATTTTTGGATATTGTTTTATGAAATAATGAATTTTCTACTACTATTAATTTTTATCCTAAAAATATTTGAATCTCACTAAAACTAAAATTAACCCTCGCAAAACAGATAACTTTGACGTAACTTTTTGTTTAGGGAACATTAAATAAAAAAGAAATATTTTCTATAAAAGAGATGCTTTTAATTTTAATGTTATTAAGTTATCTTTTATAATATTGTTAAGGTACCTAAGAAAAAATTTATATTGCAACAATATATTCGTTACCAATAAAACAAACGTAATTCTTGACATAAAAAAGTTTTTAAATATCCCTTAGTTCATAGCTATCATATTGCTTTTCTTTATACTTATTACATTTCTAATGCATTCAAAATTAATGACTTGTATTTTTAAAGAAAGAACATAGTTTTAGATAGCACCATTCTTCGTTTTCTTTTTATATTTTTTTCCACTAAGTTCAATATTTTTGTCTGGTTTTAAATTTTTTTTATTTCTATTGGTTTTTTATCATACATTCACAAGTTGGCATCACAGGTGTCTATTCTTTTAATAATTTTTATTTTCTTTTAATCTCTTATATACTTAAAGAATCCGAAACTTCTCTTTGAGAACTTTAAAATGACGTGACGTAAAGAATAACTCAAATGATCGAAAGGTCAGTAGTTAAAATTACTTATGCGATTAGAAGTGGGAACGATGAAGATACCTCACAAGAATGTTTTTGTTTAGTCACTATTTATAAAGTAAATCATATAGTATAAAGGGGAGTAGTATTTTTTTTAAATAAATTTAGCTATATTGAAATCGTGACTTTCCTAAACTAAATTTATACATCCCTATCTTTCTGAAATAATAAATAAAAGCTTCTGAATTTTTATGTTATCAGTTTATTGTTTGGTCTTATTTTATATATATAGCTTAAAATTCAGCAATGGAAATATTTTAGAGATCCATAAATAAATTTTGATTACATTTAAATAAATAAACGGGTTTTGAAATAATAAATTATTCTCTACTAAGTTTTTAGTTTTTGAAACACAAAAATATATTGTGTTATGAATTTTTAGGGCTGTAGGTTCTTATCTTAAGTGAAACTGCTATCAACAAAGTTATATTCTTAAACTTTCTCCAGGATTCTAGATAGCTATTCAAAACATATTGACTGCAACGATAAAGATGACATCACTACAATAGCTTCTCTAACATTGCCAAATTGAACCATTTAAATAGCCAGCCATTTATGATCCTATTTTAAATACTTTAAACATTTCTCGCACCATGTTTTAGTTATTGCTTCCTTCCTTTCGACCTCGTTTCTCTGTTTATCCCTTAAAGCTCTTTCTTAAAATCGATTGATGACTTGCACAGAAAATCGACTCTAAAATATCATAAATCATTCTGGAATATTTCCATTTTCGAACAAAAAGAAAGCAGTTCTTCCAACTACAGCTACCCTTTGATGATATGTTCAGAATAAATATGGAAGTCATTTAATTCGGAGATATTTTTCAACAGAAAATTTATTTTCGGAAAAAAACGCGTAAATAAAAACAGGAAAACTAAGAGTTGAAAGGAGTAATACCAATGACATATGATTTTTTTTCCTTAAAAATATTTTATGATATTGGGTCTAAGATGCGCTTCTTTTTTCTAAAAAAATTGCCTTTTTATGTACAGAAAAGTCACGAGCAAAAATAATTTTTAGTCACACAAATGCTCTTGGTTATTTCGAGGAACTTATAAATAAGCAAAACTTTCGGACAAAAACTAGATTTTAAAATTTGTAAGCCGCTTAATTTTAATCCCAGTAATTGAAGTAAAAAGTTTTAAATACAATCTGCATTTTATTAGTTATATGTCTCCATAAACTAAAACCAAAATAAGAGTAATATAAAAAAAAAATTTTAAGTCAATTCCTACTTAGATCAACAAAGAAAAATTTTATTTTAGCTACTTTTTATTAAATAGTTACAATTAATATAAATATGTATATACATATGACAGAATCACAACATTAAGTGGTAATTAATTTTTATTAATTGTCATTAAAGTATCGTATTGTCATCCAAAACAGTGTGTGTATAAAATTTCAGTTCAACTGAATGCTTTAAAACGTGAGAAAAAACCTTTTCAATTTTTGACACAAGTCGCCAGCGTGGCTGCATTTGTAATTCTTTGAATAATTAGTTTTAATCAATTAATTTTTATTAATTATAATTTAATTATTGTGTTGTCATCCGAAATAATCATGTATATTAAATTTCAGCTCAATTGAGCGCTTTAAAATGTATTTTATTAACGATTGAAAATTCCACCAAGATAAATAAATATATAGAGAGTGTGAGTTAATAGTAGGAATTAAATTACTAAATAAACTAAATAAAATAAACTAAAATAATAGTATATTTACTTAATTATTTATATAACATTCAATATACTAATAACAAATATGTATTTCAAAACTTCCTACATGAGTATAGATGGACTTTTAAAAAACTAAACTAAACTCAGTGGTGCAACAGCCCATGAGGTCCAAAGTCTACTGTGCCTTTAGTATACGTGACCGTTGAGCTCTGAGGTGCATGAGCAGATGTCCCGATAAGGTGGTTAGTGTGAAGCGGAAAATCCCAGTGTTTAGTTTTCAAGCAAGTTTGGTACTCATTTATCGATCCACTGAAGGGATGAAAGGCTCAGTCGAGCTTCCCCAGCCCGAGGATAGAACCTGGGGCGTCTTCACTACCACTCGGCCACTGGGTCTGATAGACTTATAAAGGAATGTAACTTTGCGCAATGCGTAGAACGCAATTTTATTTAAAAGCGAATGTATGGAGAAAAAAACAATATGATGCAAAAAAATTGAAAATTTTTTATTGGGTATTCTCCCCATTAAAATCAATCAATATTGAAGTGTATGATTTAAAATGTTTGAAGATGGAGTTAATTGCGTAACATTGTTAAAATGAATCTCTCTGTGTACAAACAGAGTAACTACATACAGTGAATTAAGTTTAATAAGAAAACATTAAGACAAAATATCGGTTAACACGAAATAAATCAACGGTTCCGACGAACTACTATGCATTTTTTTCTATTAACATGAAACGAAAATCGCTTAATACGAAAATATTTTCCTTCACTTAATGAAAAGTTTGAGAAAGTTTCCGAATAATTGGATTGTCGTAATGTATCATCGGAAGAACTCGTTACAAGTACAGCCTCAATTTTATGGCAAAAAAAAACTTTTTGTAGTTTATTCAAATCTCAAAAAAAATATCATTGATACAGATTCCTACGACGAATGTTAAAAATATAACAACTCTTGTTTCCACGTCATCCGAAATGAGGAACGTCATGAAAAATATGTGCAGTTCCAATTCCAATGGTGAAATGAATAACAAAATGCACCACATTGAACGATTTGTTGACAATTTGATGCTAAAGAACATAATATAAAGAAAACTATCAAATTATTTTCCAAAAACTCAATAAATGCTTTTCTTTTTAAAAAAAACTTGAAAATTTTGAATTAAATTTCCCTAAGTTCTTGTGTGAATATTTTTGTTTCGTTTATCTCTTTTAAATACATGCATCTATACATATCTATGTAAATAAAGTGTACTCTAGTAAACTTAACTTTCTTGAATATACGGTGTGTTTTTTGGGGGGAGGGAGTGCAATATCCTTTGGCACGAAAAAATATTTCAGCAGTGGCGTAACGTACACCCCCACTAAGAGGTTCAGGGCCTGAGCGACCTGAGCGATGCCACGTACGTAAGATCCAGCTCGGGGCCCAGGCCTATAAATAGGGAGTGGCTTGCCGAAACTGAATTAGTCTTATTTTTATAGTTTAAGAATAGTCTTGTTCTGCCCGTGAAGAGTCGACAAGCGATTGTTCATTGCGTCAGCTATTGAGTAGTACGAGCGAGTGCTTGTGAATAATTTTTAAACATACTGATACACTGCTGGACAATTGCTAAGGACTGATCACAAATTGCTATGTAGCATAACATTAAGCGAGACATGAGGCCTAGTAGGATAAAATATAGTTGCCACACTGTTCAGACATTAGAATAAAGAATATTTATTGTTCTGGAAAGTACAAAAGCTGTGAAACATCTGAAAGAAAAAAAAATGTTCATTTGATCTGCGTACCGAGAAATGGAACAATGCATCTAAAAGTCAGCAGGCACCTTAAAGAAAGGTATCAGTATGGGATATGTCCACCGTGGAGTGTGATGCAACATTCCACACGTCGTACCATACTTTGCACAACATTATCCAGCAGCTGTTGAGGCAATTTATCCCATTCCTCTGTGAGTGCACGGATGAGGGTGTTCTTGTTTGACGGAGGATAGTTTCGACCAGAAAATTGCCTCCCCAAAGCATCCCACACATTTTCAATGGGGTTAAATCTGGAGAACGTTCTGGCCATATGAGACGTTGAATACCCTCGCTGTCTAGACAATCCTGAACAGCGAGTGATCGATGACATGTTGCGTTGTCGTCCATGAAAACAAATTTATCACCGACAGCACCACGGAAAAGACGAACATGAGGAAGTAGAACTTCATCAATGTATCGTTGGCCCATCATAGTCCCATTCGCAACCACATGTAGGCACGTGCGGCCATTGATCATGATGCCGGCCCACACCATGATACTGCATGTCGGATATCGGTCCTTTTCCTGGATATTTTCTGGACGATAAGCAGTACCACTCTCGCGCCAGATCAGTTGGCGTCTACAATCCGATGACAGACTGAACCTACTCTCATCTGAGAATAGTACGCATGCCCAGCCCTGTTCAGTCCAATTGTGTTGCTCACGACACCATTGCAAACGGGCAGTACGGTTCTGTCTGGTCAATGGGACACACACAACAGGTCTGCGTGCGTATAGTCCTCCTCCCCTCAAACGTCTGGCAACAGTTTTTCGGGAGATCTGCTTTCCTGAGGCAGCAAGAAACTGATTTGCCACCTGCTGAGCTGTGGTGCGCCTGTTCCTTTTTGCTGATAGGACGATATATCTGTCTTCTGCAGGCGTCGTACTTCTAACACGACCTCCCCGTGCCGTCTACTACACATTCCAGTAGTTTTAAATGACTTCCACAGCCGTGAAACAACGCTGTGAGCGATGTCGAACTCCCTGGCAACATCTGTTATTTTTCGCCCTTCTTCGATCTTTCCAATAATTCGGCCACTCATAAAATCGTCTATGTGATGTCGGGAAGACATGCCAAAAATTTTAAGTTCGTCTATTAAATCTTTCCTGTAAAACTTTGACTTGAAACAACAACTGTCCACACGCGTCAAAACCTTTAAAGCTCTTATGAACGCTATCACGTGATGAACAGACGTGGGAAAAAATTTGCATACTCATACTTCTTCTTACTAATATCCCGCACTTATTCTAATTTTCCACACTTTGCTTCCTTTTATTTTGTGGTTGCTATGGATGATAGTGTTATCCGTCCTTAGCAATTGTCCAGCAGTGTATATACTGATAGTTGTTGAAGGTGTGAAGACCTTTTGAGGTTTTTTTTGCGAATTTTGCTACTGAATCCTGTATTTCAAGGATTTTTACGACAATAACTTTCCATCGCTCCTGAAGAACTGACTTAATCTTTGCGACTGATTGTTTAAAATCCTGAAACCTCCCACCAACGTGACAATATTAATAACAATGAACTTAGCTTTAAGAAATAGTTTCTGAAATAAAAAGAAATATTTGCGCCAAAATAGTTTTAGTAGTAAGAAATAGTTTTATTTGACAATAATTATAATTACTATTATTATTCTATCTACAGTCATTTTAATTATAGCTATTATTACTATTTTATTTTCATTATATCACTCTACCATACATTTTATTTGTGAAGATAAAGTAATGATTAGGATGATGTTAACATCTGTTTAATTGTTTTTAGGATATTTAAGGAGTAAAATTTCCTTTCGATTTTAAACTTATGATACAAATATTTTGAAATAAATGTTTGTATCATAAATTGAATTTCATAAAATTCTTAATTAAGTAGAGCTACAATTAAGTTATTTTTATTACTTCAAAAATACTAGATTTTGAAAATCAATGTAAATAAGATTCACATTTTTGTTTTTATTTAGAAACAAACTCTGCACTTTGTAAAAATGTTTGATATATATAGATTGTTAGGCAAAAATATACTGTGTATAAATATTTCTAATGCTATTTGTTGCTGAATGACAGGTTTAAATCATAAAGGGGTACAATCTGGAATTATTGATTTTTCCACTGTGAAAAATGTGTAATTCCTTATTATTTTGTGTGATGCGTTTTATATCTATGATTTCAACTTTTCAAGCACAAAAAGTATCAGTGTGCATAATCTTTTAAAAGCATAATAGTCGTTTTATTTTATGTTTCAAAAATTATAGTATATATATATATATATATATATATATATATATACATATATAGTATTATATATATATAGTATTATATATATATATAGTATATATATAGTATTATATATATATATATATAGTATATATATAGTATTATATATATATATATATATATGTATAAGTTTTAAATGTTTAACTATGTGTCTATTTTTATACTAAAAAGATTGAAAAACGTTTCATGAACTATTATAAACTTTTTTTAAAAAAACCATATTAATATCAAAAGTACATTTTTTAGCTATTTTTTTTCAAATGAAATTTTGTTATTTGAAGAGATAACGTGGTGTCTATTCTCCAAGAAATATTAATGTTCAAAAATAGTTTAATCATAAATTTTAATCTTTTTATTTATGAGATTATCTATCCTGTTCGCTTATAAAAAAACGCTTCAAAAAAAACCGTTTACAAAACAATAGAATAAAAAAAATCATATAACTTTTGTATCTTATTATATTTAAAGGAAAAAATTAATATTCGGTACTGTTCCGTTTCGCCGACTCAAGCGATAAAGTTGCTAGAAATGATACAACTAACTCAAAACGGAATAATTACACTGATAACATTTTACCATCCCATTTCAAAACAAGCTGCGGTCAATTTTTTTATCAGTAACATTTTTTTCATAATACATCAAAAATGGATTAAAAACCAATGAGAAGTAAAGTTTATAACATTTTTTTATGTGTATATTGTTTGCTGTAGCCAATAAAGCTTGATTTGCGCCGACAAAAAGGAAAGGTACCCAATATTCTTATTAATAAATGTTGATTTGATTTATTATTATATTTTAATGTGTCACTTTCATTAGTGAAGAAGAGACAATGGAATTTTCCCAAAGGGAAGGGGCGAAGGAATAAGAAGTGTGATACCACGTAGTCTATCTTGAAAACATTCCACTCGAATATTTTCTTCCTTCCCTAGGGAAATTATAGGAAGACAAAACGGAGAACCACCCTTTTCCAATTTTTTTCCTGTCACTTTCTATGTAGTTTGTTAAGTCTTTCAATGGCTTTGAAGGGGTTTAAAGATGTGTGAACCAACCTTCTTTAAAAAGAACAAATATAATCTACAAAAATTTTGGTCATTTGGTTTGGTGCTGCCATCTATTGATGATAGAGAGAACTAAAACCCGATCTTCTGCAAATATATATATATATATATATATATATATATATATATATATATATATACTTAAAAATCTTATAGTTTTATTTTTTTTAAATTTAAAAAGTATGTTCATCTTTTAACCACTGCCCTTGGAAGGTTCAAACGTAGTTTCTTAGACAAATTAACTCTTGTTACAGGTCCCAATTCAATCACATGAGTGATAAAAAAATTGTTGAATGTAATGAATTTCAGGTAGGGTAAAGTTATTTAAACTAACGAAATAACTCCATGTTGTCTGCAACCTGCTTTGAAAAATGTATTTATATTCATTCTTATAGATGTTTAGCTCATAGTTCCATAGATATTATCTGTTCAAAAGATCCCCTAAGACTCCACTGCACCTTGCAAGAATAAAAAAGTGGTTGTTGAAGAATATACGCATTCATTTGATTTAGGCTAAAACATAGAAAATGATAACGTTATATTATACACATATTAATATTTTCTCGACGTATTAATTATAAAAGAAAATATAAGGTAAAGATTTTAAAAAATGCAAAAATAGAAGCCATGAGCACATATTTTTTAACCTGAAAAAGAAGCATAAAATTTATTTGATTATATTAATCATTTAATTTTTATATATAAAAATCTTCTGTGCGTGCGTATGTGACTAAACTCTCCTTAAAACGGTTGGACCGATTTTGATGAAATTTTTGTGGGGATTCAAGTGGAATCGAGAATGGTTTAGATTTACAATTCGGTCCGTTATCGCAATTAGTTAAAAAGATATTAATTAAAAACATTCAACTCAATATTCACCTGCATTGTTGTAAAAACGTTGTTGTTATAAAAATGACGTAAGTTGGCGTCGAAAATAGATTTTCAGCCAAACTGGCCAAACCAGGTCTTAAACAAAAATGCAAAGGAATCATGCTTTTTAGCGTTTTTATATAATTAATATCTTTACAAATAATATTTATATATGTAGTTCTTCTGTGCGTGTGTATGTGACTGAACTTCTCCTAAACGGCTGGACCGATTTTGATGACATTTTTTGTGTGGGTTCAAGTGCATTCGAGAATGATTTAGATTCACAATTCGGTCCAATATCGCAATTAGTTAAAAATATATTAATTAAAAACCTTAAAACGCATAATTATTTCACCCCTGTGTGCTGTTTGTTCTGCTAATGCGTGGCAAGAAAAAAAAGAAAGAAGAGGAGAGAATTTTTCGATATTTTCGTCGTTTTTAAATTGACAATCAAAATGCGCCAAAATTATGTAAGGGCACACAACTGTTCATAAAAAAATCATGGGCAATATTCTTGAGGCCACTGTTTTGAGTCACAAACTTCAAGGTGAAGTTGTACTTCTACCACAGATCCCAATGATTCTTTCAGACTCACCTACCCATTCAAATGTTTGCAATTTCCAATTCGCTTGGTATTTGCAAGGATCATTAATAAGTCACAAGGTCAAACAATGACAATTTATGGCTTAGATTTAGAAAACCCTTGCTTTTCGCAAGGCCAATTACATGTTGCATGTCCGAGGTTTGGCAAACTATCGCATTTGTTTGCTTATACCCCTCAAGGATTAACCAAAAACATTGTACATTCAATGACATTACGATAAATTTATTTTTTGTGCATTAAAAAAATATACCTGTTATGAAATTAGCTCGAGTTTTATCTTTTTTATCCTTTAATCAAAACAAGTTTAAGTTTCTATTCAGAATAGCTTCTATATTCAACTTAGTTCGTAGTAAATACATATTCACACGCAATCGATAGGTCGAATTGTGGTAACTGTACATGTGATGATGTCAGGTATTGTAATAACTTTCTTTATAAAAAATTTCATCAAAACTATACAGATTGTTACAACTTATTCAAAAAAGTTTGTAATTTTCGGATTTAAGACGTGTGTACAAGACAAAGTCTGTCGGGACCGCTATAGTTATGTAAACGTGTTTGTACACAGAGTAAAAACAGCTTTACCAGATGGAATTCCGGTAGTGACGCCATCTGTCGTTTGAACTATAAGGCTATTCTTAAAATTGAAACTCAAATAATACATTTTTTCCCCCACAAAAGTCATTTACTTTTTACACTCAGTTATTTTTCATTGGATTTAAATCCATTAGGAAGTTTTTCCCAACTTATTACTTAAGTTTGAAGCCTTTTTTAAATTATTTTCTTAGTTATAAAATGCGCACGTTTAAACAATTGATTTCTTTGACTTAGGTGTTTAAGAAACAAACATGAGCAAAATGTTTATTATTTTTTCAAAATTGTAAAGAAACATATAATCTAATGAACTAATTTTTTAGATTATATTTTTACTCCCTTAACTTCTTTTATGACTTGCATTTTTGGAAAAAATGTAATTTTAAAAAATCCCAAAAATTGTGCGAATTACTTAGATAAGTTTTCGTTGTTTTGAGCATAATTCCCTTTTCCAACAATTTGGAAGGAACCTTTGACTACCCCATTTATTCATCACTCAGCTTTAAATATAAAATACCAAAGTACATGTTTAAATATGCGATATGTACAGCACAAATTCTCTATTATTCAAATTTAACTTTAACAAAGCTTTTGAGCTGTTCAATTAAAAATTTTGTCAATCTATAAAGAATATATTTATTATACACCTTAAGAATTTACCCTTTTAAATTGTATTTAACAGGGTCTAATACTTAGGATTGAATATAAAGCTTTCTCCGGCTAGTTAATAAATTTAACTGAGACATTGTTAATGAAAGAGAAAAAATAGCGTTATATTGAAATAAATGAGAATTAAATAAACATTAGAAGTTATTCATAATTTTGAAATATTTTGTTGCATTTATTATTATATATTTTATAAGTTAATTAAAAAATACTACAAGAGACAAAAAAAAACACTAGAAGATTTTTAAAAAGTATTCTTAAAAATACAATTTTTTAAATATGAGAAATAAAAAAAATTAAAGTCATAATAAAACGAACATTATTTTTTTTCGAATATTTTTCAATTGTAACTGCCTAAGATTTAATATTTTTTAATTAAAGTTAGGCAACATATAAATAAAATATTTTTATTCAAAATTTGATACACAGTACAGAATTTAAGCTCATTTTCATGTAGAACAAATTTGATTGCAGAATAATAATTTTACTTCGCTCGATAACATGCAATTATAAACAAAAATCTTTAAAGTTTTTGGTACAAGGCATTCTTTATTGCTTATTTCTTATTATTATTAGATAAAATCAATTACGTAAAACTACATTTTTTTACAAATCAAAATTTTCCATCCTTTCAGTTTTCTTAGATGTGTATCACAATTTTTTACAGATATTCATATTAGATTGAACAATGATTAATAATATACTGATAAAAAATTTTAATGCATTTATAAGCATTAATAAAGAACTATTTTACTATGTTTAATAATTCAATAGAATCATTTTTTGTTATACCTTTTTATTACAAATTTAACAAATATTACATTCAATTAGTTTAAAACAAAATATTGTTAAAGTGAGAGAATTATTTATCACTAAACTTGCATTTTTGCAGTTGTATATTTTAAGAAATTTATAACTGCAATTTATTCACATTCAAAACATTAATTTCATGTTAATACAGATAAGATATTTATTAGTTCTTTTCTAAAAAATATTATTAGGTAGAATTCCTCATCTTTAAAAATTATGCACAAGAACCTTTTTGTTATAAGTCTTAATGATCAAAAAATACACAGAAAAAAAATAACATACAACAATCAACAAAAAAATTACTTATGATTAAACACTTTTCCCAAACATTGATTATTTTTTTCTAAAACTAAACATATTATGAATAATCAAATTTATGTTATTTATTTATACAAAAAAATGACAAATATTCAATCATAAATAGCTAAAAAAATGAAACATTTTACTGCATTTTAAAGAACCCATAAATTGAAAAAATGATTGAATAGTTGTTTATCAGCATTTTTGCAACGCTTTTAACAGCACAAAACTTCTTCGTGACCGACCTAGTAATTTTGAGCCACGGTCAAGTGACGAAAACGAAACCTGAAGTAACACCCCACTTTCTAAACCTCCACACCCCACCAAAGGTGGACTTTGTGCCTACACAAATCCAAAGCCTGAGAAAGTCAGAATGAACCTAGCATATCCAAATGATTCAACTTTTAACTTTTGATTCGAAAAATTCACTTCAGCTCGATTTTAATATTTACGCCGTATTTATGTAAATTGTGAAGCATAATAACCGGTGCTTTATGTGTTATATATATATATAATACATTTATATATATATATATATATATATATATATATATATAAATACAAAAAAATGTATGAATTGTTTTGGTAATCATAATTTTTCTGCTTACCCTTCTGTATCTAAACATTGTTGTGTTAGAATTTTTAAAACTCGAATTTTTTGGAACTCTAAATATAAGAATTTATCTCGTACAGCAAAACGAAATATTCATATTTTCGATTGTATAGATAAAAATCAAAGAGATAAGGATTTTAGTAACATATTGGAAACCAGGTTTTTCAGAGATCTTCATGTTCAGGTTTTATATTTTTATTATGCTATTGCTTGTTATGTTCTGATGGGGGGCCGCCGGTCCCTAAGGATTGCAACTGTAATTTTTCTATTTGCCCTGTTGTTGTTTACAAGAAAAGGAATTTCTGGGAGCGCCTCTTACCCCACCGAAAAGGGTGACGCGTTCCCACGCCTGGAAGAAGGCAATGTACCCATAAATACATCATGGTTTGGGATGTTTTTTGGGAATTTCCCGCGTTTGGGGTAAGTCATTGACCGCGAGAGGATATCCCTCCGCTGACCCCAGACCAATCAGAAAAGCTGATTGAGTTTCGAAAAAGAATCCGCTTCAGAACACACAAGTAAACCGCCGCGAAATATAAGCGCATGCACGACGAATTGAGACACTCTCTGACACAATTTTTATCACCGATTTTGGTCTGACGACCCTATTTGACGAACACCGCGGTTGGAGACTCTCGAGATGTCCACACCATGATTCCTCTCTCTCAGATCCCTATTAGTTGACAGTTAAGTCATGTTCTGTTATGTATCTCTTTATAATTTAACGTAAATTCAATCTTATTGTTTTAAAATAAATTAATGATTAATTAGAAAATGGTTTTTATTTAGCGTACAGTTTATTTGTTTTTAAAAGATCTAATGTTTAAACGTAAACTATAGTGTGACGCCAACAGAAGAATAGAACCGGGTTTTATTTGAAATGGATAGAACGAAATAAATTAATCAAATTAACTTAAGTTAAACTGGCGTCGCATTAGTTCTTTATCTATTATTTCTTATTTTTGATATATAATGCATATTTCTTTATATATATATATATCATGATTGGTTAAACTTAGTCTGATGATTTGTTGCATTTAATGAGTAATCTAAATTTTGATACAAATGTGTCGCAGTGTTATAACGAATTAGTTTCTTTACTGTAAAAAAATAACAAAAAATTTGAATTTAATAAATGAGTAAAATTAAGAACTCAACAAATGGGAAAAGTTCATTTCGATAAAACAAAGTTTTCTTCGTCATCTCAGAAAATTTTTTATCAAGGAAAAGAAGCCTTAAATGTTACTCGCTTCCCGCCGTGTACAGGAGCTGATGCCTGCAACAAGCCCGATATCCTGACATTGGCATGGTGTAGAGATTTGGAGAGTAGTATATCAACCACGGTTTCAGCCTTGAACTTGACTTAGGTCTAAAATTACAAGGTCCGTCACCAATAATGCTCGTGTCGCTTTTAAGAACGAAGCTAATAAAATATATATAAAATCTCAAGCAACTCCAAAAATTCCAAATATTTAGAAAAAAATTATGTAAAAATATACAAAATTTAAAAATGGACTTCTTTACCAAAAAAGAGTGAAAATAATTAACAAAGAACAGCCTATTTTATAGTAGGATCATTTAGTTAAAATAAAACAGGAAAGCTGTCAAAATTATGAGTGAGAGCTATATTAACACTTTGCACTACAAAGCAACGCTAAGGCTACTGGTGAATTAGACTTCGTTATTTTGAACCTTTCTTAAGTGACCCGGATGACATCTGACTCGACACCCCCTATCAGAGTCCCCCACTATGCCAGTGGATGGACTCTGAGTCGGCAGATTTAACGTGCATCAGCCTCCTCTACACTCCGAGTCTTCAGTGGCACCAGATCTCGGATACACAACATACCGGCTACGAGTTCATGACCGTAACCATTAAGCTACCACTGCCACATAAAATTATGTATTTTATACAAAAAAAAAAAGAAATAGACAGGATGTCTGCCCCAAACTTATAAAGACGACTTCTTAACGTCGATTGAAACAATGTTTAATTTTTGTCACCAAACGATTTTTTTCAAAAAAAGAAAAGAAAAGAATTTTTTGTGACCAAACGATTTTTTTTCAAAAAAAAAAAAAAAAAAAGAAAAGAAAGGAATTTCTAAATTAGTAACAAACTTACTAAATCCGTCCTATCTATTTTATATTGTGCTTCCATGACAAATTGTTGGCAAAAAACAAAAACCCTAAATTGAAATATTGGAAGTATTAATACTAATTTGGGTGCGGTATTTTCAACCAGCTGATTCCCTTATAAATATTATCTATATTGAAAATTTTCACTGGCGTTAGATTAATTTATACGGAAACATCAAGAAGAAAATTGTTTCGAATTTATGAAACACTGATTATTCATCGAATAATTTTACTGATTGTTTCGTGATTTTGGGCTATATACACACGCACAAAATCGTAAATTAATGTTTTATATAAAACCAAGCTTATGTTTTAATGATTATTTACAGTCATCGAGTACTGGATCCATTCCTAAATTGACGATTCCTTCTCCATTCGAAATACCATTCGATGGTTTATTGTTCGATAGGTGTAGATAGTACAGACGTCGTGTCTCTCGATCAGATGGACCCCAGTCAGGATGAGGACGAAACGCTGCTCTTAGATTCTGTTAAGTAAGAAAAGAATTAGATATACACCTCAAGAAAAAGAAAGAACTATTTAAGAAAATACATTTTCTTTTAGCGCAAGTAGTATTTTATGAAAAGTAAAAAGATTTTTGAATATATATAAATTTTTTAATATTTTTTATTCGTTACTGGAGAAATTTTGATGTATCTAAAAGAAGAAAGACATAATTGTGATTAGGACCATGATTTTACTGTTTACAAAAATTAACATTTTAATTGTTCTATATTTTGAAAAGAAAACATATTACAATCGTTTAAAAACAAAGGAAAAATAAATATTGGATTTAAATGTACCAACAATAATAATAATACTAAATTAAGGGGCTTAATATACTGTTAAATTTAAATAGTTAAGCCACGAAAGAAAATTTGGGCATGTTATATTGTGTGATTCAGTGCTTTTATTTTTATTTTAAATTTGTGCGCCTAAATGAGATAATTCTTGATTTATTCAATTTCCCATAGTTTCTGAAAATTAAAATTTTGGTGAGTTTTTAGTTTTTATAATTTAAAGTTGTGAATAATCTTCTATTTTTGAAAAGGTTTATGAATACAAAGATAACAGCTAAGTTTTAAAAAAAATTACAAATAATTTATTAACATTAGAACTGAAACTTAAAATGTATTTTAAAGAACTTCTATTGGCAAATATTTTGTATTAAGACCACACTTTCTTGATTTTTTTTTTCACAATCTCTAGAAATCACTGTACTATAAAAATAAAAAATTGTTTTAAAAATGTTTTATTGCGAAATTATTTCTTATTATATACTTACACTTTTAAAATAATGTATATATTTCTTTTCTCTTTAGAAAATATATTAAAATAAACGGAATTATACAGCAAACTTTTCTTCCAACTTCAATTTATAAAAAACACAAATTGAATGGTTACAATTCAATCATTTTTATTTTACTTTACATAAGCAAAAATACGCTAAATTTGAAAGTAGTACGGTATAGCTAACTATATTTTCTTCTTGCACTTACCTTTCGATACTTAACAATTTGTACAATGGCCCAAATAGGTATTTGCAAAACAGAAACCATTACTAAGACCCAACCAATTCTATCAGCCCACGTTGGATATTCCTTTCCACCATATTGTATCACAGTATGTGTGCATAAACTGTATATTAAAACAAACTGAAAAAATGGAAATAAATACATTTAGAGTTAATAGTTATGTCATAATATATTTTGTGAAGCATGTACTATATTGCTTGAGAAATGTAAAAAGTAAAACAAAAAAATTATTTATAAAACTATGTAAAAAGGCCTGGATTAATTAAATCGTAGAAATTAAGAAATTTTTAAAATAAGAATTATCATATACATAGAATTTTGAAAATAAGTAAAAAAATAACAGTTATAAAAATATTCAAAGCACATTTATACAAAAAAGAACTATCAATTCGCATAAATCTTAAATTTCCAGCTTCAGCATTAATAGGTACATTTGAATTGGTTTATGATTTGACGAACCTAAGGTTCTAGATCGTTCTATAAACAATGAACAACGTGCTTTTAAACCTCGTTAAAATTAAAAGTGTTCAGCACTAAAGCTAGCATCTCGCTCTTTTTTTCCAAATCACAAGTCTTTGAGATACAATTTTATGTAACGTTCGGCAGCCTCTATTTTCTTTCACAATATTATACCTTTAGTCAGTGGCGCACACAGGAATTTTTCAAGGGGGGGTCCGGGGTCGAAAGTTCACCATTCTTGTATCATGCTCCTTTTGATTTTGTTGATTTTCGGGGACAAAACACAGTAAAAAACTAGTTTTTAAATAAATTATTATCATTAATTAATAAAATTAATCATTAATAGCAAGTAATTAATTAATTTTTACGCGCTATATACTTAGAATTATAATCAATCGGAAAAAAAATCAAGGGCTTTGGGGGGGGATCCGCTTCACTGCCTTTAGTAGATTCTCAAATACACGACCCAGTCCGCGCATTATCAATCATTAATCCTAGAGCTACCTAGAGAGGAAATTGATCATACATAATTTCCTAAATATTTTTACAATGCTCTCAAAAAAGAAAAAATCAGAATTGTTTCTCTTTTGTGCACTACCACTCTTTGGCAATTTTGGGGTGTTGATGTGATGATCTCTCCAAGAGATTGACTTGACTTATCTAGTTGCGCAATAAACTCTGATACAAAAATTTAAAATCACAAGTTATGACTCAAATGCAGCAGAAAATTTTAAATGTCGTCTTTCGAGATGACTTGCAAATGTTTTTAACAAATTATAGTACTTCACGCATGTTGTTCTGTCGGAGATTTTTAAGACTCTTAAATATTCTTTTTTTTAAATTAATTTACTTGTTTAACTCCTAATGCTCCACATTGCATAATATGAGATTTACAGACGTAAGTGGTAACAGCATTATATAATTTAAAGCAAAATTAAAAAGTACATTTAAGATACAAATATAAAATAAAAAGGAAGGGGGAAAATGCACAAATATAAGAAGGGGGAGGTATATATAAAACTTTAAAAATCTATACAGTAAACAAAATTTCTTAAGCCATTAAGGCTTTCAGTACGATTGACCAACAAAGACAAAACAGGTAGCCAGGAAATACCTACACATTTCAACTCCTTTCTAAAATATTCTCATTTACAAAAATATAGGTTAAAATACAACAAGACATGTTCCGCAGTTTCAGCATCCTGACCCCAAAAACAAATATCACTACCAATTACATTAAACCTAGACAAAGCTCTTAAAATTTCCATGTCCTGTAAGAATCTGGGATAGTTTAAAATCAGTAAAAATATTTCTTACATTTTAGCCATTGATAAATGGTCAGAAAGAAACTTTTAAATCCACAAAGCTTTAGGTGAGGCTAAGGATTCTGTATTTCAGGTTGCAATAGTTCTTTCTCAAGCTAAATACTTCCAGTGGGACAACGGCACAGATATCGAAAAGTCCATATCTTGGTAAGTTGCCTCTTTTTGGCCAACCAGTCTCTTAATTCAAACATCGAAAAATTCGAATAAGTAAGAGATTTTTTGTGGCAACAACGTTCCAGACCGTACTAGGAGCGTTTGTATACGCTTGTTGAGAACCCTAGCTCCAAATTCCTTATTGAAAGAAGACTCTTCTTGCTAACGTCAAAAATAACAATGTAACACATAGTAAACGAAGAGGTTGACTAAGAGGTTACCGAAGAATAACTGGCCAATTTTTTACGAAGTAACTAAGGCGCCAAAGGTACTTAAACCAAAAACACTGATGTTGTATCCTGTTCATCATAGCCACAGACGATCTCTGTTTGCTGACAAGAATTTTTCTGACATTTAAGAATTTCTCAACCATTAGAATGACTGTGTATACTCAAGGGAATCCCAAGAAGCTAAAGAGAAGAAACAATTCATGTACAGAACTCATCATCTGGCTTCCGCAATAGTTTGTTGAAGTGTCAGGTATGAAGGAACCTCAGAGATTCATTTTTACGAGAAAGGAATTAAACCCACGGTAATGGGTATCAAGACACTATTATTGGGCTATTGGGAAGCTCTTAAATGTAAACCTGTTCTATGGAAATGATGTGACTATTCAGCAGGACTATGTTCTTGTTCATTAGGGGAAGACAACCCAGAGATGGTTGAAACAGAAAGTGTCGGAATTCATAGAACATAAAGATAGGCTGTACAGCCATCCGGATTTAAATCCATCCGAATATTAATTGTAGTCATTATTTGAGTTGATGGTGTTCCGAAAACGCCATCCCAATTTGAAGAGTATTAATTGTTTTTGAAGGAAGGCAACGGTGAGAATTCCCATGGAGGTAGTGCGTTCTTCGATAAATGACTGGACTAAAATACTTAAAGCCTGTGTAAAATCAAAAGATGATCAATTTAAATAAAAGATACATATTGTTAACTGTAAAGAAAACGTAAACCCTTAAAATGATTTAGTTTTAAATTTCATTACAAAGATGGTATACATCGTATCTTACGTATTAACGCAAACTATTGGCGACATTATATGAAACGAAGCTCTTGACTGTCAATTCAGATCATGCGACACATGCTCAATTGAGGTTGCTAACTTGACGAGTTATCTTGAACGTGTTGATGATTGTTGCGATAATATGTAAGTATCCAAAGGTTTTCTTATTTGAACTCCTTTGTAATTGTATCATAACTTATGACAGGGATAGGTAAAAGCTCTAATTGATTGTTGGGTGAGATTGGTCTTTCTGGGTAGTAAAAAAATAAATCAGAATACGAATCAAAATTATATGATGAAAAACTAATATTTTCTAAATATAAATAGGTTTATTTTTTCAACCGTATAAAAAAATTACACATGTGCATGAACGTAAAAGAATCTCAACATTTAATAAATAGAATGCAAATGTGGCTTAAAAGTTCGATACAATGTAAATAAAATTATCTTATCAACTAGACTAATACCATAAAAGTGAAGTTAATTTTATTGCAGTAATATTCTTTGTCTAGTTTACATCAATAGTTGGAAATTAGCATTCTTATTTTTGTGTTTCTGTATAACAAATGTTATTTTATACTAATACATGAAACTTCTTCTGTAACATTTGGAAATACTTTCCTTCCTTTGTTTCTAATGGCAAAAGTTCCATGTTGTTTCTTAGGGGTATAATGCTTATATATATATATATATTATATTTATTTACTATAACAAACCTATATAACCATGATATTCTAAACATATATTTCTTCTAAAATACACAGTTGAAAACTTTTAAGGAGTTATAAGAAAGCTATAATAATAACTGAATAGAGGAAGAGAGAAAAAGAAGAAAACTTTTCAATGAAATATCTAAAATGTGTTTCTTTTTGCCATACTTGAAAGAGTGTTCAAACTTAAGAATTGACATTTGTAAGTTATTAAATATTGTAATAAAAGTAAATATTTAAATTTTTAATTTCTCAGCAATCATTTGAGAAAATAAAAAAAATTTATTCATATTTCTTAATAATAAGAGACAAAAGATTTTCTATCAAAATACTCCTGTAATATATTTATGATTGCATATTTTTCTATACGGCATTTGACATCTGTGTAGAATAATTTTTTTGTAAAAAAGAAATTTTATTTTGTAACGTTTTCCTAATTCATTTTATGTAAATTTTTGTGAAGATTTCAGAGAATTTAAATTGATATTTGATCCTACACTGCAAATTTTCTAAGTATGCTTAGAGAATGTTTCTGTAGAAAAAAAATCTTTGATTCTTAAAAAATATATGTGAAATTCTACATAATTATAAAAGTAAAGAAAACGAAGTTATTCAGACTGTATAAATCGTGTAAAAATGTTCATTTTGTAACAGTTAAAAGGAATTAAGGACCTCATTTTTATACTAAAGTAAGATTTATTTACCTTTTACGTAAGCAGTTAAAGAATATTTGCAATTAAGATATTGAAACAATAATTGATTAAATTGATAAATTTGCCTTTTTACATGTAGAATTTGATTTATGTGTATTCTGGAAAAATCAAGTTCTTTGTGAAAAGTCTAAAATTCAACAAATACAAATAAATTATTAAATTTATTAATTTCTGCTACAAAAATATTTATCTAAAATGAAAAAATAAGGTCCTTTTTTAAATTTCATACAACAAATTTTATATCAAAATACTAATAGTATTTCAATTCATTAACATATCATTTTATTCTTATAAAAAGATTATAAAATTATTTTTTATAATTGCTATTTATTAACTAGTAATTGTAACAAAATGTACTCTCAAGATAAATAAAGCAATATCTTACCCACAAAACAACTGGTGAAATATATTTCCAGCACAACCTCCAATAAATGCCAGGTTTAAATCCCAACATAAAATCTAAATCATTCGCAAACTTATCAGCTCCTAAATAAAGACTTTACAATTACTCAACTTGAATACGCATCGTAAGCGATTCTGTATTACATATCACACAATAACTGCATGTTTATAATATTTTAAATTATAAATCAACTTTTGAACCGCGGAGATTTAATTTAAAACAGCAATATTTTTTAAATGTATTGTATAATAAAAGTTAATATGAAAAACAAAAATTATCTTTATCAATATGTTGTAACATACAACAATTACAGAACTATTATTATAAGTTGTAAATAAACTTTCGGATATCAGAGTTTTAATTTAAAATAGTAATTTATTTTATGCAGTATAATTCCTATTATGTAGTAAAAAAATAGTTTCCTAAAAATCGTTGGACAGAGGGATACAATGAAACTAATATGAAAGGCCCTCAAGTATTGGAAGAGTGAGTACAGACGAATAAAGTAATTTAATTTTTTTTATTTTATCTGATTAAAAAGAAAAAAATTTCAACGCTTACCGTATCCCCACATCAATGCAGTAGATTCAATGGTAGCAATGAAAATGCTAGCAAATCCTCCTCCATAAGTGTCCATTAAATTAAGTACATATTGCCCACCCTAAAAATGTTTCGAAAATAAATTATTTTTTAAATTAGTGATAGTTTTTATGGTTTATAAGAAGCTATAAATAATTTTAAATGGTATCAGAAAATGAGTTTAGTGAGATTTTGCATTTGTTAGAAACTCTTACCAATAATTAACTCCTTTCCTACAAATTTAGTTAGTGTCACTACCGAAAGGAGAAAAAATATTGAAAGTAGCGTAAGACTCCTAGGGAAAAAATTTAACGCTAAATATTTATTCATGTGAAAACAGCTCACAACAGCAGAAATTAACAGATATTACCTCAGGAGTTTTAACAATACAACAAGGTAAGCAACAAGCGATCGACTACTGTCTGACGTATCAATCGAGTCTATCGCTCAATGTCGCTCTTTCTCGGTGATGGTTTCTTTTTATCCGTCCTCAAAAATTCACATGACAATCAATAGACTTTTAGAATTTGTCGTGAAGTTTGGTTTATAACTATAGGGCCCTCAGAATATTATCACGTGAAAGGACTTTTTGACAATGTGTTTGACTATTTGTAAGTTCTATGATATTAAATGAATTGTTTCAACAATTTTTAGGGACAATTTAACATTTATAGAAAGAGTTTAATGCCGTGTATTAAAAGAAACCGGGTTATAATGATAATGATGAATGATAAGTGGTGAAGAAGGTAAAGATGAATGAGAACATGGAAATTAAATATATATAATATGTGTGATCGTCTTTGAAGAAAATGTTTATTGTGACATTAAAATAATGCATACTTTAACTCCTGTAAGATCGTCTAGTAGTTGAATTAAACACTCTAATTAACCGGATTTACCGTTTTTATTATTTCCTTCAAAACACATCACTATATTAATATTTTCATTTACAATTAAAAGTCACAACGGGAACTACATGCAGCTTCGTCCATTTTACGTTCCTGAGTCTTCTTCTTCTCTCCTTCCCGCTCAAAGGCCAAAACAGTTAACACCAGTGCCCTCTTTCTAGTCTATCGTGTGCTATGTGTCAAGCCTCCTAGTGTACTATGTGCCACGCCGTTACACTCCTTAACTGCCGATTAAAAGTTGCGTGATTCGTTCTCCAATGCCACCAGTCTTTACATAAGCGCGCGTATGCCGTGCATTGAGGAAAAAGAAAAAGGGTAAATAAGTTGTTTTTCTGAAAAAAGTGTATTTTTCACAAACACTGTCAAGGTCACTTTATTTTATACCAAATCCTTCCAAATAATTTCACCAATAGTAGCGTCCAAATCCTTCCGAATAATTTTACCAATAGTAGCGCAAAAAAAAAGGATCATATATCAGAAAGGCGTATATATTGTATTCACCAATAGTAGAGTTACAGGGTTAATAAAATAAAAATAACATGATGCGTATGCACCACTGTGTACCATGAAATTGTAGAAAATGGCTTTTTGCGATCAGTGCAATGAAAAGCCAACTCAATAAAAAGGTCTTGCATATGTGCAAACATCGGAAACATGATGTAAAAGATGATGCGACGGCAGGCAAAAATTAAAAGGTAAAACACGCAATAAAAGGCATTTTTTTTTAACAGATTGACATTATTTGTATTTTACCAAACTCTCACAATCATTTAAGAAATGTAATCTTAATTCATAAACACGTATTCTTTCTTTTTACCAAAATGCAATGAATAAATCATAGAAAGTTAATATTATATTAATAATAAAATGACCAAAAGATCAAAACAATTCATTATAAAAATGTATAAATAATGTTATGTTTATATTTTAAATTATAAAACATAGAAAAATTTCGCTCCAGTTATAAAAAATATGATGATATTTATTAATTTTCTTAGCAAAGTAAGAGCTAATATTAAATTCATAGACCTGATTTTGGATTTTATTTTAGATGATTTACGGAATCCGCTTAAGCAATTTCTAATGCAATGGAAGAGAGAAATTAGAGACTATTGCAAGTTCAAAAATAAGAAAAAGAGGGAAATATTTGGTTTGTATAAAACTTATGTGTCTGGTTTGTCCACTACTGAATTTTGCTAAAGAAAATTGAAACTTTTCGGAACTAGTCAGAAACAAATACAGGGTACAATGAGCAAAAAAAAAACAATTCATGGCATAAGACTGGTACAGGTACTGAACTTCAGAGGCGTAAGATACCATTATTTTGGAATGATCAGCTTGCAGTCAACCTTTCATGAATTTGTTATTTCAATATGATGTGCAAAGACAACCGTTAGACTGAAGTAGATCTATAAAAAAATGCAGCTCCATTTTGGAGAGGAACCATGAAAGAGCTATAAGTTACCTTGGAAAGCCGCCTCACGCCTATGCGCGCGTGTGTGTGTGTAGCGTTGGCCGGTGAGATGGTTTATTTTGATTGTTGGCATATCTGGTTTCAAAAAACATCTTCAGAATTAATTTTCTTTTTTGTTTTACACACACATAGCGTAGATGGGCAATCACCTTTATATTTCACAGCTATTTGGTAAGAACACGAAAACAGACACATATAACAGAAGCGACAAGCAGCAGCGACATTTCACAGGACGAACACAAAGACAAAGAGCTTGATTACAAAGGATTTTCGCTTTTTATACCCAGCAATGAAGATCGCGTGACTCCTTAGTAATAAGAGCTCTGATTGGTTAAAAAGGCGCGAAAGGGGTTTCTGAAACTAGTTGATTACGATTAAGATTAGGGCGTTGGTTTTGAACCAAAGAATTAAAGCTTGTTTAAATATTATTAAAAGAGTTAATTAAAAGGATTCTAGAGGGAATTATTATATATATATATATATATATATATATATATATATATATATATATATATATATTTAATTTCCTTTCGGCGTTTAGCTACGAAAACTGCTCCTCATGCGGAGGGTGGTCTTACCAGGAAAAGTTATCCGATGTTCATACCCTCCTATCCGTCTCTAACATTACCTCTGCCAATCCCTTGCCTCAATAGGGCAGTAAAAAAAATTCTAAGCTGGGGAACACAAAAACAGTTATTTTTTTCTTATGTAATTATATAAAGCCTTACCTTAGTGCCCTGCGCAATTTCCAAAAGTCCATGCAAGTTTGGACAGTAGAATTTTATTGAATAGAGGTGTATTTTTATTCAAAAATTTTCCCTTAAATTTGTTATTAGTACCAATACAAAACATATGTTTGAAAAACATACTTCAAGTATAAATTACGGATTGTGGTAAAGAGTTTTATTCAATCAAAGTATTTATTTAATCTTACTGTAGACAGAAGATAAATTACCATTATACTTCAACAATATATTGTTATTATAGTTTGAAAATACCAACTGAGTGAAGAAAAAGTATTTCTCAAAATCGAATGTTTGAATTCCTAACGGAAATATCATTTAAAGGAAAAAAACATAGAATTATCATTGAATACTTTCAAAAATCACATATTATTCTTAGAAAAAAAGAAAAACGATTTTTGGTGATAAATATGAAAAATAGATAACAGAGAGCAGAGTCTTTTTATATTACCTGCATGACACATGGTAGACCCATTAGAAAAAATGCCGTACAACAAACAAATGTTATGTAAACCTTCCATTTCTTCAGGTGAGGATATTCATCATATATAACTGTAAACACGTTCTCTATGTATGAAAACTATTAAATATAAAATAACGTTATTAAACATTTAAAAGACTTGAAATAAATCAAAGCAAAAATATAAGAAATGCATTTTTGTTCTATTTTGTAAAATATATTTTCATGTTAATATAAATATCATTGAAATAAAAAAGAATTTTAAAGAAATCTAAATTGAAATTTTAGCCATTTTTTATTTCTTCAAGTTTTTTTTTAGATTACTATGTTCGAGGAATTACAACCACTTTAAAAGCAATATAAAAGAATAATTATCTATCCTGAAAAACAACCTTCAAGAACACTGTGCAGAGTGATTAAATATATTTTTTTATTTAACTAATTTTTATCAATATTTACCAATGCCAATAAATTTTATTCGTTAAGTCAGCTGGCTTGATCATGTGATATATTCAAATTATACTCTTTTGAAAATAAATATAAATACCAGTACGTGTATTTATACGGAATTTTATCTGCTATTTCGTCGAATAAAAATAAAAATAGCTTATAGTAAAACAATAAAAAAATACACAACTACATATACAGAGATATTTATTACTACTTACCTCACTGTCAACAGCAAGTAAAAATAACATGAAAAAGAATAACACCGACCATAACTGTGGAATGGGAAGTCTAGCCAATGCTTCAGGATAAGTAACAAATGCCAAACCTTGACCTTCGTAAAAAAAAGTTGTACTATAACACAAGTATTCTTTACAAAGGTAATTTAACCATTATTAGTTTTAAAAAAGAGCTAAAATTTATATATTTATTAATGGAAATCAAAAGAAATGAAATTTTTTTACTAATGTACAAGCTCTCAAATTTCTGAAGATTTATTGCTCAAATTGAAACGCTTCAAAATAAAACTATTACATTATTAAATTATTTCTGTTTATTGAAACAGAATAATTATCTGTAAAAATCTTTTAATTTTTAGCTAGCGAATTGATCAGTTTTCTCTGTTAAAGTTATACATTTTCTAAATAAAGAATAGGGCCAGAATTAAATCATTTTAATGATAAGTTATTCAGTTTTCCAACTACCTACCTCCTTTTGCAACCTTGCTTATGTCCAATCCCATTTCTGTGGATACATGACCCAGGACAGAAAAAATTACTATTCCAGACATCAAACTAGTGGCAAAATCGAGTGAGCTCACAAACATTGCATCCCTTATAAGAAAAATATCGGTTAAAAATCCAATAGGGACAAAAAGATTATTTTATCTATTTATTGTGCTTTGCAATTAATGAAAACATAATTATTTAAAACTGTTAGTAATAAAATTGTTATTCTTATTAAAAAACTGCATAATACAATTCAAAATAATCTAATACATGTGAAACATACATGTGAGAAAAGTTCTATGATATAAAATGTAATCAAGATTTTTGGAAATACTTTCATCTTTGTTGAAATCTTCAGTCAGAAGTTGAGTTTTGGAATACTCTTTGCCATAAATAAATATTAAATAGATACAGAAGAATTTTTTCTTATTTTTCACTTTTATTTGTAAGAAAAATATTCCTTTAAATTTAAAATTTAATTAATCTTGAACTTGCAAAATTTGACGGAAAAAAATTCTACCTGAAATACATAAAAATTTTCTTCAATAATAAATTATTCTACTTGTGTACACATATTTATACCAACATCTAGAAGGAGTTGCGCTAAATAAATAAAATTTAAAAGACGTGTTTGTACATATGAAAATGGCAAGGGTTTAAACTAGACTAGGGGTGCTAATAATACCACTATAAAATGCAGATCACTTTTGATATATGGTGTAAACTTCATGCACGTTATTTATTTTCCCCAACTGAACAATGTCAGTGAAATTATAGTCAGTCTATAATGCCTTAAAAAAGATAAAGTGTCAACGGCCGGAGTTTGGAAGAAGTTGTGTAAGAGGACTACGTGAACGGTTTTTCTTTCACCGATATTACCATAAAGCAAGTGTGCATTCATAACGAATAATAGTTGATAGCAGTGGTCATAGGAAGATTTTGTCTCTAGAAGATCAGGATCCAGTCAGTCCCGGACCACTACTTATAAGAAAGACCACCGTAATATCATTTTATCGCATCTTCAGCAAAAATTCGTATGCACCAGACTGTTACAGCGAGTTATAATAAAAATAACACTGCAGGAACAGCTAAAGCTGGAAACATAGCAGCATTTTTGCCATTAATACCTATTCGCTATCATCTACTTTTACAATGGTTCCAAACTAGGGCTCTTAGAGGGTGGAGTGGAGATTTGTCGTGATGAGAGGTGATAGAGATGGCCGTATGTTGGTTAAAAAGAGAAGAAGTTAGCGCATATATAGATCTAAGCTTTCTGCAACGTAGACACACTAGAACTACACCAAAATTCATAAAATGGAAAGAGATTTCCTGTTACAGATGATCACTTCTGTTGCTATTTCAGAAAATTTGTACGTAACATTAATAATTAAACCGGTAGTACTGATAATTTAGATCACTCTTCCGAGGAACTTTTTCTAACAGAATAACTCTCATTCCTATATGGCTTTTGTCACCCAAGAATGTCAACTTATTGCCTTTGTTTACTTGATCAAATCTTTCCAAATCCAGGACATTAGATGGCAATTCCAGCATCATCCACATCCAGTTCGCCATTGCTTATTTGACTGACAAAGTGTAAAAAAACATAGAACTCCATCCCATGAAATAACATACCGCTCCTGAACCATACATTGCATGCGCATTTGCAAGCTTGCTATTAAAATCGTGACGATTACAACGGTTATTATTGTACCACCATATCACATTCGAAACGACTCTTCTATAGGATATTATAATCTGTGAACTAAAACATTAATCAAATAAGTTACCTAGATAAATACTTTTCCTAAACTTAGTTCCTCTGAACTAATTTATTTTAAGTGTTAGGATTTTCTTTTACACTATTATATGCTTATGTGCATGCGGCGGTATTTTGTCTTCTATAAGCAAATCATTTTTAATACTTTTTACATGTATATTCTATAAGAAAAACTCTAGTCGATTAAACGTTTAGTAAACGATTCTCTCTGTTTCAAATACTTTTTTTCTCTTTTCTTAATATCAAAAACAAAATATTTACAAAACATATTTCAATATTTCTAATCTTATTACTTATGTAAAATGGTAATGGCAATTTTTTTACAGGTTTTAACTACAATTTATGTCATTTAAAAATTATGTTATTAATAAGTATATCATATTTCAAAAATATATAACTGTTTCAAAATGCCCAATTACTGTCTTACAAATGCCAAATTTACTGACCTATATAATTTACTATCGAATTTATTGTAGCTGGCGTACATAATGAGACATCCACTCCCTAGACTTAATGAGAAAAGAAGTTGCTCTGCAGCTGCTCGCCAAACCTTGAAAAGAATTACATTTTGATTGTATTACTCTTTATTTGTATAAAATATAAAATTTAACTAAAACAGGGGCGTGCATTTAAACAAATACTATAGTTTTAGTTTTTCAATACGTTAACGCTTATCCATTAAAGAACATTAAATTTTTTATGGATTTATAATAACTTACTAATGTAAAATTCTATTAATTTAAAATCAATATCTGAAATCAGAAGTAGAAAATTCCAATTGTTTTAATCAGTTGTAGTAAAATATTTTACTTTTAACGGAAACTAATTTGATTAAATAAAATACGTACAATAACAATTTAAATAAAAAATATTGTTATTTAAGAGTGTAATTTAAGACTACCTTCATTAAATACTAAGGAGAAGACACATGAATTGTTAACATATTTTACGATTTTAAAAAAGTTTCCATATTTATATAAATTTGAATTAATACATATTTTCTAAATTCTTAGCTCTTGACAAGATACAAAACTATATAGACTCAAACAATTTCAAAACCATAATATAGCCTCAAGCATCATTTAGAAAGCTGACAGTTATTTTTAATTTATTTCATTTTATTTAAAAATAATTATTATTATGGAAAATTGTATAAAATATTTTAAGCAATCCACATATACGTATGTTTATTGAAAATGAAAACCTGAAAATATAATTTTTACGAATTATTAATGCTATACTTTCTGCCTTTTAGTATTAATATTCAATGTAGTACCTGAATTTCCAATAATTTCTTCCACTCTGGTATGAAGAAGTACCTCAAACCTGCTGAGGCTCCTGATAATGTACATCCATAAATAACTAATACGATAAGTATAACGTACGGAAAGGTTGCTGTAAAATACACTACCTGGAAAAATAATATTTTCGCTTACAAATATTTTTATACAAATAATTTGAAAAAATAACAATAATAGATTCATTAATTTAATATTATACAGTGGGTGATCGGTTAACGAACATAATCCGTTCCAAGACTATGCTCGCTATCCGAATTGTTCGTTAACCGATCATCGATTCACCATAGACTTCTATGTGAAATCGATTAATTCGTTCTGGAGACCCTAAAAATTAAATTTTAAAAAATATATAATTTCTTAGTAAGTTTTTAAAAAAATAATATATACATATAGTCTTGCATATTAATCAGTCCTTTTCATTTTTTTCCTTTTGGGGCGTTAAAGGACATGTCCAATGTCGATTGCTTTTCTCTCTTTTTCAGGATTTTACAGAAATAATTAATAGCATCGTCGTTGTAAAAATCCCCAACCCTACTGGCATCAGATTGGTTTGGGTGTCATTCTAAGACCATTGCTCTGACAGCATCCCACTTTTTAAAAAGATCTTTAAAGGCAGATGTCGGCATTGGTCCTCTTTCGTCTTCCTCTTGTTCAAAAGGAGATACATTTCGTTGTGTTTCTTGGTGTTCTTCATTCAAAATTTCTTGGAGTTCTATCGTCATTTCATCTTCATGTCCCATTATGAGCTCTTCTATGTCATCCTCGTTCACCTCCAATTCCAGATCTCTAGCAGTTGTCAAAATTTCATCCATAATTTAAGGGGTGTCTCCCTGATCACCTCCGAATATGTGTTCGTTGTCCAAACACAAAAAATCTTTCTTGAAATTGTTCGTTATCCAAATATGTGTTCGTTATCCGAACACAAAAATCTTTCGTGAAAGTGTTCGTTAACCGATTTGTTCGTTAACTGATCAGCCACTGTACTTGAAGAAGTAATATTAATATAAACATCTTCATTTTAAGCTTTCTTAGTGCAAAACGCAACAAAATAACCAATTTCTTTTTAAATACTGTACTATTGGGATCAAATTTTCACACACACATAAAATATGTAATTTATAATTAAGTAATGCATTTTACATGTTAATGCAATATTACTTTATTTAGATTTTAGAACAATTATTGTTCCGGTATGTAATTAATATAAAATCTATTAAATTAAAAAGAGACATTTTAACGTAAATCTGTTTTAACTTATTCCACCTGAAATACATCAAAATGAAGAAAACGTTTTTTCTCATTTTAAACTTTAGGCCATTCTTAACAAAGTTTCATTAAAAGTTATTCAAATTAGATACAAATAAACTTCATTTGAACATAATTTGGTAACATAGATCATTTTTGTTAACATATGTTAAAAAAGAGAATCAAAAGAAGTGTTGAACTAAAATTTAACGGGCATTCGGAATGAAATATTGAAAGTTAAATCTTCTTCCATGTTCCTTAGCTATTGCTTAAAATGAATAGACAAAAATATTCTTCCTCATCTATCAGATAAAACTTTTACTCGTTTCTGTATTGCTCAAAAAGAGATTCATTCCTTTTCAATAGATTCTTCAAGCCTTCCAACCTGATAAATGTCTCGAAAAAAAATAATAGGTTTGCATGAATTTTAATTATTAATAAAAATTGGAAATATGATACTTTTTCTTCTATTCGTTAATCTCAATGTCGTTTACTTATTCTCTTCCAGGTCATTGATGATTATTGGGACGTGGAAACGAATTTTTGAAAAATAAAAGTAAACAACATCTTTTTTGAGAGCTCTATAATCCCCAACCAAATTTTAAGGGCACAAGACGTTTATCGATGATGTAATACAAATTAATTAAAATCATTTAAATGCAGAATAAACAAGATATGCAAGTGAAAATGAAAAGTTTACAGCATGTAGAGAAATCTGGTACAAAACCTTTCACTTATTCAAAAAAAAGTACAAATTCATTAAAAATATGTGTAACATAATTTTAAGGCCACATATAGAAATGGAAAAACTATCTAATACTTTGTTGCACCATCATGATTTCTAATTACATAAAAAGATCGAGTTGGCATTGGGTCAAAGAGTTTGCGAAATAAGTTTTCAAGTATGTTATTTCACTCATATAAAACCAATTTTTTTCAGTGTGGTATACTGACCGCTACACGAACAAACTCTCTGAGATTTAGATACGAGCTTCTGGTTGAAAAATCCAATGGTTACACTCCATTTGCTCTTAATCAAACACCTGTCGAGTTAGAAAGATGTTTTGACGCATTGTGTTAAAAATAAAGCTTGACTTTGAATAACTGGTGACATAAGCAGTAAATGCGCTCGGAATGTTCGATAATGAATGAAGTTCATTTGACCGCTTAGTAATACAGGATCCTCTTAGCTATCACAGCAACACTATATTATCTTCGAGGTAAAACATCTTTGTCTTTCTGTTAAAAGGTGCCAATAATGATTTGTCACATCAGGATCATCTACGTTAAACTTTTTATCAACTGAAAAACTGCAATTTTTCATTTTTTTTTGTCCGAATTTATGACTGTAAGCAAACATTAAGCAAGCTAGTTTCGTTTATTTAGTATAGAGTGGTTTTCTTGCCCTTTTCCTCCAAATAAAACAAGAATATGTCTCAAGCCTACGTTGAACTGCACGCATATAACACTGAAGAGGAAATTCACGTGAAATTTGTCCAATAGATATTCTTTCGAGGCAATTTTTGCGCAAAATCAATTTTTGTGCTTGAACAGATGATAATTATTTTCTTTTAATATGTTTTTAGAACTACTATTGAAAGGATCTTTACGATAATCATAAACGTACGCTTTTGAACGATTTATCATATATTTTCCTTTCATTCCAGTGAGGGGAATTCTTTTAATTTCAGCAATAACTCTATACTCCAGTAACGTTAAACGACTTCTCTTACCCATTTCTGAAGAAGAAAACATATATTACCCACATTCTGTCCATTTCACAATGTAATTATTTATGAAAACACCATTCTTAAGCCAATTTCAAGAATCAAAATAATATGTAGAATTTAAAAAAATTATGTCGTTATCTCTCCAGAGCGCTTTTACTTAGACTTTACAACTATTATTTTCAGACAAACCAAATTCTTGAACCATTATTCACTTACTCTGCTTCTGATATCACTACAAAATTTCCATATGCACCCTTTTTTTGTCTTCTCTGTTTATACATTTAAATAGAATAAAATATTTTGTGATCTTAAAATTTTTTGATTATTGTATATGGGAACTTTTCTTGTTTGTGTTAAACGAAGTGAAAAAATAATTTCTTATTCGCTTGAATCAATAACACAAATCTTTACCTAAGAATATCATTTTAAAAATTTGCGGTAAAATGTGTACTTTGTAATATAGAATACGTAACTTCCTTCCCTAATTAATAACGGCTTAAATTAACTTGTTCAGGACCTGGAGGGGGGCTGCGGTAGCCCAGTGGTTAAGGTATCCAACCATGGCAGGCATGTCATGAGTTAGATCCCAGTACCACCAAAGACCCACCGTGTAGGGCAGCGATGCACGTTAAATCTGTCGAGAGCTGAAACGTCCTCCCGTTGGTGTGGTGTGGTAGTTAGGAGAGGGGGTGCCAGCTCAGGTGTCGTCCACGTCACTTGACCATGGTTCAAAATTACGTGGTCCGTCGCCAAAAGCCCTCGTGTAGCTGAACAGTGCGACGTTAATATTAACTCACTCACTCACTCAGGACCTGGAGATTCTTCCTGTTAAGCTTAACTTAATTTAAAAAATCATTACTGTAATAAAATACGCTGAAATTTACAATTTATAATTATTCCAAATTCCATACATTCTGAGTTCACGGGGAAAGTGAAGTCAATCGTGGGTCCTGAAGGGCAAACATGTGATCACATATATATGTGATCAAGGTCCTGAACGGGTTGGGTGACTAATTCTTAGTAGAGGATGTAACTGTTACAATTACATATGATGTTATAAGTTATTTATAATCATTCATATTTACCATATTTTTGGTTATACTTTTATCTTTAATGGTGAAAATCAAAAAATTAGTTATAGTTCTGATTTCTGGAGGCCAGTACATCCAAATTGGTACATTTACTATCACTCTTATGCAATTAAATAGAGTTTTCTTTAGACCTACCTTTCCAGATGATTTGATTCCTTTCATGATTCCTAAGAAAACGATCATCCAACATATGAAGAGGGTCAATGCCAAATCCCATTTGACTATTCCTAGATCTTCAATTCCTGATGTCAGCTGCAAGACATACCGCCTGAAAAAAGTGCTCATCAGTATGAAACCAATCTTATATTAATACAGTTAAAAACATATTCCTATCGACTACTTTTTCTGTTAGTTAAATTTTCATTTAAATTCACATTGTCTTGTTTATTAAAGGTAATGCGATAGAAGAATTTTACCCTCCCCCCAAAAAAATTGTATCCTCACAATAAACAAGAATGGGAATATTTTTAATGTTAATTTCGATTCAGACTACTTATCATACGAAAGTTTAATTTTTGATTTAAAAAAATAAGCAAAGTGTTTCATATTTCGCAATGCTAGATTAGAGTTCAAAACCTAGGGGGACTTATTTTCATTGGTAATAACAACAAAATGAAGCATATTAACATGAATAATCTAGTACAACAGCATAATGCAGTGGAAAATCATATGTATGCAAATTCTGTGCGTAGACGTGGTTTATATGGTTGCGCCAATAAAAATTGGAGGTAATCGAGGTATGCACGTAGTATTTATAATAGTAAAATCTAAATGTGAAGAAATAAACGGACTATGTTAGGATTTTTGAATATATCTAGCACACATCATTTATATTGCTTTATATCTGAAACGATTAAAGAAAAACTATGTGTGTGTAAAATAAGGGTGGAAAACATTGAATGTGTTATCAGGAAATTCAAAATCACCTACAATGTCAACATAAACGTTTTCACATGTTTCGTAGAATTCAAATACCCTTGACATAGCCTGTGACACGATCCAATTTTGTTTATCTACTAAACTACTTTCACCCTCCACCCCTAAATGAAATGAAAGATGCAGCTACTATTTCCTCATCATCCGAAATGAGGAACATCATGAAAAGTATGTTCATTTATTTAGACTCACATCCAAGTGGTGAAACGAATAACGAAATGGACGACATCGAACAACTTGTTGACAATTTGATGCTAAAAAAGACAATACAAAAAAATATCTGAATATTTTCCAAACATCCAATAAATGTTTTGCCTTCAAAAAATTTGAAAATTGTGTAATATATTTCAATAAAAGCTCTTATGAATGTTTTTATTTCTTTGATTTTTATTAAATAGATGCATACGTCGGAGGAAAATGACGAAATTTGGAATTTCATGAAATCCCTAAGGGATAGGACCAATTGACGGGAGATGTTAAAATAACGTCTCTTCAAGGTCATTTCCATGAGGAAAGTGATTTTATCAAACCTTGAACTGTTTCAGTGAAATGATGAAATGAACTAGTTAGGATTTGCATTGGCAAAATGATGTCCAAGGGGGAGACACCTGGAGGTTGAATCCTTGTACTTCCTAACCATACAGGTAACCCTATCGATTCCCTAAATATCAACCCTATATCTTTAAAAAAATGGCACCATAGGATTAAAATAGGTACTGATATTTTAGTGTGTACGCAACCGAAAGAAAAGATGTTGCACTTAAAAGAGAAATACCAGCCTAATTTTCTAATTATTTGTTAATTAGTTTCGAATAAATAATTTGTATATTATCGACTATTACAAAATTACTTACTTCTACGTTAAATAATGCACCACATTTGTTAAATAAACACTTTTAAACTCTTGACAATATTATTTCATCATTTCACTGAAACAGCCCAGGGATTCCTTCAAATCCCTTACTTTTAACAGGGAAATGACCTTTAAGAGACGTCATTTTAACATCTCTTGCCAATTGGTCATCTCCCTTAGGGATTTGATGAAATTCCCAATTCCATCATTTTCCTGCGACACATAAAGGGTGTTTTTTTAGAGGTATAGAACTTTAAATTGCAATAAAACAACGATGTATTATTCGATTGACATGAACTTTTTTTTATTCGAAAGATAATCTTGTGGCATTACATTTTAAATATGATTTCTGGCATATGACTACCACGGCTGGCTCGGATGTAGTCCAATCTGGACGTCCAATTTTCGATGACTTTTTCCAACATTTGTGGCCGTATATCGGCAATAACACGGCGAATGTTGTCTTCGAAATGGTCAAGCGTTTGTGACTTATCCGCATAGGCCAATGACTTTACATAGCCCCACAGAAAATAGTCTAGCGGTGTTAAATCACAAGATCTTGGTGGTCAATTCACAGGTCCGAAACGTGAAATTAGGCGGTCACCAAACATGTCTTTCAATAAATAGATTGTGGCACGAGCTGTGTGACATGTTGCGCCGTCTTGTTGGAACCACAGCTCCTGGACATCATGATTGTTCAATTCAGGAATGAAAAAGTTAGTAATCATGGCTCTATACCGATCACCATTGACTGTAACGTTGTGGCCTTCATCGTTTTTGAAGAAGGATTCCACCAGCCCATAAAGCGCACCAAACAGTCAGTTTTTCTGGATGTAACAGTGTTTCGACATACACTTGTGGATTAGCTTCACTCCAAATGCGGCAATTTTGTTTGTTGACGTAGCCATTCAACCAGAAGTGCGCTTCATCGCTAAACAAAATTCGCTTATGAAAATCGGGAACAACGGCAATCTCGTTTTGGGCCCATTCGACGAATCTACGCCTTGCTTGATGATCGTTTGGATGAATTGCCAAACCAAACTGAGAATAAATCACTTGACAGCTGTTAAATCGGTCGCCATCTTGGAAAGTAATGCCAACTTAAACTTCTATACCTGGAAAAAAACACTCTTTAATAAGAAACACAATTTTTCAGGCAATTTTGTAAGAGAATATTATGTATTGAAATGGGAAACCTATTGAGATAGTGGTGAACATTTTTACTCAGAGGTATTAATATACAAATATTAGAAAATTTTTAATAGCAGTGTACAAGGATTATTTTTATACTTAACCACCTTGAGATTATTTTGAGAAAATTCCTGTTAAAGTAAAATGAGTGAAAAAGGATTATACTGGAAAGTGAAAGCCTAATACATTCACAGAACTCTTGTTTTCGAAGAAAATTATTCTGAAACTAACTCATATAACAAAGCCTTAATTTTAAAATAAACACTCACAAAAACAATTTGCAGTTTTACTTGAACTACTTTAAAAAAAATTATAAAATAAACTGTGTGAAATGTGGTAGTCCATGTGAGTTTTTTCATAGGATATTTTAGAAAGTATATCATACATTCTGTATAATTCATTCGACGGTCATTCTATAATCCGGCTAAATATTCCTTTTCTCTGTTGGTAGATCAGAATGATTTAAATTTAATGTTTTTGAAATTGTTAAATTTTATTTACAATACTTCATCGGTTGTCTAAGAAATAGAGTTTTTTTTTTCCAGGTATAGAAGTTTAAGTTGGCATTACTTTCCAAGATGGCGACCGATTTAACAGCTGTCAAGTGATTTATTCTCAGTTTGGTTTGGCAATTCATCAAAACGATCATCAAGCAAGGCGTAGATTCGTCGAATGGAGAAAAACGAGATTGCCGTTGTTCCCGATTTTCATAAGCGAATTTTGTTTAGCGATGAAGCGCACTTCTGGTTGAATGGCTACGTCAACAAACAAAACTGCCGCATTTGGAGTGAAGCTAATCCACAAGTGTATGTCGAAACACCGTTACATCCAGAAAAACTGACTGTTTGGTGCGCTTTATGGGCTGGTGGAATCCTTCTTCAAAAACGATGAAGGCCACAACGTTACAGTCAATGGTGATCGGTATAGAGCCATGATTACTAACTTTTTCATTCCTGAATTGAACAATCATGATGTCCAGGAGCTGTGGTTCCAACTAGACGGCGCAACATGTCCCACAGCTCGTGCCACAATCGATTTATTGAAAGACATGTTTGGTGACCGCCTAATTTCACGTTTCGGACCTGTGAATTGGCCTCCAAGATCTTGTGATTTAACACTGCTAGACTATTTTCTGTGGGGCTATGTAAAGTCATTGGTCTATGCGGATAAGCCACAAACGCTTGACCATTTGGAAGACGACATTCGCCGTGTTATTGCCGATATACGGCCACAAATGTTGGAAAAAGTCATCGAAAATTGGACGTCCAGATTGGACTACATCCGAGCCAGCCGTGGCAGTCCTTTCCCAGAAATCATATTTAAAATGTAATGCCACGAGAGTATCTTTCGAATAAAAAAAAATTCATGTCAATCGAATAATACATCGTTGTTTTATTGCAATTTAAAGTTCTATACCTCTCAAAAAAACACCCTTTATGTAAGGTAGAAAAAAGGACAATTACAATATTTCTGGATACTTTCCATTTTCATTTTTACTATAAAATTATTTTAATCTGTATATTTTCGCACTATAGTCGTGAAAACCCCTTTTTTATACTTTAGCTTCTCTGATATCATATATTAAGGATGATAATAAGACGCAATTAGAATGATTGCGTCTTCGACGTAGAAAAGGAATCAAATTTTTATGACACTCTTAAAAATGTTATCTTCACTTTCTTTCTGAGCCAATAAATTTCAATTTAGTGTTATTGATCACAAAACCAATGTGATTCCTTCTAGATGTTTTTCTAATAATTATCATTATATTTCTTAAAAATATTTGAAATGTTATTTTTAAGAACAAGAAAAATATTATCTTTTTGTACTTTTAAGAGTTTTTCTAGAAGTTTCCGGAAGCCCAAAAACATTGCTTTTACAACTCTCTTGTAACTTAAAAAGTATTTATTTGTACGTATCTAGATTGCACTGGTTCCCAAACTTGTTTCAAAATGTTGAGACATAAAAACTAACAGAAAACCGCTACTATTATTTTTTTACGATTTAAATTCCATTAAATTATAAATCGAGTTTATTTTAATAAAAAAAATAAAAAACTAGAACAGTTCAATATTATTTCAAATAATTACTAGCATTGTTTTCTTCAAAAATAATAAAAAGTAGAAATTTTGTTTTATTAAAATTTTAAATTCTAATTTCAAATGAAAGAAACGTCAAATAAACTAAGTTATCAAATATTGAGAGAATCGCGACTTTTTGTTGCTTTAAAACAATTTTGCCTATTTCGTTTTACAAATGCTTTTTTAAAAATATTATTTCGTTAAGTATCGCCTATTAAATAAAAGAAGCAACATTTTTATTTAGCTAAAAAAAAAGAATATGAAGTATTCTTTGTATGTTTTTTCTGCTAATGTGATTATAATAAAGTTACTTGCTTTGATTTAAAATCTAAGATCTGCTGACTAAATCCACTTCACAAAAATATTCAAACTTGGAAAGATAAAACTACGAGCTATATTTACTTCATAAACATGATTTTCATATTTCATAGCTATCATCGTTTCTGTTCAGCTTGAATCTTGTGGTAAAAAGTCAATTTATGCCTGTGCAATACGTAAAACGTTTCGGTACTATTCTAATAATTATCCAAGTAATATTACACTATATACTTACTCCCAAAATTGCTCTGAAGCAGTTTGTGTACCATTGCTGCAAGTACTGAAAGCTTGAGTATATTCTTCCAAAGGGACAATGTATATATTATCTTGCCACGTTAAATTTGTGACACTTGAATAAATCTCAGTGGTTTCATTGTAATTATTTGTATATTTTGCTGCTAATTTTTCTTTTACTTCCCAGCAAGGAGTCTATGAAACAGAAATATTAATGTTATAATAATTTAAGTAATGAGAGAGAGAGAGATCATGCTGTGTAAAAATCACTTTCAAAATATTATATAGATAGTTTGGGAAAATTAAATATTTTGTTTTATAACTGTTGTGAAATTGAGTCTTTATATCAATAAAAGTTATCAAAAACCTAAACTATGTAATTTAAAATTTAAATAGACTCTTAAATACGTTGCCTTAATATCACAACAAGGGCCAATAACTCTTGTCAAAAACTTGCATAGTAACTTAAGGAGATTGGTAACAAATAATCTAACACAACTTTTTTTAAACGGAATTTTCAATTTTTGATATCATGACAATAAATTTCATATGTTGTGCTATTTGACATATAATTCATCGCAAACACCAACATTAATACCTTTAAAATCAAAACAAGTAATTGCTTTAAAACAAAATAATAGTTACAATAAACTTAGAAGTACATATACCAAGTCGACAAACGTAATTTTATAAACAAATATTAAGTACGTTATTTAACAGGAAATTCCATACCTCAGGAGTTGATATACTTCTTTTGTTTTACGACTGCTATG
This sequence comes from Trichonephila clavipes, assembly GCA_019973935.1. Classification (NCBI taxonomy): domain Eukaryota; kingdom Metazoa; phylum Arthropoda; class Arachnida; order Araneae; family Nephilidae; genus Trichonephila; species Trichonephila clavipes. The sequence continues at coordinate 165,966 of BMAU01020471.1, forward strand.
CTATTTCATAATTTTCGATTTCATCTGTTCAACAACATAAAGTATTTATTACCCAATAACACGTGTTGTAACTCTTCAGTGTCAGCACAGCCGCTTTTCTTCTTTTTTATATACGTATTACATAAACCGTGATTAACAAACTTAGTTGCCGCGTAATAACATTTGTAATGGTATATTTGTATCTAATACTTGTACGTCGGATGATAAATGAGTTTGAGAAGTAAATAAACCGGGGGTTTTTTTCATGACAAGAAGAAAAATAATGAGTTTCCCAAATATTAAGTGCTAATTAATTATAAAATTTGTGTCTCCCGATTTTTCTATTTTGCATTTATGGTTGAAGTTTTCTGAGTATAATGGTAAAGATTCATTATATATGAAATATGGAAATTTAAGTAATATACAATGCTGACCATTAAAATCACAACACTAGTATAAAAAAACCACTGTACTTATTGTAAGCATGCAGCGTAGTAGGAAAAAACTTTTAGGCAATTTCGGGTTACAGGGCCTGGAATCAATACTTACAGTTGCCACCTCTGGCAGTTAAAATGGTTATAACTCAATCATGTCTCGAGTCGAACTGGGCTTGTGCAACACAAACGAGCAGGCTATTCCATGCTGTTTCAAGTCCATGAACACTTCATTAATCGTAGTGGCTGGCACCCCAGTCTCTCATTAACTCATCACCAGATGTTTCCGAAGGATAAGAGACCTGGAAAACGTATTGGATTTGGCCAGTGCAATAGTCGAACACCTTCCTTATAGATGTTGGTTAGAACATGACGGACAACATTCTGTCTTGTATTATTTTGTTGAAAGATGACATCTGCGAGACCTCGAGGATAGCACATAGCTTCTGGTCTTTAGATCTCAGAAATGTAATTTTGGCAGTTGAGATTGCTGTCGATGTGAAGAAGAGGGGCTCTTATCATATACCCAATGGCTGCTCAATACATCACACCAGATGCAAGACCCGTCTAAGGATATTGAATGCATGTAAGCCTCATGCTAATTATCCTAAAGCCATTGATCAATTAAAAGAAAGATTCGGTCGTGAAGACCTGTTAGTACAAATTTACGTACGTGAACTTTTAAATTTAGTAATGAAGAACGCTGTTTCTGGAAGAACGAAAACTGATTTGTCCACCTTGTACGAGGTACTTGAAGGGAAATTACGTTCGTTGGAAAGCCTTGGACGAACACAAGAAAAATATGGAGAGACTTCCTTACACCATTGGTAGAGTCATGCTTACCCGAGAAAATCCTGATGGCCTGGGAAAGAAAACGGAATACTGAAACAGACGCTAAAGGATCGCGAACTCTAGAACACTTAATGGCTTTCCTTCGCCTGGAAGTCCAAGGAGAAGAGATGGTGCAGCTGGCAAAATCCGGTTTTGGAACTCCTATCCGAAAAAGAGATTCTCCAACTGAAAGGGTTAAGCCGACTGAATTAATGACTGCATCAGCTCTGGCAAGTTCCAAAAAGTCCTCAGGTAAGAAAATCAATAACTGTATATTTTGTGAGAAATATCATCCCAGTGAAAATTGCTTTAATGCTAGAAAAATGTCTTTAAATGCTAAGAGACAATTGTTATTAAGAAAAGGTGCTTGTTTTATTTGTTTAAATAGATCTGGACATTTGTGTGAGTAAAAATTGTGATATTAAAATTATATTAATTGTTCTAAATGTAATTATTCTCATTTTGAAATTATGTGTCCAAAATTAAATAAGAATTATGATCAAAAATTGTGTTCCATAAAATCTGAGAACTCTATCAAGTAACTGCAACACACAGAAACCAAAGTATTTACTTTCAAACTCTCTGCGTTTTCATTCGCATTAAAGATCAGGAAAGGAAAGTTAGAGTTCTGATTGATACCGCTTGTGAAAATAGCTACTTTAGTGAAAGTGTTACTAGTATTTTGAAGGCCACTCCACTTGGAGAGGAAACTATAATTCTCATTCTCTATTCGGGGGCAACAAAACTAAACCGAAACATCACAGCGTGTTTTCTATTGAGGTCAGTGATTGGAAACGCTCTTATGCATGTTGTTTTGAAGTGCTATCCGAAAAGAAAATATATGGATTTATTTCTAAGATTGAGGATAAGCGTATTTTAAATGAGTTAAAAAATAAAGAAATTATTTTATCGGATTTAAATTGTAAAGAAACGGAAATTGGGCTTTTGATTGGGGCTGATAATATAGGAAAATTATTGACTGGGAATTTAATTGAATTTGATTCGGGTTTAACAGCTATTGAAACTAAACTAGGATGGACGGTAATTGGAAAAGTATGTTCGAACGATAAAACGTTATGTTAACGACATCGTCTTTGCATGTGCGGAATGTTAGCGTTAAAGAATTATGGGAACTTGATGTTTTAGGAATAATGGATCCCTTACTTAATGAGAATACGAAAGAAAATTTTGAATTAACAGATTTTTTAAGAATAAAATGAAAATTCTTCCCGATGCAAGATATAAAGTTAAACTCCCATGGAAATATAACTCTGAAAATTTGCCCAGTAACAAAGAACTAACATGGAAAAGACATCTACGGATGATGAATAAATTAAGAAACGATAAATTTTTTGATGATTATAAAAGTGTGTTTATAGGCAATGGGAAGATTTAAATATCATTTAACGTGTGCCGGAAGTAGAATTGAAAAATGTGAATGCCATTATTTACGGCATAGACCTGTGGTTAAATTAGATAGTGCGACTACAAAAATACGATCCGTATTCGATGCTTCGGCCCGTGAAAAAGGGAAACCATCTTTGAACGACTGTTTATATAAAGGCGTAAACCTTATTGAACTGATACCTGACATTTTAGATCGTTTTAGAATTTATCCAGTCGGAATTGTAGCCGATATTGAAAAGACGTTTTTGATGCTATCTGTTGCACCGAAAGATAGAGATTATCTCAGATTTTTTTCCCATGCAATGAAAAACAATTAGTGTACAGGCATTGTCGAGTTGTGTTTGGGATGTCTTCAAGCCCTTACTTATTGAATGCATCTATTATGCATCTTTTGGAAAACTGTAATTCCGAATGTAAGGAAGTTGCACAAAAGTTAAAATCTTCCTTTTATGTTGATAATTGTGTAACTGGTGTTTTCAGTGCTGATGAAATAGAGATATTTATTGAGAAGACTAAATTAATTATGTCGGAAGGATGTTTTAATTTACGTATTTTTGAGAGCAATGTGGCGAGTAAAAGTGTTGATAAACACTCAGGCGAAACTTTTATTTTGGGTATCATCTGGGACTTGGATAATGATGTTTTGAAATGTTGCACGAATTTCGACTCATTAACGTGCGAAGTGAAAATAACGAAACGATTAGTTTTGTCTACTGTACAAAAAGTTTTCGATCCTATTGGAATGTTGTCGCCGTCTACATTGCTCCCAAAATTACTATTGCAGGAAATATGGAAAATGGAAAAAGCATGGGATCAGGAACTACCTCAGAATATTGTAAACAAATTTATAAAATGGTTTAATGAAATTCAAATTTTGAAAGATGTAACTGTACCACGTTGTATGAAAATTGATATTTTTACTGAATTACATGTATTTGTTGATGCAAGCAAGGGGTCACATGCGGGATGCGTCTTTGCTCGATCAATAGTTGATTCTAGATGTTCAGTGTACGTATGTAAATGTAGAGCGCCCTCTAGCGCTCAGAGTGTCTAACGAATCTGTGTAACCTCTGACTCCATCGAGTAAGGAGTCGAAACGAGCGAGCTGAGCAACAAGTAATAAAAACTACAGTCCACTTACTGAGAGAGAACTTTTACTGAGAGTTTTACTTGTGTACCCAACATTCTGGTCCAGTCTCCACCGGAGCGACCTATGCATTGAAAAAAATACGAGGTATGTGCTGTAGTTTTTGACTTTCGTTAAAAAATCGAACTTTAAACTTTAACGATGTTTAAAGGAGCAAAAAAAGAAGACTTGAGGCGAATCGCTTCTGAATTAGAGTTGTGTGTGAGTGATAAACTAACTGTTTTAGACTTGATGGATCTTATAAAAAAACTGTGATAGATACAAAAACGATCCTGATTCAGTGCATGAGTTAGCAAATTTAATTATCGAAGAAAGGAAGTATGACGAAAGTCAACAATTAGAGCTAGAAAAAATAAGAGAAAAGTCTAAGCTTGATTTAGAGATAGCGAGAATACGAGCAAATGATAAAGACAATAATACTGAAGTTAATTGTAATGATTCCTTTTCTGTGGATTCTTTAATTAAAAGTATCCGCACACTTACAGTGAAAATTCCCGACAAACCTGAGGGATGGAGTTTCTTTTTTTTATCATTAGAGCGTGCATTTGCAGCCAAAAGTGTTACTGATAAATTTAAGCCTGAGATTTTGTTAAATTTATTAGAGAAAAAAGCTGCAAATATCATTATATATCTGAAAGATGATGATCTTAAAAATTATGATAAAATAAAGTCCATAATACTCCAAGAATTTGAGCCAACTCCTCAATCGTGTTTAGAGAATTTTAAGAAAGCAACACGACAAAATTGTGAATCCCATGTCCAGTTTGCGAGTAGATTAACAACAAATTGGGAATACTATTTAAAATTGAGAAATGTTTCAAATTTCGAGGTATTAAAACAATTAATAGTTTCAGACAAAATATTTAGCACTTTAGATAAAGAAACCGCATCGCATATTAGTGTCAGACAAGCAGATAAATGGTTTGATCCTTTAACGTTGGGAAAAGAAATTGATTTATTTTATTCATCGCGAGGAAAACCACTGAGTGAGAATATTAATTATTGTCGCAAAAATCAAAATTCTAAAAATATGTCTAGAGTATTTTTCTCAGATGTCAAGGGAAAAAAATGTGTTTTGTGTCAATTTGATAGTCATTTTTTAAATAAATGTCCTCAATATAAGCAATTATCAGTAAATAAACGGGTAGAACTTGTTAAAAATAATTCCTTGTGTTTTAATTGTTTAAATTTGCATAGAGTCAAGTTTTGTAAATCTAAAGTTCTTTGTAAATGCTGCAAAAAAAAGCATCATTCTTCCTTCTGTTTCTCTGAGACCCAAATTTTACGAGTGAAAGGGTCATTCAACCTTCTTCATTGGGGGGCAGAAAGAGCCGGAAACAGAGGAATCCTCGATGAGTCAACTTTCAGCGAAGGCGTCTGTGTTCAAACCCATAAATTACATAGGGAGATTTCGAAAGAGTCTCAGGGTGTAGTAGATCTGTTTACTGCAACGAGTTACGTAAAATCGAAATCCGTTTTACTTGCAACCGCGATTTGTTTCATTAGAGATTCCTTTGGGAAAATGCAGGAAGTCAGAGCACTGTTGGACGGTGGTTCAACAAGCAATTTTATTTCGCAACAGTGTATGAATAGACTCAATTTAAAAAGAGAGAAAATAAACATTTTAGTTTCAGGATTAAATAATTCAGAGTTAACGATTAAATCGCGCGTTAATGCAACAACTGCAAATAGAGGAAATAGTTATGAAACTAATGCAGACTTTTTTGTAGTGCCGCGAATTACGGATATGATTCCTTCTCAACCATTTAATGTTAGTTTGGGTAATTTCAGTAGAGAGAAATTAGCGGATGAAAATTTCAACATTCCGGGAAATATTGATTTATTGTTAGGAGCAGAAATCTTTTATGAAATTCTTTTACCAGGACAAACAAATCTTTTAAATACAAAATTAATTTTTCAGAATACAGTCTTCGGCTATATTGCGAGTGGGAGTATTCCAGTTTCTAGTGAAAATAAACCTCACTGTGGGTTAATCAAAGATAATGTCGATTTAGAAAAGACAATGAGGAGATTTTGGGAAATCGAAAATGTTGAACCTGAGACAATAAAAAATAAGGAAACGATAATTTGTGAGGAGCATTTTAAAAAAAATCATACTAGAGATAGTACGGGAAGATACATAGTATCTATGCCATTTAAAAAGGATCCAAATTGTTTAGGCCAATCAAAAGATATTGCCCTTAAAAAATTAAATTCTTTATGGAATAGATTAAAGCGTGAGCCTAACTATTTAAAATTATATAGAGATTTTTTAAAAGAGTATAAAGAGCTAGGCCATATGCAAGAGGTAGATGAGAGAGAGGAGTGTGGAATGTATTTCATACCACATCTTAATGTTTATCGCTCTGATAAAAAAACAAGTAAATTGAGAGTAGTTTTTAATGCGTCGAGTGCAACTACAAACGATTATTCTTTAAACTCTCTACAATACAATGGGGGAATTGCTCAAAATGACCTTTTTTCAATAATGGTTCGCTTTAGAAAACACATATTTGCATTCATTGCGGATGTGCAAAAAATGTATCGAATGATTTGGATTAATCCAGATCAGCGTAAACTTCAGCGCATTCTGTGGAGAGAGAACATGGACGAACCAATAAAAACGTTTGAGTTGTCAACTGTGACCTATGGAACAACGAGTGCACCATTTTTAGCGACACGTACGCTAAAACAATTAGCCCTAGATGAAGCAGGGAATTTTCCATTAGGGTCTTCAGTTGTGATGAGTGACATGTACATTGATGATGTACTTACCGGTGCAGAGACCTTATTAGAAGCAAAAGAACTGAAAAATCAACTGATCAATATCTTCGCTAAAGGAGGTATGGTTTTGCATAAGTGGTGCGGAAATAATACGGAATTGATTGAGGTTTCCGAAAATTATGATTTTTCAGATTCATCAGAGATAAAAGTGTTGGGTGTTTATTGGAACCCCAAGCATGATTGCTTCTCCTTCAGAGTAAAAATAGACTTGCACGAATTAAATACCAAACGGGATGTTTTGTCAACCATCGCCAGGATATATGATCCTCTAGGTCTTTTAGGTCCTGTGGTGGCGAAGGCGAAAATCTTCCTTCAAAAATTATGGATGCTAAAGATTGATTGGACAGATTTGCTTCCAGATACAATCAATAGAGAATGGCGACAATTTGTCGAATCACTTCAGGTAGTAAATGACATCAACATCAATCGATGCATTGTGGTAGAGCAACCGGAAGTGATCGAGCTGCATGGATTCTCCGACGCGTCCCAGTCAGCATATGGAGCTGTCGTCTACTGCAAATCCATAACCTCAGATGGAAAGATGCTTGTGCATCTTATTGCCAGTAAATTCCGAGTTGCGCCTACCAAGCAAACAACGATTCCCAGACTTGAGCTATGTGCCGCTGTGCTGTTAGCAAAATTAGTGCATCGTGTCAAGCAAGCTTTAAAATTAAATGTGACTAATACTTTTCTTTGGAGTGACTCCATGATAGTTTTGTCATGGATAAGGAAGGAGTCATATCAACTAAAAACCTTTGTGGCTAACAGGATTGCTACAATCCAGGAGATGACTTCCAGTGAGCAATGGCGTTATGTGGCAACAGAGGACAATCCTGCCGACTTCATTTCCAGAGGAATGGATTCTCTAAAACTTAAAACCTGTGAGTTGTGGTGGAATGGTCCTAAATTTCTGATGAGCAACCAGTACCCACAACGACAAATTCCTGTTGCAGTGATCAAGGATCCAGGTGAACTTAAAAACTGTAGTGACTTTTCTAACTTTTTTTCTTGATTCTGCTACTAACTCTTTTGTAAATAATTTACTTAACCTTAGTAATGACTATTTTAAAATTATTCGTGTCTTAAGTTTTATTTGTAGATTTGTTTATAATTGTAAGAACAAAGAAAGCAAGAGAATTGGGCCTCTAGATTTAGGAGAATTAAAAAGGCTGAACAGCTTTTATTGAAATTAGTACAAAAGGAAGAGTTTAAAGTAGAGATGAATGGTATTCAAAATTCTGCCATGGTACCTTCCAACAGTCGAGTAAAAACACTCAATCCATTTATTGATAGTGAAGGGTTTTTGAGAGTTGGAGGTCGATTGAGAAATAGTGATATTAATTATAACCAGAAATTTCCAATTCTTTTGCCTTCGAAACATAAATTGACTTATTTAATAGTTGAGTATTTTCATAAAAAGTTTTTACATAGTGGTCCACAATCCTTGTTATATCAGATCAGGCAAAATTTTTGGATATTGAATGGCCGTAATATTTGTAGAAATGTTGTTCATAATTGTGTAATTTGTTGTAAGGCCAATCCTACTTGCACTGATCAAATAATGGCTGACTTGCCAAAGGATAGAGTTATCAAAAACTATCCATTCAATGTGTCAGGTGTGGACTTCTGTGGCCCCTTTACATTAAGTATAAAGGGCAGAGAAAAGGTGTATATAACAAAATCTATGTTTGTATATTTATATGTTTTGTTTCTAAAGCTGTGCACTTAGATATTGTGACTGATTTAACCTCTAATGCATTTATTGCTACACTTAAGCGTTTTATATTTAGAAGAGGTAAATGTGCTAAGTTGTATTCTGATAATGCAACAAATTTTGTGGGTGCAAATATAGAACTTAAAAAAATGTTTAATTTGATGTGTAAACCTGATGAGGCACTTGCAAGTTATATGGCCTCCGAAGGAATAGATTGGAAATTCCTCCCCCCTAGAGCCCAAAATTTTGGAGGTCTCTGGGAGGCAGGCGTTAAATCCTTTAAGTTCTATTTAAAGAGAGTAGTAGGTAACATTAGATTAACATATGAAGAGTTTCTGACCGTGATTATCCAAATAGAGGGGATGTTAAATTCTCGTCCTCTTGTCCCATTATCTTCTGACTTAGATGATTTAAATGTATTGACTCCTTCTCATTTTTTGATAGGTAGATCAATTACATCAATTGTTGAGCCTGATTTAACTAATTTAAATGAAAATAGGTTGGATAATTGGCAGAAAATTACAAAAATAATTCAATTAATTTGGAAAAGATGGAGTGTAGACTATCTAAATAGTTTGCAGCAGAGAAATAAGTGGCATTTCGAGAAAAAGAATGCTAAAATTGGAGATATGGTTATAATAAAAGAGGATAATTTACCTTCATGTCAATGGTCATTAGGTAGAATCAACAATATTTATCCAGGAAAGGATTCTAAAGTAAGAGTAGTGGAAGTCAAAACCACTAGAGGTATATTTAAGAGACCCATTTCGAAACTGTGCATTCTACCAATTGAAACAGTGTGTGTGAAGTAGCATATATAACCCTTCAGATAGTAATGTTTGTGTGTAGAATAGTAATTTTAAAATTCTGTGTGATTTATCAATTGCTTTATACATTGTCTTCATTTGTATGTTGTTTTGTTTGTATTTTGAAGTATTGTATTTCTGTGTGTTATCTTTATGATTATGTTCTATGTAAATCTTGCATGTTGAAAAACATTGCAAGGCCGGGCGGCATGTTCAGTGTACGTATGTAAATGTAGAGCGCCCTCTAGCGCTCAGAGTGTCTAACGAATCTGTGTAACCTCTGACTCCATCGAGTAAGGAGTCGAAACGAGCGAGCTGAGCAACAAGTAATAAAAACTACAGTCCACTTACTGAGAGAGAACTTTTACTGAGAGTTTTACTTGTGTACCCAACACTAGAGTTAGCGTAATTCTCGTTAGAGCGAAGTCTAGAGTAGCTCCTCTCAAACTTTTGAGTATACCGCGTCTAGAACTAATGGCTTGTTGTGTAAATCGACTTGTAAATTCTATTTTGAAAGCGCTTAATATGCCGGACTTGAAAGTTACTCTTTGGTCCAATTCCACAACAGCACTTTGGTGGATTAAAGAATATGGAAATTGGTCGGTTTTTGTAGCTAATAGGGTAAAGGAAATTAGACAACTAACTCAAAATCAGTCATGGAAGTATGTTCCAGGAAACATGAATATCGCGGATTTACTATCTCGTGGTTGTTCTCCACGACAAATGCTTAATTCTAGATGGTGGGAGGGGCCTTCCTGGTTGAAACAAAATTCGGAATATTGGCCAGATGATGAAATCAGTTGTGAGCCTCAAGAAGTTAACGTAGAGAGAAAGAAAACTAAAAATGCGAATGTTGATCTAGCGAACGATGCACCCCCCTTGCTTATATGTAATGTGTCTGATTATGATGAAATGATAAGAGCATTTGCATGGATTTTAAGATTTGTAAATAATTGTCGCAAAGATTATAACAAATGTAAGGAACATGAACTTTCTGTTGCTGAAATTGAAAATTCTGAGAAACAATTGATTCGTTTAACTCAGACATATTATTTACCTGATGTTGAATCTTTAAAATTTGTTACTTTTATTGATAATGATAATATTTTAAGAGTAAAATCAAAAATAACTGAACGAAATGATGAAAGTTCTTTTTTGTATCCTGTATTGTTACCTGATAAATGTGAATTTACAAAACTTTTGATTAGATCTATACACAAAAAGAACTGTCATGCAGGAATCCAAATAATGCAATCATTAATTAGAGAAAGGTTCTGGATTATCAGAGCTAGAAAAACTATTAAGAGTATTTTGAATGAATATTTTATTTGTGCTCGTTTTAAAGTGAAATCATTGTCAAGCGGACCATCACCTTTACCACCAGACCGTGTGACTGATTACGCGATATTTGAAGTTGTAAGAATTGACTTAGCTGGACCTCTGTTTTTAAAAACTGGCGAAAAGGTATGGATTACATTATTTACTTGCGCCGTCTATCGCGCACTACATCTTGAATTAGTAAAAGCTTTATCTTCTGATGCCTTTTTGCTAGCCCTTAGGCGTTTCATTGCCAGGCGCGGGAGGCCCAGGATAATTTTCTGTGATAACGGTACTAATTTTCGAGGTGCTTTCAATGACCTTGTGAAAGTGGATTGGCATAAAATATCGAGAGAAACATCAACTCAAAAAATAGTTTGGAAATTTATACCACCCACCGCCGCATGGTGGGGAGGCTGGTGGGAAAGGTTGGTTCGCATTATCAAGGAACTATTGAAACGTTCTCTTGGAAAATCAATATTGTCCTATGAAGAATTGTCTACAGTGATTTGTGATTGCGAATTTCTAATCAATAGTAGACCTTTAACTTAAATATCTGAAAATCCACAGGAATTGATCCCTCTTACTCCAGTAATGTTTTTAATAGAGAATCGCTGTTCCTATACTACCGATATTGACGAATTGAATTCGAGAGACTTAAGAAAAAGAATGAAATATAGAATTAAACTGTTAAGTGATTTAAGAAAACGTTTCAGGAAAGAATATCTAAGTGAGCTAATACAAAAACAGAATGATAATCGCGTGCGGGAACCCCGAATTGGGGAAATGGTCTTAATTGGAAACGACAATCAGAAACGTTTGTCTTGGCCTATAGCTAAGATTATAGAATTAATCCCTGGTCGAGATGGGAAAATTCGAACAGTTCGGCTAAAAACTCAACATGGAACAGTAATACGCCCCGTGCAACGTATCTTCCCTTTGGAAGTACAAGCGATTGCTAATAGCGATAAGGAGTTGAAAGAGGAATCAATTTCTGTTAAAAATACTAAACCTGAAAAGGTCTTGAATACTAATGATGCATTGTAAAAAATATACCTCTCCTGGAAAATTGGTTAAAGAACCGAAGAGAGACTTGATCTTTTGAATTATAACTGTTATAGAGGTTTGAGACTCTCTCCAAGTCTCAAAGGGAGGAGTATGTTGTGAATAAAAATGATTTGTGTGAATGAGTGGCTGCATGGCGTCACGTTTTTGTAACTGTGAAGAGGTTGTGTGACGTCATTATGTTCTGTATATAAAAAGGGTGAAGCAATCACGTGCTCACTCTCACTCGGTACTTCTGAATAAACTAAGTTACTTTAATTGACTGGCTCGAGACTGAATTTCTTCCTCCAACGCCGAGCATCGGGTAGATGCAGCTCGCTGAATTTTTGAATTGAAATTGTTCTTTACAGTGACAATACGGTTCTACTTTTTTTCACTACCCACAATATTAAAAGTACTTACATAACGTAATTTAAAAAATGCATTTCTTTACATAGAAAATACTTAAATGAATGAAAAACAGGAATTTTTAATTCTTACGTCATTCATCCCCCTGACATAGCAATTTTCATTGGCTCCCCACCATGTGTTGCATTCCTTCCAAGGTACCTCAGCTCGAAATGATTGGCCTATGTAGTATAATGTGTAGGTCATGATTACATTGTAGTATGTTCCGATCATTGCTGACACAATCACCATGGCAACACCAACTCCTAAAAGAATAAAGTTGTATTTTGTGACTACACGTTTAACCAGGAAGAATAAATTAAAGCACACCACATCAATATTTGGAATTCAAATTAATTATAAGAGTTCGAGATTTATTTTTCAAATCAACTATTTCAGGAACAAGTCCCTTTTTTCAGTCCATAAAACTGTAGAGTGATTTTCAGAAATCAGAAAAAAAATATAAGCTACAGTAAAAAATGTTTTATTGTAACTTATTTTGCATCACGTAAGCAAAATATATAAATCAGCTAAATTTCTGCATAATTCATTTTTAAAGTCTCTCCCAATTATTACTAAATGATATTTCATAAATTACTGAATCTTTCAAACTAATATTGCAACTAAAAGTTTTTGTTTCCTTCAGTTTCAAGTGAATTTTCTTTCAATGACAGGCTTTTTTTTAAAATTTGTGATTAAAAGAAAGAATTATAGCATTATATATATATATATAATTTAAAAAAATAAATTTCTTGATTAGTTCTCTTTCGTGGGAACTCCTCCACGTTCAACAAAAATTATATATCCCCTTTTGATTACAATGTTGTTCATCAGTGATTTTTATGAAATACTTCAGTTTAATTCGAGAATGCAAATACTTTTTCATTGTCTAAAATTCCTCTAAGTATTAAGTCATATTAAAGAGATTATGAACAATATTATTCTAAGTTAAATCCGGTTTGCTATCATTACATTTTCTAATACATTTCTATGACAATATGGCGTACTTCTGAGATATTGTTCAGGATGTTTACCCTAAAATCCAGCGTACTAACGCGCACCTACAGTTTCAAGCTGGATTTTTCAATTTTTTACTTATAAAGGGTGCTTTTTGAGAGGTATAGAACTTTAAATTGCAATAAAAGAAGAATGTATTATTCGATTGACATGAATTTTTTTTATTCGAAAGATAATCTTGTGGCATTACATTTTAAATATGATTTCTGGCATAGGACTGCCACGGCTGGCTCGGATGTAGTCCAATCTGGACGGCCAATTTTCGATGACTTTTTCCAACATTTGTGGCCGTATATCGTCAATAACACGGCGAATGTTGTCTTCCAAATGGTCAAGAGTTGGTGGCTTATCCGCATAGACCAATGATTTTACATAGCCCTACAGAAAATAGACTAGCGATGTTAAATCACAAGATCTTGGAGGCCAATTCTCAGGTCCGAAACGTGAAATTAGGCGGTCACCAAACGTGTCTTTCAATAAATCGATTGTGGCACGAGCTGTGTGACATGTTGCGCCGTCTTGTTGGAACCCCAGCTCCTGGACATCATGTTTGTTCAATTCAGGAATGAAAAAGTTAGTAATCATGGCTCTATACCGAGATCACCATTGACTGTAACGTTGTGGCCTTCATCGTTTTTGAAGAAGGATTCCACCAGCCCATAAAGCGCACCAAACAGTGAGTTTTCTGGATGTAACGGTGTTTCGACATACACTTGTGGATTAGCTTCACTCCAAATGCGGCAGTTTTGTTTGTTGACGTAGCCATTCAACCAGAAGTGCGCTTCATCGCTAAACAAAATTCGCTTATGAAAATCGGGAACAACGGCAATCTCGTTTTGGGCCCATTCGACGAATCTACGCCTTGCTTGATGATCGTTTTGATGAATCGCCAAACCAAACTGAGAATAAATCACTTGACAGCTGTTAAATCGGTCGCCATCTTGGAAAGTAATGCCAACTTAAACTTCTATACCTGGAAAAAACACTCTTTAATCGCCGTATAATACGCACCCTTTTTTCCGAAAGAACCTAAAATGTACCTATGTAATGCTGTTATACTTAGAAGCCCTTTTTTCGAGGTATTATATCCAAAAAAATAGTAAACTTCTAGAACTACTACTCTTTAAATTCATAAGAGGAATGGCATTTTTTTTAAAGTATTTCGATGTATGCAGAAGTCTGTTTTTTTTAATGCTCATCTGTTTTATTATTTTAATGCTATCATTTTTATAACACGCACCCATAAATTTCGACCTTATTTTTTATCTTAAAAATGCGCATTATACGCCCGATTTTACGCTACAAATATTAAAATATTTCAAAATATAAATACGACACAACAAATCAGACACATGAATATTTTTTCAATACATATATCAAAAAGTATATAAACTCTAATCAAAATTTATTTAAATGAGAGCATTTAAAAACACTTAAGCGCCCAAATTACAAAAAAGCAATAATCCTTGAATATATGAAGCTCCATGCTAAACACACAATTACATTGTATTACATCTATAAACATTCCATTTTGCTTTTGGATTGCAATATTTAATACAACCAATTGAAACTTGAATTTGGCATTTATTTGTATCAGTTAAAAAAGATCAAAATGCTCACTTATTTCACAAAAAGGGTTTTAATTTTCATGATTTAAACTCATACATTATCTACTAAAATTTCTCAAAACTTTTTAACGTCGAGAAAGAAAATTATGAATAATAATCATGCGCTTTTAATGGTGGTAAGCTATATTATGATAACTAATACCATCCATAAAATTGATATCAAAATGCTACAACATTTGATCATTTACGAGGAATTGTTCAGCGAGCCATAATGATTGTTTTATTTGGTCATTATTTTGCTTTGACTTAGGTAATTTGAATGCTCGTACATTCTGGCGAATGCGTTTTCAGGCTAAATGTTCTGGAATCGCGCCAAATTCACAAAAAAAAGTCTTAATAGTCTATTCTTATCATTTCTTCCCGCCATTTTTTCAACATTTAGCTTGAGAGAAATAACAAAAGAACATTTTACTGGGTAAAAGAGAAAATAATCAAATGCAATTGAAGGGAAAGTTTCTTATTATAACTAACATTAAATGAATGTCTAACCTTAATCCAAATTCAATTCAACGCTATGAGAGGTTAAATAAATAAATATCTTTCTATGTACTGTTTAAAAATGCAATATAATATAATTCTTATTCGATCTCCTCTTCACTTTCTTTAAGTTTCTACAATGATCTATCTGACTGATTTAGGAGGAAATTTTATATGGACAAATAAATGAATGTAACTCACCCCAGTTCTTAATTTATTTATATGAATTTTCGGAAATAAATATAGACTTAATATAAGTATAGGACAGAGAAAAAACTATATGAAATATAGTAATAAATAAAGAACAAAACCTTATCCTTAAAGTAATTACATATTTAATAAAATTAAATCTTTTGACATTAGGTTCCTAATTATTATTTTTTTCATTTTATTACACTAAAATAATTTAGATCTAATGATTTTTAATTTTTTTTTACAAAACAAACTATTAATATTTTGTATAAGTAAATCCTAGAATTCGTTAAAAATTCAAATGTCGATCATGAATATTTCCTATGTTTTTTAAATGAATTTTGAATTTTGTATAAAATTAGTCATAGAGGACACCTTATTAGAAAAACGCATTTTTTTTATTTCTAAAATGGTCTCTATCATGATATATATTTTAGAGCAAAGTACTTCTTCGTGCATTTTTGCGTAATCACATTTGAACTAAATTTGGAGCATCCTGTCCATTAAATAAATATAGTTAAATTAAATAAGTAGTATAATAATTATAATTTAAGCAGTAATGAAAAATAGCAAACAATAATTATATGTTCTGCTCTAAATTGTAAATGTGTAACGTAATTAGGGTTTACAGGGAAAACAAAAATTGATGGCTAGCAAATACAAACCCTTAGCAATAGGAAAGCATCTCCATATTCCAATCGAACCTAATCCAGTGAATTGTCCTATGGCTAACTCAGCAAAGAAATGAGGTTTGCCTACGAGTACCAGCATCACCACGTAAGCAACAAGAAAAGCTCCTAAAAGGAAAGCAGTCTATTTAAATACATATGAATAATACGTTATTTTAAACAGAAATGTGTTTTGACTATATTGCCTAAAATTAATTTCTGAACAATAGAATTTTTTCCCCATAAATTAATTAATTCTCAAACCATTTAAAGATACTGAAAAATAAAAATTGCAAAAAGCAATCCATTTCAGAAAATAGAGTAGATTTCTATTTTAAAATTGCCCTGCATAGAAATTAAAAGTATTGGATTATCTATCTCTAAGTACAACTGCCTAATGAAGCTTGGATAACATACTTCTATCTTTATAAATATGAGGGGAGGGTGTGTAACTATAATTAGGGATTTCAAATAATTTCCTTAGAAAATAATTTCAAGATAACTATTAACATTTTTACGGTTATATCTGAAATTTCAGTCATAGAATAAAGTAACAAATACCAGGTTTTTAATTGATTTGTACTATATTTTACCATATCATTTAACATAATTTTTGAAGGAGAATCATTTGATCACAGAAATATATTTTATTGCAATGTTCGTGTAATATTCGTATTATTTCGTCTAAAAGAAATTAAGGTGTGGAAAGCTACATATATAATAAAATAATTACGTTACATAAAATAATTACGTGCTTTGCCTTATTTTGATACATTAAATTATAACTTTTAAAAATCTAAGGAAGTAATCTCTCTCTCAAAGAATTACTTCCTTATCAATTACTTTTGAGGTGGTTGAATGAAACACTAATCCTCACATAATTTGATAATCTCTTTAGTGAAAAAATAATAATTTTTCCTTGTTCACACCGAGTTAGTTGCACGCAACTAGACTCGTTCAATTGCACACGAAGGTCTAGAGAGAAAAAAACAAATTCTGCAGAAAGTCTATGCAAAAAATAAACGTCTTACCCCCGCCGTTCTGATATGCAAGGTAAGGAAAGCGCCAAACATTTCCAATACCAACCGCAAGGCCGATGCATGATAATAAGAATTCTGCTTTACTTCCCCACGTCTCGCGGCCAACTGGATTTTCTTCCTCTCTTGTTTTTGTAGACTTCGTATCAACTACCGCAGACGGACCCTGTTTCAACAAAAAAAATTTGAGAAATGAATCGAAGATAATCCGAGTTAATCACTGTAAAAAAAAATCCCAGTGAATCTCAAAAAATAGATTTTCATTGAGATTTCATTTATACTAAAAAAATTGTTAAATATATTCTAAAAATTAATCATATTATTCAATGAAGTAGTTTCAAAATCACCATCATTTCATTCGAATTATTGTTGTTGAAATATTCTAAGACGGGGGGTGGTGAACCTGTATGGATCAACGAGCCATTTTTTTACTAAAGAAGTGTTTAATGAGGTATAGACGTGCCGTCAAATAATTTTGATTTAAGATTATTGGGAAAATAATAAAACTAAATATACTAAGAACACAACATTCTATTTACTACAAATAAAATACCTTTTGAACTGTATAGCTGTAAATGTTTTAGCTATACGTGCAATTCAAATTAACGGAACATTAGTGTGAGTACTGTTGTTGCAGATTGTGTGTGGATGACAAATAACTTATACTAGGACTACTTATACTAATACTACGATGTCTTAAATCGCCTGAAGATATCATACGGCCAAGCTTAAGCATAGACAAGTTATGGTCAAGTATGTTAATAATAGGATCTGTTGCACTAGCTGTACCGACTTGTTCTAGTAGACGCCGTCTGCAGAAGAGAAAACTTTAGAAAAAAGTCCATTATACATTGCTGCTATTGTTTTTGACTATACACTATGGACGTATGTGGATATAAAAATGTGCTGAACGCTGGACTTGAATAGATGAAAACCACGAAATTGTCTTTTCAGACGAATCATAATTCTGTATTCAAGATCATGATGATTCTATCCAAGTCTAACAGCAATGTGGAAAATAATGGCACTATACATCGCCAGCTTTGCATTAACTTCAAAGCTTACCTCAAGCTAAAAGTTTTAACAAAACATTTCAAAACTGTACGCGGTGCGCCACTTTCAACAATTCTGTATTGTTCACCGAGTTACACAGTTCTCTTGACGTTCTCTTCTGATCTGACACTCACTGTACACTTTTGGTAGATTAGTCGAAAACGACTGTGACCCAGCATATATCATTCGCTGTAATGCCAGTGCTTTAGAAACACACGAAAGAGGTATGAATTGATATACTCAAAGATTCTTTTAAAAGCCTCTTTCTTCTAATATCGAAGTCCATGAGTAGTTATTTCCAACCATAGGTGCTAGACCAAGAATCTATTTCTTCAAATTCCAGTAATCGAATGACACACACTGTTATATTTATCATTCATTGTTAAATTTGGTTTTGATATATCATATCTTTCACTGCGTTGTATTTTAGATTATCAGCATTATACTCGTTTATGTTTAAGCAATAAGATGTAGAACAAGCCCTTATAGTTAAGAATAAATTTAATGCAAAAATACAAAAATTGATACACACTTCAAAAAATTTTCAAAAAAAAACAGCACTCTCCTTTTATTGGATTAAAATTAATTTTCTTAATGAATCAACTACTTGTGAATACTTGTGTTTTGATCATTTTAGAAAAATTCTGTTAAATTATTGATTGTCTTTCAGGTTTCCTGAAGACAATTAATTCATGTTCAATTTCTTAATAATGTAAAATGTTTTACAAAAATTCAGTTAAATAAGTAAAACGTTTTTTTCCGTTCTGATATCTAAAATCTTTAGACATTACTACTTAAAAATCGAAAGAATATATCGAATTTTTCAAATTATATTGATAACACAAATCTCAATTAAATAGTACTTTAAGAACAAAGTAATAAATAATTTGCTTCAGGTGAAATTCAAACTAAAGTATATTCGAATGATAAATTGCTGAATTATTAATAAGTTTTGATTCTAGTTAAAACCTGTATCCGATATTGCAATACATGCGGAAAGTGATGTACCTTTCACTGTAAAAGTTACGCAAACTGTTCCTCATAATGTTAACTTCAGGTATTCTCGTGATCTTTTTTACCTTGAAATTTCAATTATCTTTAACAATAACTGATAGTTAACATATTCCACATTACAAATAAAAAAAGAAATTCATAACTTTCAAAACAGAAGAGGAAGTTGAAATGACCTCGTACGAACGGTTAGATTCGTTTTATTTTCATTCTGTCAAATATAAATATCTACGATCCAGTTTGAATCTTTTTAAAAACGGTAAATATTTTCAAAAGTACATAAACTTCTAATTACTTTTAAATTAATAAATATTAGGGAAAAACATAAAATAAATCAGATTTTTTCCTGACTACAATGCCTTTCGTGTTTATTTTGCGTGTCTAAATAATTTTTTTCGGATTATCACTCGAAGTTGAATTCATTCGTGCAGAAAAGTTACAAAAACGCATAAGTCAAGTTCTTTTTTAGAATATAATACTTTTCATTCAGGAAAAAAAGTTATTTTACTGAAAGAGGTTCTTAAAATAATCAAGTGAAACGCATCGATTTAAGAAAAAGGTGTTTTTGTATTTGCCAAACTACATTTATTTAAACCGAATTCTAATTATTTAATTCATTTGAAGAAATCTGTTTGAAGTCATTTAATTATTGCTGATAAAAGTTATTAAGTTTTCGTTAATGTTATATTACAAATTTTAAAAAAATACCGATAGCAACATTCCAAAAAATATTAGTTGGAAATCTATTCTAATGCAATTCCGTAGAATGAGTAATATATAAATAAGAAATATAAATACATCTATTGTTCTAAATCTTTCACAATGAAAATAAAGGAAATGTGGTGTCATACTTCTTTCTTTTCTGTGAAAAGCAATGATTTTTCACTATTAATTATCACCCAGTTTTCTCAATCTGAGAGAAACTTTTAAAAATCAAAAAATGAATAATAAATACATATCTACCAAAACCAACTGAAATTAGTTTTTAATACTTAGTCAAGGTCATCCATGCACAAACATGTAAATACAGTCCAAATCAAAATAACTTTGTGGATATAGAAAATAATTAGAAAATTTTCGGCTTTCAAGGTTTAAACGCATTGTTCCGTATAATTAAGGCATCGATTGTGAAAATTTTCTTAAAAAAAATATTAGTCATTCATAACTTATTAAAGTGCTAAAATATACAGCATTATAATTGCATGAGTAGCACAATCTATGTAAATCCCTTCAACGTATAAAAAAACAGCATTAACATAAATAAGTACGTCATTTGAGTTTTTTCTGGGAATCGAATCTTAATCACGAAGGAAATTTTTGTTGTTGTGTGAATTTGTAAATTATGAATTATATATATATATATATATATATATATATATATGGACTACATGAAATACTGAAAGAGCCTTAGGGGTGTTTTATAATGCTAATTAATAGTCTTAGACTAACTATTTCTTAATAAATGATGATTTTGTGTGTGATAACACAAGAAAATTGGTAATAATTTTGAGATATTTACTTACTTGCATGGATGCTGTTGCAGTTAGTAATTTTCAAAATAAAAATATTTCACGTAAATTATTAATTTACATTGTATAAAAATTGGAATTCTTATGAAATCTTTCGTTATATTTTATATTTTATAAGAACTTTTTTCTACAAACCAAGCCTTGTAATCAGTAATATGTGTTTAAAGTTAATACCGAGTTTTAGTCAAATGAAAAATATTTTTGATGCAATGGAAAGAAAGGTATTTTTTATTATGTTAACGTCATTTACCATCTGTTTACTTTAAATATTGTTTCGATGTGTGTGTTTTTTTTTTATTTTGACTGGTGAAAGTTTTTCTCATTTGTATTTTGCTTGTTCATCTGCCTGTATATATATTGTTTTCATTCTTCTGTCTCATCATTTTTTATTCCATAAACTTTTGTTAAACAATATTTGACTAATGTATAAGTAATGCTATTCAAAGTTCTTGGGAGACAAAAATTCCAAGTCGTATTTCTCTTACTTTTATGTTAAATGCATTCCTAGCTTTGTAGCTCAATAAAAAAAAATAGTCTTTGTTATTCTTGTCCTTGAAGTGAAATTTACATCCATAATATTTCGAAATCAGTTTACACGTTTATTGAAGTAATAATAATGATAATGATTCGCGAAGAAAATGTCCCCTGCGCGCGGATGGGTGGGTGTATGCATGCGTGCGTGCGTTGATATGTGCGCGTGAGTGTGGGAGGGTGTGCGGAGAATCGCTTATACCAGTGATTCCCAAAGTGGTCCTAATCAACCCCCAGGGGCTTATGACGACCTGCAAGGGGTCCACATTAATGAAAAAATAATTTAGGGGTCCATGAGGTATAAAAGGGGGTCTATGTGATAGTGGCTCTCATTAAACCAGGTCGTGACTTTAATTTTTAAAGAAAATGTAATCAAGTGGAAATCACATATTTCACCTATTTAACAGAATTTAATGGAGCTAATTTTTTCAGTTACATTTTATTAAAACAAGAATCATTATTTCATTTTTCTTCTCATAAAGGAGTATAATAGTCGGGAATTTTTTTTCCCTGCTACTCATTTTTGTCACAGACAATCCGCCAGGAAGATGAAGTTTTAACCAACCTTCAACATTTAAATGCCTTCTATTCAGATTTTGAAATTTGGTTTGAAAATGCTTTGATTATGGTAATACCACAGTAGGTAATGAATCCTGTTATTACAGTGAAGAAAGTAAATGTTATACTTCAGGAAGAACTGATTGGATTAGGCACTAAAACGAAGATCTTAAAGTAAAGTTTAGGCACGGGTGTCAGCAATTTTGGTGTTAAAAGACATGCCTGTTATTTATCCCGAATTAGGGTAAAACTTGGGTCGACAAAGTTGATGCCAAATGTGCAAATTTGTTATTCAAGGGCCAGGTTCATCCCTCCCATTAAAAACATTTTTGTTTCTTGCTCAGTTGTGTTATGTAACAGTTATTTCATAAATTATTAAATTTTAATTTAAAATTAATTAACATGTGTTTCTTAAATTTTAAGCACTATATTTCACTACAGTTAAAAGTTTTAATCTCTTAAAGCAAATAGCTCTATACTGGTGTCAAAAAGATATTTAAGTTGATAAAAGTACAAAAATTTAATATTAGGTAAGCAGGGTCTACCCAAAGGCGAAAAACATGGCAAGGAGTCTATGAAACTAAAAAGTTGGGAAACCTCTGACTTATACTGTTGTTTAATTTTTTGTTCATCACATATTTGTTTGTGATATTAGAATTTGGTTCATATTCTTTAACAGAACTTAAAATACGTTAATTAAAATATTTAGCGATTAATTAAGATACAATTACAAAATAAAAGTTTCATCACAAAATTTTTGTTTCGTTTTTTTCCTTGATCTGTTTTTCCTCTGAAATTTAAGCATAATTTAAAGTTTCAGGTTTGCTTAGATCATTTCTTTAAGTTTACAACTTTTAATTACACATTACCTTTTATTATATCTTACATGGATATAAAAATTAGTACATTTTAAAATATAGAGGAAAATCTACAATTTTTGTGCTATTATATCTCATGCATTTTGATAAACGTTGCATACGGAGACGCATGCTTAAAAACGTTCAAATGGATTTTCCATTAATAATATACCGGTTTTTTCTTCGGAGGAAAAGGATAAATTGTTCATGATTTTTCCCTCATGGGAGAAAGGACATAGGAGAAATATATTAAAGCAAGTAAAATTATTTCAACTCCTGTGTAATATCAAAAAGAAAATAATTGTCAGTAACTGTTCTCGATTCCAATTTTAACCAAACATCAGTTAGTTTTAAATGTTTGAATATATTTCCATCTCAGTTCAAAAGTCTTCGTAGCATCTTCAGACGAATTAATGTATATCCTGTCATTCTAACCTCCCTTTTGAATTACCAAAACAAAACAATTTTTGTGTATTGCAGTGTTTCTCAAACTGTGGGGTGCGCCCCCTTGGAGGGCATGATAGTTCTATAAGGGGGGGCGCGAGCATATTGAAAAGTCAAGAGTAAAAGATTATTTAAAAAAATTATTAATTTACTGAAAGTAAACAAACAAAATACATTCTGACATAAAAAAAATAAAATACACATTTACACTGATGTATTATACTTATAAATATATCAATGCTACGCAATGTATTTTATAATTAATGTAACATTTCAAAGTTAAAAATAAGTTTATTAATTACCTGTGACCCCATGGGTTTGTCATATATATAATTTATAACAAAAATTAACACTTATCTTGATAATTTTTGTACGGTTTATAATTTATATCTTGATAATTTTTGTACGGCCGATCATAAGTTTCGCAATTCGCTTCATATTACCAACCGTTTTCCGTGCAGGTACGCGTATGTGATGTAGTAGGGGAGGGGGAGGAATAAAGGAGCAAAAATAATCTGGAATAAGTAAATCCTATGCAACCATTGTCATGGTCCTTTTATTGCATTCCTAGGTCTTGGAATAACCTTTGCAACCATTGTCATGGTCCTTTTATTGCATTCCTAGGTCTTGGAATAAATTTAGGGATAGCAGTGCACAGAAAAGATCGTACTTCGGGAAGACGTATATATACGTCTGGAGAAATAAAGGCTTTGGCTTAGCGAGATGTTTATATACTTGGCGGGTGCTTAAGAGGTTAAAGTCGTATCGTAGTTATAGCGTCAAAGTATAGTATTATTTAATTCAGTACATTATTATTGTATGGGGGGCGTGATGAAAATTAAGATTGAAAATTGGGTCGCGAGTATTGCAACTTTGAGAAGCACTGGTGTATTAAATATCTAGTCAACAACAAGTGAAGTAAATCTAGTAGGATGTTTCCAAACGTTGAGTTCATATGTACTCACAAATGAATATACAGAATTAAAATATAATTCAATACATAATTGTTCTTAAAAAAATTTAAAATACTACAATTACGTTAAACATGAAAAGGTGAAATTTGGTTATTAGAATAAGAAATCTTAAACATGAGTCACAAATATTTATTATTATTACGAGTATAGTCTTTTACATCTTTAAACTTTTCTACATGTTTGAAAAATGCTAAAACATTTCAAACTATTTTTTAAGTACCCAGAAGTATTTTCTAAGATGAAAAAAAAAGTTAATTGAACCTGTTATAAGAATTAAATATACGCCTTATATCTAGAAAGAAATAGCTTTAAAGAATATAAAAACAAAACATTCCAACAGACACGCTAACAAATGCTCAGGTATCAGGAAGGTATTTGAACAATGGAAATATTCTTACAAAAAATAAAAAATATTTGCTGCTTTTCATTGCAGTAATATGTGTTGCGAGAAAATTGGGTGTAGCCTTGAAGCTACATAATTTTCTCATAAATAAAATGTTATATTTAACAATAATAGATGACTTTTCCCAAACCTGAGCCAGAATAATTTTTAACAAGTCATAGAGTTTAATAAATCTTAAAAAGTAACATTCATCAATACTGGATGATTGTTCTCAAACCAGAGCCCAG
This sequence comes from Trichonephila clavipes, assembly GCA_019973935.1. Taxonomy (NCBI): domain Eukaryota; kingdom Metazoa; phylum Arthropoda; class Arachnida; order Araneae; family Nephilidae; genus Trichonephila; species Trichonephila clavipes. Next base: position 190,443 of record BMAU01020471.1, read on the forward strand.
AATAACTTTAAGCAAATCATAGAAAATAATTACAGCTGAATAATGCATAGTTTGAAATAATTCGACACATTCTAAACACTCTTTTTATACGTTTTTATGATCATTAATTTTTAAATAATATGAAATGAACTCGTTTTATATAAAACATAAGAGGATTCAGGTGAAGGATTTTCCCTGTTAAAAGGTATGTATGGAGATATATCTCATACATAAAATAACTGCAGAATATGGAACTCAAAAAAAAATATAACGTGATTTTTTACTGTTATAAATTTCAACAGAATCTCTCTCGTTTTTAGAAATAATTTCATGTAAAACAGACTACAAGTAGAAATATTTGACTAATCGTTTTTTCTTCCTTTTTTTGTTTAAGATATCCGACTACGTTCGGAACCATGATTTTAAAAAAGCGCATAAATGGATAATTTTCATGATATTTAGTGTCACTCAGATCAGAATACATGCATAAAATTGTTTAAAGGACATTTTGACAAAAAAAATTATTTAAATACAATATTTTGGCAAAAAGCTAACTTAGAATAACCTTTTTTTTTCAAAATGTTCTCCTTTAATGAAAAATGCTTCTATTACAACAATATTTTGCCTGTATATAGCTCAGATCTCTGTACAGAGGCTCAACTATGATTTTTGAAAAATTCACTTAATTTTCAGAGTTACAACCAATTGAAATAATTATCACCGTTTTTTTCCTTAAAATTTCTCCCCTCTGTTGTCATAAAATATGGATAAACCCACTTCTAAGTTATATATTTCAAAAATTCTAGTTGAGCATCTGTCCAGAGGTCTAAGCTATATACAGGCAAAATATTATTATAATAGAAGCATTTTTCACAAAAGGAGAATATTTTGAAAATGGGTCATTCTATGTTCATTTTTTGTCAAAATATTGTACTTCAATAATTTCTTATTGTAATACTATTCTTAAAACAATTTTATATACATTTTCTAATCTAAGTGACACTAAATATCATAAATGTTATTCATTTATACGATTTTGCAAAATCACAGTTCTGTACGTAGTCGGTTACCTTAATTTCCGCCAGTTTCAAAGCGAACATAATTAAATGTTTTCGAAAACAGAACTATGTAAAACGTAATGATAAATACAGCGGTGAAAAGAAGTATTCAACAAGAGAAGATTTCTGCATATATTGAATTAATAAGTAAAAACTGTATACAAAAACAAAACAATATTAATTGAACTTAAACAAAAATCATTAAGTATTAAATCCAGCATCTTTCGCAATACATTAAAATATTATAAATTAGCAAAATCACCATTATTTCGTTCAAAGGCAGTTAAACAAGCAAAAAAAGTATTCGACAAAGCATAAAAATAAATGAAAATAATGCAAATAATATAATACTAATATTTAGTAGCTCTTCCTCTCCAACGGATGACTTTTCTTAAACACTGTGGCATCAATTTAACCAAATTTTCTGTCACCTCTTGGTCAGTTTTTGACCATTCCTCCCTAAAGATCTCCACCATTTGACGTTTGTTAGAAAAATGGTGCTCTCTTAATATTTCTTCTAATATGCTCCACAGGTGCTCAATTGGGTTGATATCTGGTCTTTGGGCAGGTGTTTTATAACTTTCGGGCAGTTGTGTAGCAGCCAAAGCCTTGTATTTTGAGAGGAGTGTTTGGGGTTATTGTCTTGGTAAAACTGGTAGTCCTCTTAGATTCACAGATTTTCAGCACTGACACACAAATTTTCTTTTAAAATCTGTATGTAATACAGATGGTCCATTGTGCCGTTAGTTACGACAATATTACTCACTCCTGAAGCCCCCATACACCCCCAAACCATTATACCTCCTCCTCCAAGCTTTACTATGGACACCATATTTCGCTCTTTCAACTCAACATTGCGTTTTCTGTACACTATAATTTTGCCTTTGCATCCAAAAAGATTAAATTTGCTCTCGTCTTCAAAAATTTCACTGTGCCAGAATACTACTGGCTTTTTTGTACATTTTCTAGCAAATTCATGTCTTTGCAGTTTGTTCTTTTGGGATATGTAAGGTTTCTTTCGAGCAGTTCTAGCTTTAAATCCGTTATTATGCAGGTAATTGCTAACAGTTTGGGCATAACATCTATATCCAAATAATCCTTGTTAACTTTTGCCAAGTTTAATGCATTGGTTTTGAGTTCCTTTAATTTGACGTACAAGCCATAGCTCCGTGTCTTCGGAATATTTTTTGGTCGACCAGATCTTGGCCTGTTATTAACCTATTTTTGCTCTTTATACTTTTTAACTAAATAGTGTATACTTGTACTTGGCTTATTTACAATAACCGAAAATTTATTTTCAGATAAATAATTTTTAAAGTACATTTTGATTACATTCTTAATTTACACTAACAACTCTCCTTGTTTTCGGCCCATCTTGCTCACGGCTTACTTAAAACTTTCTAAATGCCATCAGAAATAGTTAAAATGTTTTGAATTACAAAAATTTGCAACCCCACTTACGGTAATTTTGCTTCTCGGAATAAAAAATTTATCAAAGCCTCCTATGTCAAATACTTATTTTGCTCGTCAAACTACTTTTGAAAATTATAACGGTGATTTTTGTTCTTAGGTTTGTTTTTTCAAACAAAAGAACTTCTACATTAGAAACTGAACTGTTATATGCAACAAATAACGAAACATAGTTTCGTTGTTTTTGCATTGTAAAGTGTTTAAAGTCCATATTCGCTGAAATCGTTGCATGTCGAATACTTATTTTGATCGCTGTATATCCTCACTTATCCATAAACCCAATCACCATTGGCTTTCCATTGAAAGAGCAAATTGCTAAGTGCATGAACTGGTATCGAAGGCTGTACACGGTACAACCTCTGTTGCCCCTTTTATAGGCTTGTGGAGGGAGATTTAGTGCTGCAACTGCTCTGCCAAGGTAGTTCTAAAGAATTTTTATCGGGTTTAGTTCAGGCAAATGAGATGGCCATTCCATTTCTCTTAATTCTCTGACCAAGATGATATCTATCTAAAAGACATAGCTAGATTTGAACGAACATTGCAGTCCATCAAAATAAATCTATTACTAATAACAGAATAGTAGTCTCATTTGTTCATCAAGGACTTTGTATTAATATCTTTGACTATCCGCAGTACCTACACTAATTATGTGCAAGTTTGTGTGTGCACCGAAAAGATTTTAATACACATCATGATTACCCTTCCACTGTAAAAGTGTCTCAACAATATTGTATTTTGATAACTGGTTTCAGACTGGAACTCAGAGTCATTTGTAAAAAATACTAATTGTCATACATCCTTGTCTCATTTCTAACCCAACACCTAGTTGGATCTCATTTTTTTTTATATTCAATTGCTGATAAAGTAGTCTCTTTGGAAACAAGTTTTCATTGTGATGATGTTTTTGCACCAAGGAGGCAGAAATTCTTCTGTATGCCACAAAAAGATCTGCAATGAGATGAAACACAGCATTTTGTTTTTGCTTCTTCACGCAGAAATGTTAAGAAACGATCGTGGAGAGTTTTGTAAGACGTAGATGAACTGAAATTGAATTTACGGATTTCAATTGATTCCAAAGTCGTTCGAACACAGTCCTAAATTTGTTTTATCAATTTGTGATAGGCTTATTTTCATCCCTCTTACAGTCCTTAAAGAATCAAGTATATAACTCTCTATCGTAAATAACAGGAAAGCGGGTTCTACTTGACATATTAGCAATATTTTGAAACCAAAATTTTGGTTTGCTAAACCAATTATTGAAAGATAGTTAGGTTTTAAGAAAATGTAAAGTTTTCTTATAAAATCAATTCATCAAAGACAAGAGTGATAAATACAAAAATTTAATTTTCAATGTTGACATAATATTTTATCTTTCTACTAAATACTCCTTTTTTACTAAATTTATGAGGAATTTTACGGAAAGATGACCTCAAGTACATAAATGCTATTCCTCAACTTTTTTGACCCGATGTATAAAGTGAGAGAAAGAAAATAATATTTATTGAGTAGATTTTATTTAATTAAATATTTGTGTTCCTGCTATCCAGCTCCTACTTGATTGTTACTTTCAAATGCACTTGATGCATTATGGATCAGTACATTTCTTCCTTTTATTTCATATCTTTATTCGCTTACTCGTTAACTTTCGTCTTCGTTTTTTCGTTTTTCTGTTCTATCATTTATTAAAAAAATAACATTTTTCATGCTTGTAGTATGAAGTAAAAAAGAGAACCACGACGATGAAACATATTTATCTCTGTCTTTCGTCTCGAAAAAGAACTTACTAAGTCCCTTTCAGAACTGAGTTCCATTCCATATTACCTTTTTCAATTGGAGAATTTCTTATATTCTACGGTTATAAATTTTCTTATTCTGCTTATTATCAGTATAGGTTAAGATTCTTTACTTGTTACTAAATTATATTGCTGATGTGTGTCTCACTTAGTATCTCCAAAAAATATGCTTCTCAGTATTTTTAATTGATAGTATTATTCTAAATAAGAATCGTTACGCAGCATTCTAACTATTTATAATTTTCTTCTACTTGTAGATCTCTGTTAAGTACACAGCTTTATGCGCAAAAAGCGATAACTCTATTGTAATTTTTTTTTCTTTTTTTTTTCCTTACAGTACTCTTTTCATCTAAACTTTAGCAGTTTTACATTTAATTCATTCAACTGAAAGAAAACAGAAATGTAGTTATGCAATTTACTTTTAAAAAAGAATATTTTTGCATACTTTTTGCAAAATAAAAATGTTTACCAAACGGAATGAAGGATGCAGGAAAAATATTCCATTCTCGATTATTAACAATTATCCATGTTTTAACTATATTAAATACTAAAAATTACATTTTTTTTACAAAATTTCTTTATTATTACAATATGCGTGTGACAAAGGAAATATAAAACAGCATGTAATAAATACATATCGAAGAAAAGTAATTCTAATTTGATCTTCCACTTATAGAAATAATAATCGAAGAATATTACATTGAGTGTTGCATATCAAACATACCACATTAGTCAATTTTTCAATAAGTAATAAATGGTAGATGAAATTTAATAATTATTTAATAGTGTTCTTTTAATAAAAGCTATAAAAAGGACGTAGAAGATGGACTATAAGGACGTACAACTTAACTGTGTGTGTGTGTGTGTGTGTGTGTGTGTGTGTGTGTGTGTGTGTGTGTGTGTGTGTGTGTGTGTGTGTGTGTGTGTGTGTGTGTGTGTGTGTGTGTGTGTGTGTGTGTGTGTGTGTGTGTGTGTGTGTGTGTGTGTGTGTGTGTGTGTGTGTGTGTGTGTGTGTGTGTGTGTGTGTGTGTGTGTGTGTGTGTGTGTGTGTGCGTGCGTGTGTGTGTGTGCGTGTGTGTGTGTGTGGCACATAAGGGTGGGGTTGGAGATTCAAATGCTCCTACTTATAAACCAACAAATTTTTAAATTTTAGCAAATAGGTTATACCTCGGCCTTTTGTTTACATGTTTCTTAGAATATATATACCCCCTCCCTCTTATAAAAGTAATCTGTGTATCATAAAATGAAGTAAAATGTTTGAGAAATGAATTTTTGATGCGGTGCCTTTTATTATGGTATTTATTAGCAGAATGACTGCATCATTTAACTCATTTTTAATTTTTCTGAAGAGAAAAGTTAACTTAAATATGGCTTAATTTGATTTATGCTCCCAACACACTTATTTATCAATATTTTAAATTAAATGACACCTTGCTTCTTATTTTTTTAACAAATTCTTCAATTATCTGGATCTTTAATGATAAACTCTCATTCTAATTTAATTAGCACAAATATGTATGATTTATTAGAATATTGAGATCAACTCCGAAGTAATCGAAAAATAAATCTTTAACAGTGGGAATGATATTTAATCTAACTTATCTTAAGATTTCAAACATAATGAAATATTCCTTTCAGTGAACAAAAAACTTTCCAAGCAATTTTTCTGTTATCACATTCATTAAATATATGTGCAAAGGATTACTAAGATTTTAAATCTAATAGCTGCAACAAATTAAATACAAAGTGTCCTCAGAGCATTTAAGGAAAAAAATTTATGCTTCTTGATTACTATTCTCTTATTTCTAAAAACTTTCATGATTAACGGAAAATTCCATTTTTACTTCATACTTGATCTCGTCCATTCTGGTGGCTTAGAGGTAGCGTGCCCACTTCGTAAGCATAAGGTTGCGGGTTCAACTCAGGTTGGAGTCGATAGATTTTCTGGATCGTAGACACGAATGTCATATGATTATATGGCATGTATCAAATCCATTGAGTATCATTTTGGCTCTGGTACTCTCGGCAAAATTAAATCACGGCAATATTTAGCATCCGACGAGAGTTTAAATTGAGAAAATTCAACCGTCCCAATTTGGTAAAGGAAGACGCCACTAGATGGTGCCACCAAAGAAATGGCTTTTAGTCTTGGGTCCCTGTCTATAAAGGTTTAGTTGCTAATATGCAGCCCATTGGGGAAAAAGAGAAAAAATCATGTCCGATTGTATTTCTTAGTAAATGGAGAATCAGGTCGATGACATTCATCAAACTGTTTGAAGTTTAAATGCAGGAAGTTATTAACACGGGAACAATTGAATCTGATTCGGACTTTACAATAAATGAACAAGGTTAATTTCCTACCTCCCAATAACCATCACAAAGTCTGCCGCAACTTTTTTTTATTTTTACTAAGAGTATTTGTTTAAATTAAAACTGGAAATTTTTCCAAGCCCTAATCTAAAAAAAATTAACTAACTAGACGAATTGACCAACTAGGATTTTACTACTCTTTAATTTTTATTTTAAAGAATTTTATTTTTAGTTTAATATATAATAAACTCTACTGAATGTGAATTCGCTATAAGATATGTAAGAAAAACATTCATATACAAAAATCGTAGGTGAGCAAAAAGAAAAATTAGAAGTAGTATTTTTTTTATTTATAGTATTCTTTTATTTAAAAGGAGTGTTTTTATGACATTCGTGTTAAATGCTCTCAAATAAATGGAAAACGTTAAAGAATTATTGTGAAAAATATCTTCAAGTCAAAAAATAGATGCGAAAGACAATATCATTCTCTAATTTTTATATATATTACCCATATTTTGGCTCTTGTACGTTTGAGTTGGAGTTTGCTTGCATAAGTAATGAAAGACGATTGATTTAAAGATATTTTCTAACAACAATATTAAGCTGCGTCTTTCGCTTTAAAATTTTAGTAGGATATCAAGTTGAACAATTATTTTTAATATAAATGTATTGGTATCTACATTAGAAAAAAAAGTATATAGAACATTCTTTTACAGTACATTATATCAATGCATTCATTTCTATTTTCACTACAATTATATGCAAATGCTACAAACTTGATTTCAAAATTGATATCAGAGATCTGAAAATTTAAGGCTTAGAAAAATGTTAAGTTTCTTAATTGTTTATTAGTTCAGCATAAAATGCTAATTTTGGAAGATGTATTGCAAATTTTTAAGTATGCGATGGCTAATTTTGAAATAATTATAACTTTTTTCTTACTTATAAATTAAAGATTTTTATAGTTAGTATAAACACTTTAAAATAATTCTCATACATTTATATATATATATATATATATATATATAAAGAGTGTTTTTTTCCAGGTATAGAAGTTTAAGTTGGCATTACTTTCCAAGATGGCGATCGATTTAACAGCTGTCAAGTGATTTATTCTCAGTTTGGTTTGGCAATTCATCAAAACGATCATCAAGCAAGGCGTAGATTCGTCGAATGGGCCCAAAACGAGATTGCCGTTGTTCCCGATTTTCATACGCGAATTTTGTTTAGCGATGAAGCGCACTTCTGGTTGAATGGCTACGTCAACAAACAAAACTGCCGCATTTGGAGTGAAGCTAATCCACAAGTGTATGTCGAAACACCGTTACATCCAGAAAAACTGACTGTTTGGTGCGCTTTATGGGCTGGTGGAATCCTTCTTCAAAAACGATGAAGGCCCCAACGTTACAGTCAATGGTGATCGGTATAGAGCCATGATTACTAACTTTTTCATTCCTGAATTGAACAATCATGATGTCCAGGAGCTGTGGTTCCAACAAGACGGCGCAACATGTCACACAGCTCGTGCCACAATCGATTTATTCAAAGACACGTTTGGTGACCGCCTAATTTCACGTTTTGGACCTGTGAATTGGCCTCCAAGATCTTGTGATTTAACACCGCTAGACTATTTTTTGTGGGGCTATATAAAGTCATTGGTCTATGCGGATAAGGCATAAACGCTTGACCATTTGGAAGACAACATTCGCCGTGTTATTGCCGATATACGGCCACAAATGTTGGAAAAAGTCATTGAAAATTATACGTCCAGATTGGACTATATCCGAGCCAGCCGTGGCAATTATATGCCAGAAATCATATTTAAAATGTAATGCCACAAGATTATCTTTCGAATAAAAAAAATTCATGTCAATCGAATAATACATCGTTGTTTTATTGCAATTTAAAGTTCTATACCTCTAAAAAAACACCCTTTATATATATATATATATATATATATATATATATATATATATATATATATATATATATATATATATATATATATATGTCAGGCCCCAGGCCTGCTGGTAAAATGAGGAGGGCATCATCTTCAAAATACTTCTTTATTTCGCTTCAATCACATAAAATCCAACATGGCGGCCCTTTGGCGCGCAACCGGGTGGTACAAAAGACAACATCTCAGCGAGGAGTCACCAGCTAAGCCTTTCCGAATATGCGTTCTTCTTCGTCAGCGCTCGCTCCACCTTTAAATTGGCTTATTTTCCCACAAATCCTTACGCGATGGTAAAGAGTTCGCTCTGTTTTCATTTATTACTTCCTAAATTTTGAATCTAAACTTTTCAAACCTGACATATATATATATATATATATATATATATATATATATATATATATATATATATATATATATATATATATATATATATATATATATATATATATATATATATATATATATATATATATATATATATATATTATTCATTTGAATTTGAGCAATATTCTTTATACGTTGTGATGAAATATTCAAAAAAAGAGAAAGAAAGAAAGTAATATTTATAAAAGCATGCTTATATATATAATAGTCGGCTTTTAAGTTTCCATTATTAAAGTATCAAAATTCATTATCAGAGTAGAGTTTAGATGAAATATCATTATCAGTTACTTTATTACGACAAATGGTAGCACATTTACTTGTTTTTGACAAAATTCGTTGCATACTTTAAAGATAAAGAACAAAAAGTCGCCTCCTCTTAATAGATAATAAATCATTGTAATTTATTCTTCAGAGCATGACGATTGTTTTTTCATGGAATATGTCAAGACACTCAATTGCAGGAGAGAATGACTCAATAAAAGCAACATGAGACTGCAAGGAGGGATAATGCAACTAAAAAATCTCTACTTTCATTTTATAATTTATTTTCTCTAACGTAAACGAAGACCAATATTACATAAAATTGCGTGAATATAGCGTTTTATATCTATTTCTGTAATATCCTGACGAATCGAATTACAAGTATACCTACCTGAACACTGAAGGTATCGTTCACAGAGTTATATTTATAGCTTCAGCGACCTTGTAAAACATCTTCAAAAAAAAAGCAAATGCCTTTTTCACACATTTTTTATTGTTTGTTTAATAGTTTCCAAGGAATCATATATTTAAGTAATTATTTCTGTTTAAAAGATTTCTAAATATTTACACCTTTATGATGAATATAATAGGTTATATATATATATATATATATATATATATATATATATATATATATATATATATATATATATATATACAGAGAGAGAGAAAGAGAGAGACATAAAGATGAAACACAAAATCTGAAAAATAGTTAATAAAATATCAAAATGCGAAATCCCAATTCAAAATCTCAGAGGGGAACATGACAGTAAAAATAACAAAAATTTGAAATTCGTTTACTCGGACTTAGGACCGAAAAGTGGGGTTATTTTAGACTGATGGTACCAAACTTCTCGTTTTACAATTTGACAGGCTAAAATGAAAATATCCAGATGCATATTTATCCATAAATATCTTTCATCCATATATTTGGCTGCCTTGCACCCAAATATGTATGAATTCAATTGAGTTTAATAATGATTCGAATATAATCCTTCAGTTTTTAATCTTTATTAAGGTTAAGTGTTAGTGATTCGTGAATCAGCTTGCTATTTAAATTCAATACATTTTCAATCAAAATATGAACTGACGAAGTCTCAGCTACAAATTTGCGTAAGATATTCTATATTGATTAATATAAAGTTAGTGGTTGCCAAAATACAAAGTGTAATCTAGCGCTTAATGGAAATAAATTATCAGAATTTTATTTCCTTCTTGAATAAGTCTAAGTTATTGAATCTTATTTTTAAAAATTAAAATGGAATATTATATTGCATGAAACCATCATTCTGATAGCTTATTTAATAAAAACACAAAAAATTAACCTAAAATTGCAAAATTGTAGTTTTTATTTTGACGTTGCTTAATTTTGAAATTCCAGTATTTTCTCCCGATTATCAGTTTTGGTCATGGCTTCATTCTATATGTATCCCATACATAACTAACGTTATCCACTGTTAGTAGGGGGATTAAAGGAATTTTAACTTTAATAAAGTTGATGAGGGGGGTAGATCTATATAAAATAATACATATTTTTTTTAATGAAACTGTTTCTTAAGTACCGATGAAAGTTTGCCAACAGTATAAAATTTTAATTCTCAGTGCATCTTTCTAACAAAATTAAATTTTTCGTCTATATTTGTTTTAAATTATAGTATGAAGTATAAAATTGTTGTTTTCTGTGACTTTTAAATTTTACAAAGCAAAACTTTGATTAAGTAACGTTTGAGGTTTCCTTTTGCTTGTACGTTCATGAATTTTAAAAAGTACTTCATTGGATTGAGAATTTTAATCTTCAAATTTGAATTATTGTCTTCAAAAATCTAGATTTTAAAACACAGTCTTTATATAAATTGTATTTTAAATCTATTAACGAGAATGAGACAATTATAAAAATAAATCTTATTTTACAACGTTTATAATGTCGGTTTTCAAAAAAGGAAATTGTGTGCAGCATTTTTCATAACATAAAATTTTCCATAAAATAATTTTAACTGAGTAAGTTTCTCTTGCTAATAATTGTATAAAACATGCATAGGTACATTTGTAAAAAACAGGTAATATATATGTTAAAACATGCTGTTTCTCACAAAAAAAATGTTCAAAAATTTTTAATTTATATTTCAATACATTTAATGCTTGAAAAAAATATTAAGTAAAAATAATCTCTTTCTTTTACTAATTTGGGAATTTAAAACAAAAATATCCTCGAGCAATTGAATCAGTCCATCATTAATCAAAATTAATAATGTTAATTTGTTTAAAATTATTTTATTCTTTTTATTTCCATTTTAAAATATTTAGGTCTTACTACTGTAACGTTTGAAAGAATAACGGTAGCGTATTCTTGGTTAATTTAAATATTGAATTTATTTACGTCACAACTATGGAATATTATTTACTGAATTGTACATTGAAGTTATTAAACTTAAATAAAGATTGTTAGAGTCCAATATTTTGTGAGAGGAGGATTCGTTGGCCACCGCTCCCGTGTAAGTTCAAAGCATCTCTCTCTCTCATCTTCCGGTCGACGGGGTTCGATTCCTCGGGGGTCAAAAAGGGGTTGCGCTGCAGCTGCATAATGCACGTGTGGGTGTCGGGTCCACCAAAGATGCCGACCGCTGTTGGGAGTGGCTACGTTACACTACATTATAGATTCTATTATAAAATATCTAAAGGAATGACAATCGTGCAAATTTATCATTTTTATTTTAATTTATACATAAAAGTTCATAAATTTTATTCAACAAAATGTTCAGTGCTTAAGCAAATTTAGTTAAAAAATAGTATGCTTTATAAAAATTACTTAGTTATTTACTTAGATTACTTTGATAATGTTCAGAAATTATAATATAATTGATTCAAATCAAAATTATTTCCAGCAAAATAAATAAGATGAATATTTTATAAAGAAAAATACTATTGTTTGTATGTCCTTAAAATTTGAAATAAAATAATAAACAAAACTTCTATTTATAAAAAAAATAATTTCTAAATACTACAATGAATATTTCAAATATACCAACCCCCCTAAAAAAAGAGTTTTGACACAATAATAAAAATATTTCCTGATATAAAGTAAAATGGGGAGTTTTGGAAAAGGAACAATCACTTTTTTACTGTACAAATCACATGAATTATCTTGATTGAAAGAAAAGTACTTTGAAAAAGAGAAACTCAAATCAATCCATGGCAAAAAATTTTGTTGTTATTTATTCCTTTCTTTACGCACCACACATATCCCTTGACCTATTTTGTGAATCGGAAATCTCCACTGATCTGGAAAGCGGGAGAAAAAACATGAAAGATTTGTCTCGCTTTTTTATCACCGTTCGGATATTAAAAACCATTTTGCATGAGGCAATAGGCTACAGAGATTTTCAAAAGCTGTCAAGCGAGAAACGAAAACTCGCTCAAAAGGAAGGATTTCGCTTCCTCAAGTAATTCCTTTTGACAAACCGCATTTGAATAAAGATGAAGATAATGTTGACATTGTTGTTATACGTGGCTTCTAACCTTATGCAGCATTTAAAAAGAACTTATCGTTTAACTCTAATTACATCAAATCAAAAGTTTGCTGTATAAAATGTCCAAACAGATCAAATATACTAACGATGCATAAAGGTGGAATAGAGAAATTTCAATTTTTAATTTCAAAGTAATAGTTTTAGGAGCTTTTTAAAAAAAAATATTGTGTGTGTGTAATGTTTGAAAAAATGAGCCTTTATCTTAGCCTTTCAGCATATGAAATTATTTTTCTTTTAAGTAAATATTTATATTCGTAAACCAACAGTTCAATGAACTCTTCAATTTATGACGATATATTTGCATTCATCGTGTGTGCTAAATATTTAATGTATCTAATAAATTAAATAATTTAATTTTTAAGTAGTTTTTAAACTTATCACAATTTCTTGAATTTAAAAATACTCAGCTAAATTATACAGCCCACTTCATAAATTCTTTATCATTAATTTTTAACTCATACTTTACGCAAAGATATATATCTATGAGAATTTTCCTCACATAATTAGAAAGCATTCATTTTTAATTTTGGACATCTAGGATTGGGATTTAAATAATAACAAAATGAAAATATTAATTATTGTCTAGGGAATAAAAATTAATTATTGTATGCGTATTTCTATAATCTTGGTGTACAATATCTTGATGTAAAAATGTTTTTAAAATATTTTACTTTTTCATACATTTAAAAATTCTCTAATAAATGTTTGGAGATCAGGCTTATTATATATTCGTATCAAAATTAAAAATTATCTTTTCAGTTATAGTTGTGTTGTGAATGTACATGAAGAAACAAACTCAAATGGTTGTATGAAATTGGTTGTAATGGTTGTATTGAAAATTCCATGAATTTTTATTCATTACTGAGTACTCAAAGCAATGGGACTTTCACAAGCACATCAGAATTCTTCAAATATTTCTTTCACTTAGATATTTTAAAGATAACTAAATTCAAGCTTATTTTAATATAGCTACGGAATTCAATATAGTTAAATAATTGAACTATATTGTAAGAATAAAAGTACATTTTCAACATTTAATTTTTTTGTAAAAATAATATTAATTTAATTTTAATTTTTGGAAAAAACATACCAACCTCGTTTCTTTTTACGACAATGCTAAAAAAACAATTTAAAAAAATGATGATTCCTTTTCATTAATGCTTATATGATTAAAACTATGGATATCGATTTTATAAACTATTTGTCTCGCTTTCATTTATAAATAAATAATAATAAAAATAATAAATAATAATTTTAATAATAAAAATGACTTTTTTCCACATGATTTTATAACACATAAAATAAATACTTCGAACAAGAATTTTTAACCTCAATTATTTCTCTAATTTTAACTTTTATCTTACAATTTTATATATTTTATGATGGGTGTGTTACAATGCATATTAGGAGTTTCAATAGAAAATTATTTAGACTTAAAAAAAATAATTACAACAAAAAATTATTTTTATTGAATAAATTTTAATAAACTCTCTTATAAACAAAATTAACTGTTTGTTGATTTTAGCATATCTATTTACATCTAAAAATTTTAATTCTGGCAAAAAAATTAAATTTCGAACAATGATTTATTAAATATTATTAACAAAATGCAATATATCCAAAAATTTATTCAATATTAAATATCTGTACTCACCTTGATATCAACGAAAACCATTTTCCAAGTTCAAAAGTTAGATGTATCCTTTCTGTCATTTGGTTCTTACAACTCACCGAACCACCTTACGCAAAGGCTCGAAGTGATTATACAGCCAGGTACAATCAGAAATGTGCCATTATTTCCAGGTTGCCACTAGCGCCGTCTGCGGGAAAACACGGAATTGCTCGCTTTGTTTGCAAACGGTAGTTATGTCACGAAACGAAGAAAAATTACGCAAATATTCCGAATATGACATTTTTTCTTAGAAGTTACATCTTCATTCCGCTCTATTACAAATGCATAAACCAATATTTAGCTATGTATACTTCTTTAAATTATTGATGTATTACATTTACTTTCCATTGCATATGTATAATCTAATGCAATTATGGATTATACGTAAAATAAAGTTAAAAATTAAATGTTGATTAAAAATCAGTAAAAGGGGATGTTAGTAGAGGAAAATAATTGTAATGTGTTTACGAGAAACGATATATATATATATAATATATATATATATATATATATATATATATATATATATATATATATATATATATATATATATATATATCAGGAGTGCACACAGGAATTTTTCAAGGGGGGTCCGGGGTCAAAAATTCACCATTCTTGTTTCATACTCCTTTTGATTTTGTCGATTTTTGGGAACAAAACACAGTAATAAACTAATTTTTGAATAAATAATTAGCATTAATTAATAAAATTAATCATTAATAACAAGTAATTAATTAAATTTTACGTACTATATACTTAGAATTATGATCAATCGGAAAAAAATCAAGGGCTTTGGGGGGGTCCAGACCCCCAGGACCCCCCCTTGTGTGCATCACTGATATATATAATATATATTGTAAATGTGAAAGTTTGTGAAAATCTTTGTTGGTCTTTCACGCAAAAACTACTGAATGGATTTTAATGAAACTTTACAGTAATGTAGCTTATACATCAGAATAGCACATAGGCTATAATTTATAGCATAGACTATAATTTATAAAGATTTGGGGAAAGTGTCAAAAAATATAACGATATTTGTCAAGTAAGTAGGAAAAAAAATTCTCTCTTCTGCTACCAATTCTGACATGCGCTGCAAAAAAAACCACGTCGGCATTTATCAATCTTTTGTTTGTGAAAAACCTTTTTTGATTTTGTTTTGGCTACGCAAGGTGCTCGCTTCTAATTAATTCCTCTGATATAATGCCTATTTTTTTATTTCAGAATCAAACTAAGTTTTGAAGGGAGAGGTTGTTATAAATCTCTCTTTATTTTAATGATTTTTTAACATCTTATTATGCACATTTGGTAGTAAGAAATTTGTCTTTTTTCCAAATAAATGCTTTTATCAGTTCTGAAACTTAAATTAAATAAGCTTTCTATTTCACACTGCATCATTTGGACAAATTTTCAAAATTTATTTGTGGTTAGTAGTTAATTATAACGCTATAATTTTAATTGAATAGGCAGATATAATTATTTTTACACTTAAAAACGCAATAACTATTGTTCTGTATTTCTTGGAGTGTGGGAGTGAGTGAATATTAATGTTGCACTGTTCAGCTACACGAGGGCTTTTGGCAACGGATCACGTAATTTTGAACAATAGTCAAGTAACGTGGACGACATCTGAGCTGGCACCCCTTTCTCCTAACTACCACACCACACCAACTTAGAAGGAATATTCTACCAATAATTAGCAGGAATATTCTTTGAAATCCACTCTTCCAAGATATATGGCAGCACGGGTTCCATGATAAGTATTTTAGCGGAAAAAATAGTTTGTCAAAATTTAAGTGTCTTATGTTTTTGTATGTTAATGAAGACCTTAGAAAATGATTTGACAACTTATTTTAAGTGAACGGTATATATAATTAATTTTACAGTGGAATATCTTTATTTAATTTATTAGCTCTAACGGATTAAATTTTCCAAAGTGGAGTATTTTGTTTATGTATATCCCTTAATTTTAAATGTAGCGATCCAAAAAAAATATTTATGAAAAAAACTGCAGTAAATCATAATGCGGTTGGATAAAGTATTAGCGTGCATCGCGCCCCTACACGGCGGGTCTTACAAAGCTCGAGTTATGAAAGTAGCTAGACATTTACCAACTTGACTGTATCGTTAACATTTCGCTGTGTTTTTCATTGGATCGTCATTATAATTTAAGAAACGGCGTTCCTTGCGAATATTACAATTTTAACATAAAATAAATACTACAGAAAGTAATATTAATGTATTATACTTTCAGATAAAAAATTATTTACACTATTTTAAGCGTTCATTACACAAAACTTTTAACAATGTGTTACTTTTGCTGAGCAGAGATCAGCTTAGGAGCTCAATTTTTTCCCTCCTTATTTTTAAAGTATTTCTGAATATTTCAAGTTATATTCTCTCATTAAACTCATTTTATGGTAGTCTTAAATTTAGTACTGGTTTTATTATGTGTCTAACTCGCCGAGAGTAAGAGAATTGCGGGTGTTTCATCCAAGAAGTGCAACCTTTAACTGCCATTGTCCAGTTCACTAGAAACATTCAGTGGAGTTGTTCCGTGTCCCGGTGTTCTAGTTATAAAATAATGTATGTTTAATATTATTTCTATGCTTTAAATTAGAAAATTTCCTTAAAATTCATTAATTCGAATATAAAATTGTTTTCTTAATATTGAAGAAACACTTCGACACTCTTTTTTTCTTTTTTCCCTTGCAGTTTTTCTTCCCTTTTTTTTGTGCTTGATGGATAAGATATATAAAATAAACATATATTAATTTTGAAAAAGGTGTGAATAATAACTTTTTTTAATACATAGTGTTTATTAATTTAAAATTTGTTTCATGTGGTTTATAAAGTATATTAAAAGATGAAACTCTATATAACGAATTTTCTATATGACGAACTTTTTTCCGGGATTTAGCGACTTCGTTATAAAGAGGTCCGACTATATATATAAATAATTTCCGTGAAGTACTATTGTTTTACATAAAAGGATTTTGAAAATTCATTTACATTTCTTATATCGCGGTATTGTTTGGAACAGTAAATTTGATTGAAAATGAAAAAACTGAATTCATACTTTTTGGATTAATTCTCAACGTATATTTTATAAACTGCCTTAAGCTGGACCTAAAGAAAATTATGAAAATCGACCTAAAGTGTAAGCTACAAAATGTTATCAATAATCTCCTTCGTTTAATTTTATTTGCTTTTCTGTTTTAAAAATTCCTAATGTTTTAGTCTTCACAAGAAAAGGGAAGTGGTGACCGAGTTGTCATGGTCAGGGGCTCGTGGCCGGTTTATCATGAGTTTGATTCTCAATGTCACTGAAGACCCTTCATGTAGAGATGCTGATGCACGATAAACCTGTCGAGGTTCAAAGTCATCCCGTGGCGTGTTGAAGTACTTTGGAGAGGTGGATGATGGTTCAGGTGTCACCCTCATCACTTGATCAAGGTTTAAAAGGCAAAGTCCTTCGCTAATAGTCATCACGTTGCTTTATAGAGCCTCTTTCATAACCATTCACTCACACGCAAGAAAATAAAGGATTTTTAAAAGAAAACTGAACTTCTTAAGAGAATTTCTTTGAATGTTTGTTATAAGAAAATTGAATGAATTAGTTTTACTAATCTTTTTTAATTTTTTACTCAATTTGTTTGCGTGCTTTCCCTTCGCAAATTTTCAAAAAAAATTATGGTTCTTCATATATTGGGTTGCTCGGAAAGTAATTTCGTTTATTCCCGACAGAGGATTTAATTGTATGTTTTTGCACCCAACTTCGCATTTAAGCCGTATAATTTTTATATGCTTAGAGAGCTCATACAGCAAGACTTGTGTGTGAAAAATTCCAATTATTTCTTCGCAGTAGTTTTTGGTTGGTGCCCTTTTAAATATGGAGAGCGATAAGCAGCATTTTCGACATATCTTACTGTTTTACTACAGAAAGGGTAAAAATGCTGTTCAAGCCAGAAAGAAGTTGACCGATGTGTATGGAGAAGGTGCGTTGACAGTACGCCAGTGCCAGAACTGGTTCGCTAAATTTCGATCCGGCAATTTTGATGTCGAAGATGCACCACGTTCGGGAAGGCCGGTTGAAGCTGATAAAGACGCGATAAAGGCATTAGTTGATGCGAACCGGCGAATAACAACACGTGAGATCGGATTGAGGTTAAATTTATCAACTCCAACAGTTTATGGCCACTTGAAAGACCTGGGATTATCCACGAAGCTCGATGTATGGGTTCCCCATGTTCTTACAGAGAGAAATCTGTGTCGCCGCACTGACGTCTACGATTCGCTTCTCAAACGTCACGAAAATGATCTGTTTTTGAAGCGCATCATCACTGAGGACGAAAAAGGTCATGGAGCAAAAAAGATGAACCGGCTCAAACCATTTCCAAAGCCGATATTCACCAAAAAAAGGGGATGCTGTCTGTTTGGTGGGATTTTAAGGGGATCTTTTTTTTTAGCTTTTACCGGATAACACAACGATTTATTCGTAAGTCTACTGTCATCAGCTGGACAAACTGAATGATGCACTTCAACAGAAAAGGTCAGAATTAATCAACAGGAAAGGTGTAGTGCTTCACCAAGAAAACGAGAGGCCTCACACAAGTTTTATCACTCGTCAACAGCTTGAATGGGATATAATGCAACACCCACCATATTCTCCAGAACTGGCACCATCGGATTATTATTTGTTCCGGTCACTCCAAATTTTTTAGACGGTAAAACCTCCACCTCAAATGAGGAGGTCAAACACCACCTCAATCAATTTTTTGCCAGCAAAGACCAGAAATTTTATGATCGTGGAATTAAGCTACTACCAGAAAGAAGGCAAAAGGTGTTGGACCAGAACGGCCAATATATAATTTAGTAAAGTATTTGTTTATTATACGAAAACTGTATTTCATTTTCCCAAAAAAACGAAATTACTTTCCGAACAAACCAATGTATATATTTCGTGAACTTTATTATTTTGGCTTTTTATACTGTAGATCTGTTTTTCTTCTTTCACTTAAAATATCCTTCATAATCGAAGTTTATTTCAAAATGCTGCAAATTATTAAAAATAAGCATAACACATTTTCCTTTTGGCTTCCATCTGATTCAATTTCAATTTTTTAAATGCAGCAAGAATATTGAATTATTTTTACTTTTTGAAATCTGTTATTAAATATCATCATCTATAGTTTATTTTAGTTCCTTGTTTCAAATATCAGTACATTTTGATTAAATATCTAAAAGCATTTATAATTATTTACTTAGTATTTGATGTTCCTTTAGAATTTTTAATGGAGCAGATGTAGGATTAGTATAATGAATTTTGCTACTTTTAATCTGAAAAATTTGTTGCAAAAATAATACTTCATTAATCGGTTTGAAAATATATATCTTTTTTTTTCTTTAATCAGTAAATCAAAAGTATTAAAAGTATAAAGTACTCGGGAAAAGTATCCTGATTATTTTAATTTTAAAATGAAGTAATTTAATACAGTAGGAACAAAATCACTAACAAAATTTTGTATTAGAAACGCTAAAAAAAATAAAGTACCATGTAATTAATTGTAACAAAACAATGATTCACACAAAATTGTTTTGAAACATTTTTCCAAATTTGTGTTTTGTTGTTCATCATAGCATTTAATGTGATATCGTTATGTTGATATCGGTGATGTTTTTAAAACATCTACGTAATATTGAGTTTTAAAGACTGCCATACTCTGAAGTCATTTTCTACAGATATAATGTAGAGAAAATGAAGTTCTATGAACGTTCAGTGTTGTATCATGCTATTTATTTCAATTGTATGACATTCTATCACTCTTAGTACAATAAATTTTAGTTTTTATCCGTACACTTACAGTGCTTTTAACTTGTTTCGAAAATAATTTCATTTACGTTTTTTTTTTTTTACATTTCGTTTATGAATTTTAATATAATTCTCACAGCACATCAGTTAAAATTCGCTGTTGTTCTGTATAATTATATCAAATACAAATAATTTAATTAATGTAATATTAAAACAAGTAATATAAAAAAATTAAGTCAATTTCCACTTAGCTCAACAAAGAAAATTTTTATTTTAGTTACTTTTTATTAAATCATTACACAATTAATATAAATATGTATATACATATGACAGAATCACAATATTAAGTGGCAAAATAGAAAGGGCTTTTTCTTCCTATATATGGTGTTGGACAGCTATTTTTGTGTATTTGTTACTATTTATATTCATTCATAAATCACGTTCTCAGAAATTGGGCTATTCCAGGTAGGATTCGAACCTACGACCTTTGGATTAGAAGTCCAATGCGCTATCCATTATGCTACAGGTACACAACGAGCTATTTTCCTTTTCATATATGTTGGACTATTATTTTTGTTTGTTACTATTTATTCATTAATTAAGCTTAAAATCAAATGTCATCCACCACAAGTTTACAAAAATATATTTGAACTTGAATGGATGAATAGAAAGCATTTTATTACCGCTTGAAAATTTGAACAAGATATATAGATACATATAGGGAGATTGAGAACTAATATTAGAGGAGTTGAATATACAAATAATGTTACACACTGTAAATTATTTGACTTTTATGTTTCTAATTTTCAACAATAAGCACGTATATTACGAGATGATGATTTAATATTAATTAATACGAGCATAATACATCTGTATTCAATTTAATTAAGTTCTTGAAAGTTTTAATTTTCTTCCAACAGAAATATTTTTACATGGGTTTAAACTATCGTTAAATGAATTGAAAGCTTAAGCTGAAAACTTGAACTGAAACGTAACTGAAAACTTACAGGTGATCAAAGTTTAATATATGTATTATACTCGATATGTTATTAATATTACATTTTGTAGAAATTTTGTGGAATTTCTTTTTTTTACTCGAAAGTTTCGTATTATCTTGAACTGCACATGACTAATCCCGAAATTGATATAAGCACAAGTGTTCATTCTCCTGGGATTTATAAATTGAACAACTTAATGGTGCAAAATGTTTATTGAACCTGCTGCCTAATAGTTTCCAGATCAACGGAAAGATATCTGTATCTATCAAGGTCATTTTATACCGATTTCATTTTATGCTTGTAAACTAAATGAAGCAATAAATTACTATTATGTGAAATATCTGTTTCATTTTATAACAATGTCTCTATGCTGTCATTCTAAATATCCTTTCACAGTCAATTTCTAAACACAAACTGATATTATTTTCTTGTAACGTATAGTAATTTTTTAGTGATAGTTATGCACCTCAGCAAAAGAAAAAATATTTATTTATGCTTTGATTCAGCAATATCATGAAAGTAGGCTTTTAACAACATCCCATTCGTTTTCGTTTGAAATTTGGATTTGAATAACTCAAAAAGTACAATTTCATGCATGCCTTGTTACACATAAGATACACACTAAAAATACGAAACAAATGTATTCAAAAAGATGAATGTTTCTCCGAAGAGAGATAATATGGTAACCCCCTGAGAAGGCTTTTGAGAATATTGCCTGCCAGACGGATAACAAAAACAGAAACACATGAAGTCGATATGTGACGAGAGCAACAATAAAGTAATATAGAACCCCAGAGATCGCCCATACGGAAAATTGGTTAGCGACGCTGACTGCTATGCCGTAGGACCTGGATCCGAATCCCGGAGAAGGCTTGGGTATTTGTAAATGCATAGTGCCCTTGCGGCATGAGGTTCTCTAAATAGTCGTCGATCCACAAGTCTTCTCGTGAGCTTTGTGGAAGGGGAAGAGAGGTAAGAGGCACTTGAGAGGTAGGAGGCGCTTGATTACCCTTATAGTGCTCTCCGAAAAATTGGGCTGTAACCAAGCCAAAACGTGCTATCACGTTCATGGTGCTCAAAGCAACGGCTAACGACAGGCGTACATCTAGCACTTTGCCGCGATGAATTTCGTGGGCCTTGATCTGACATCGCCAGACAGGTAGCATTAGTAACAACAATAGCAGAACCCAAATGCTTCTTTCTGCATATTTTACAAGTTATTTTGATTAGTCAATCTGCATTTTAGTAAATTACATAAATCACTATCTTATAAACTTGTCAACAAAATTATCAATTATGATAGAAAATAGCGCCCACCACCAACCCATTCATGCATGTGTGTGTGTGCCGAGTTCCTTTACATATGTACAATGAAATAAGTAACTTTCGTTTGAAAAACTTTGTAAAAGTTAAAAAGTAAATGTTTCTAGAGTATAAGTTTTGTGTCTAAACATTTATGAGTTTGTGAAAGTAAAAGACATTTTAAAATAAATCTTCGAAAAAGAAATACTAGAAATAGTGTTGATTAATTATTTTTCGCTACTTGTTAGTAATAAAAGCATTTATTTATAGCGAGATGATGTCAAACTCGATATCACTATTGGAAAATTTACCGCATCCGCTATGTTTGCTTCCAATGAAGTATTTGGTTCCGCAATGACGCTTTGAGAAAATGTACTCTCAAAAATATTTTGCGACGTAACACATTTTTATTAGAAAATTTATTGCATGCTTGGTTTTTCAAACTATTTACGTGATTCTTGGCACTTACACATATACACAGTAAAACAAGTCTTCAGACTTTGTTGGAATCTAAAGAACATGCTCAACGTTTGAATTAATTTTTTAAAAAATAATTTTCATCAAACAATCCCCCCATTTCAAGCCTTCAAAAATAAATTAGCAGTTAACTTTTGAATCCTGTTTTTTACCTTTCCCGTAATAATTAGCAATTCGAAATCATGTCGAAATAAATCAGTCATGTTAAATAAAGAAATAATTTGAGGGGGGCACCATTTAGTTCCAACAAATTCGTGTAAAACTGAGGTAGGTACATATACATATACACGTATGTATATAATGTTTATGTTACCGGCAAAGTATGAAATGTCGGCATTCTATAGAATGCCTGGCGTTTTAAGGTAAAGTATGAAATATGAGAATTATTTTATACTTTGCCTAGGCATTCTATAGAATGACCAAAGCTGTTTAGGCAAAGTATGAAATAAGGTCATGATAACGCGTCAATGACGCATCAATGACGTACACTTCTAAAAAATTCAAATGTTAGTCAAACAAAATAATGAGAGTGTCATTGTAATGGGTCTATTCGCGTACCTCCTGTTAATCCTCTTGGGGTAAAACTATTGCTTTAAATATTATTGTATTGGAAACTTTTTCCCGAAGAAGACGCGAATTATGCAAATCAAGGTTATATTTAAGATTGACGATTTCGTCAGTTTGATATTTAAATTGGATTAGTTTCGGCTTGAATTAGATTAACTTAGAACTTATTTTCAAATATTTAGAAGGTATATTGCCTGGACGTGCTAAGAGTATAAGTGATCCGATTTATAATGAAACCTTCAATTATCTCTTTCACCTTGCGTTTGCTCCCATATTAATCTAACGGTGCTTTTCTTAACTTGGATTGTTGACATTTGTTAGGTTGTTGAGAATTGTTAATAAAATGTGTTTGTTTTGTCTATAGCTAATTTTCCTTCTAACTCTCGTACACTAATGGATGGGACCGCCCATCCATTACACCATTAAAAAACTATTCAAAATACGTGAAGGAAAAAGAAAATTGTACCAAACAAAATGTATATCTTTCTAATTGAAGAAAGAAAAATTTTCAAATAAAAAATAAGAACTTAAAAACTGTTAAACTGTTAAACTTAAGAACTGTTTTATTCAGATATGTAGAACTAAAAGCGGAAAAGAGCATACACAGAATACATGCAATTTTCTCTCTTCACAAACTATTATATATCTCCATGTATGGCATTTTTTGTTGAACAACTTTCAATGAAATTAAGTATTTTGATACTCCTGAACAAACCACAATGAGCAATTAACAAATTCTTAGCCATAGGCACGCGTTAAAAGTTTTGTGCCTTGCCACACAATATTCGAAACGGCTCGGAGACGTATTTCATACTTTGCCGGTTTTTCATTAGGCATTCTTTAGCAGGGGTGGGCAGACTTTTCCAGGGCACGGGCTACTTCAAATTTTTTCAAGGCGTTGCGATCCACCCAGTGTTAGTGACACATACAAGGAGGGGGGGGCTCATAGCCCTTGATTTTTTTTCCAATTAATTATAATCCCATGTAAAAAGAATGTAAAATGTAATTAAGTATTTGTTATTGGAATTTTTTTATTAATTAATGTTAATTATTTATCACCGACAGCACCACGGAAAAGACGAACATGAGGAAGTAGAACTTCATCAATGTATCGTTGGCCCGTCATAGTCCCATTCGCAACCACATGTAGGCGCGTGCGGCCATTGATCATGATGCCGGCCCACACCATGATACTGCATGTCGGATATCGGTCCTTTTCCTGGATATTTTCTGGACCATAAGCAGTACCACTCTCGCGCCAGATCAGTTGGCGTCTACAATCCGATGACAGACTGAACCTACTCTCATCTGAGAATAGTACGCATGCCCAGTCTTGTTCAGTCCAATTGTGATGCTCACGATACCATTGCAAACGGGCCGTACGGTGCTGTCTGGTCAATAGGACACACACAACAGGTCTGCGTGCGTATAGTCCTTCTCCCCTCAAACGTCTGGCAACAGTTTTCGGGAGATCTGCTTTCCTGAGGCAGCAAGAAACTGATTTGCCACCTGCTGAGCTGTGGTGCGCCTGTTCCTTTTTGCTGATAGGACGATATATCTGTCTTCTGCAGGCGTCGTACTTCTAACACGACCTCCCCCGTGCCGTCTACCACACATTTCAGTAGATTTAAATGACTTCCACAGCCGTGAAACAACGCTGAGAGTGATGTCGAACTCCTGGCAACATCTGTTATTTTTCGCCCTTCTTCGATCTTTCCAATAATTCGGCCACGCATAAAATCATCGATGTGATGTCGGGAAGACATGCCAAAAATTTTAAGTTCGTCTATTAAATCTTTCCTGTAAAACTTTGACTTGAAACAACAACTGTCCACACGCGTCAAAACCTTTAAAGCTCTTATGAACGCTATCACGTGATGAACAGACGTGGGAAAAAATTTGCATACTCATACTTCTTCTTACTAATATCCCGCACTTATTCTAATTTTCCACATTTTGCTTCCTTTCATTTTGTGGTTGCTTTGGATGATAGTGTTGTCCGTCCTTAGCAATTGTCCAGCAGTGTATATAGTCTGCGTACTGTCAGCCAATCTTGAATTTTCCGTACATAATTACTACCTGCTAAAATCTTCAGGCGGTCACCCCAAAATGTCTTGGCGGTCCACCGGCCGATCGCTATCGACGTAATGCCCACCCCGGTTTTATAGAATGCCTAGGCAATGTGTGAAATAAGAATCATTTCATACATTGCCGACTAGTTTTAGGCATTCTATAGAATGCCGGATTTCATACTTTGCCGGTAACATTTATAATATATAGATAGATGAGCTTATATGAAATAAACTCAGAAATAATTTAATACAACGGTATATATATTCAAGTGACCAGTTTTATTTTAAAACTCAATCTCTGAAGCTAAGTTGGGCATCAGGTCGATCGTGATCGACCGATGGACCACCAAGACATTTTGAGGTGACCACCTGAAGATTAGCAGTTAGTAGTTTTTTCCGAAATATTCAAGATTTGTTGACAGTCTCCAGACTAAGTCTTCTCCTGTCTATAACTACGAGCATCAACTATAGATGAAAATGTTTAGTTTTTTAATGTATTTTTAATTGTTTCTTAACAAATGCGTCATATATTTGATATTTTTATATTTGTGGCTATTATTATTATGTTTGTATTTTGCGTTTTGCTTTAAACAGGATCTTAAAAGAGTAAGTTTATTTTATTGCAACAATGTTATTTTTATATAGTTAAAAGTATATATGCCGTATTTATTATAATAAATTTTACAGACCTTTTTCTTCGCTCACCACACCTACGAAACTTTGCATTTTTTAAATATTTTAGCTATATTCTAAATATTTTACAATTCATTAATAATTTTAATGAATAATGACGAAGATAGGCTGTAAAAAATTTCTCAGAATTATTGAATTTCTCAAAATTGTAATTAAATATGTTACCAGATATATTAACCCAATAAGATTAAATTTCAATCACGAAATATGATGCAATTATATTTCTCAAGAGTTTTAAATTAAACTTGTGTACATTTTTTTTGCAGTTGTTTAGTGTGTTGCTTAATTATCATTTATTCAACAATCAGCAAAAAGAATTCTTCCTACAACCTATCTCTGGAATACATCATAAATAAAACAAAGAGTGAAACAGCTACATTCGAATGAAGGTCATTTCTAGTGTGTACGCAAATCCTGTTTAATGCATGCATAATTTCCTTTTATCCGTACAAACCTTCACTTATTCGGTCATTGAATCCCAGCGACATATATTTAGCTATATTTAGACAACACATTAAACACCGAGAATAGAATTTTGTTATGTACTCTACTTCTTAATTAAATTTTTTACTTAAAGAATCGCATTAGGAATTTTTTATAATGAATGGCTAACGAAATCATTTAAATCTTTATCTCTATGATGTTTATTTTCTGAAGCTGTTTCATTTATTTTTTTCTTTGAAAATTAATCACTTCTTGAGCTGAGCACTTTTATTCAGTTTGAAATCACGATGGCTCAATTGCCGCGGAAGTAATCCGATGAATGTCGGACAGCTGGTTAGATACTCAGTACATCAAATGCCGCTTATGAAATTTTTAAAACTGCTTCATTTTAAGAAGACTTGGTACCCCCAAAATGACCAGCCTATCATATTTTTTATTTAATCTTATTCTTTGCATTTATTATCTTTAGATTGATAGATCATTTGTGCAAATCGGAAAGTTAGAAGTTGAATAAAACTTCATTTGAAAACAAATTAGGCAATTTGGCCACGCCCCCTTTTTAGGGAAAAAAAAGCTAAAAAAAGTGTTATGATAAAAAAATCTATTTTATAAAGAGAAATAATAACTATACAAAAAAATAATGTGTAATATATAAAGCAGAATATTTTCGAGGCAATACAATAATGTAATTTTTCTTCTTTGTGAAATGTGTCCATGTAAAATTTTTGAATTAAGTCATTTTATATTAAAATTTCATAATTTCAGTTCTTATTCCTGATATGTTTTTCATAGAAATATAATACTTCAATATATGTGAAGAAAAAAATTAAACTTACTGTCGTGATAGAAATAAAAATTTTGTTAACATTTTTCTTGAATTTTCTTGCGCAATTAATACTTTCTTAAAATGGATCATTTATTAAAATGTATAGTCTGCAAAAAGATGAAAATTCAATTATTTCCAAGAACAATATATAACTAATATCTTAAAGTGGTATTTTAAGTTTATTTAAGCTTATTATAATTTTTTTTCAGAATTATAAACTTTAAAGTGTTTTTTCTCAATTTGTGTTTTTCGAAACATTAAGTGCAATCAAAATGCTACTCCTTCCACAACTATTTCCCAATCACTTCCATTTTTTTGCTATGTGTTGCACATAAAGCATGTTACAAAATTAGGGATCCATTTTGCTGTGAACTGAATACTCTTTTTAAAAAAAATTAAAATGTAAGAGATATTGGCTTTTTCGTTGATTTTTAGCATCTATAACAACATTTTATTTTTTTCTCAAAAATGAATTAAGTTATTGTAAAATCGATCCCTAAAGTTGTTTACAACATCTATAAGAATGTTACGAAAAAATTTCAGGTCAAAAAATTATTAATTACAAAAGCAGTAGGATTTTAAATTTTTTTCAAATTTTCTTCAAAAAATTTCAATTATTAACATTGTGTGAATAATATGTGAAAAATTTCATCTCGTACCATTTTCTTGAATAGAAACACTATACAGAATGTTAAAATATAATTCTTAAATACGTAAAGAAAGAAAGTAGCTCAAAGGATACCAAGTCCTCTTAAATAGAATTGAACTTTGGAGTTCTTTCGCCGCGATATTGAAATCCGATAAAGAATATATCGACTCGAATGTCTTTCTTTTCACTTATTTCAAAATATACAGTAAAAATCTTTTAACGCGAAACTGAGGAGACTGAAATATTTTTTCTCCTTAAAAGAGGAAAAAAACATATATTTGACAAAATTAAGTTTATTGGAGTACATTTTATTTACTTAGATATGTATATATGTGTCGCAGGAAAATGATGGAATTAGGAATTTCATCAAATCCCTAAGGGATAGGACCAATTGCCAGGAGATGTTAAAATGACGTCTCTTGAAGGTCATTTCCCTGTTAAAAGTAAGGGATTTGAAGGAATCCCTGGGCTGTTTCAGTGAAATGATGAAATAATATTGTCAAGAGTTTAAAAGTGTTTATTTAACAAATGTGGTGCATTATTTAACGTAGAAGTAATTAATTTGATAATAGTCGATAATATACAAATTATTTATTCAAAACTAATTAACAAATAATTAGAAAATTAGGCTGGTATTTCTTTTAAGTTCAACATCTTTTCTTTCGGTTGCTTACACACTAAAATATCAATACCTATTTTAATCCTATGGTGCCATTTTTTTAAAGATATGGGGTTGATATTTAGGGAATCGATAGGGTACTACCTGTATGGTTAGGAAGTACAAGGATTCAACCTCCAGGTGTCTCCCCCTTGGACATCATTTTTCCAATGCAAATTCTAACTAGTTCATTTCATAATTTCACTGAAACAGTTCAGGGTTTGATAAAATCACTTTCATCATAGAAATGACCTTGAAGAGACGTTATTTTAACATCTCCCGTCAATTGGTCCTATCCCTTAGGGATTTCATGAAATTCCAAATTTCGTCATTTTCCTCCGACGTATGCATGTATTTAATAAAAATCAAAGAAATAAAAACATTCATAAGAGCTTTTATTGAAATATATTACACAATTTTCAAATTTTTTGAAGGCAAAACATTTATTGGATGTTTGGAAAATATTCAGATATTTTTTGCATTGTCTTTTTTAGCATCAAATTGTCAACAAGTTGTTCGATGTCGTCCATTTCGTTATTCGTTTCACCACTTGGATGTGAGTCTAAATAAAAGAGTATACTTTTCATGATGTTCTTCATTTTGGATGATGAGGAAATAGTAGCTGCATCATTCATTTCATTTAGGGGTGGAGGGTGAAAGTAGTTTAGATAAACAAAATTGGATCGTGTCACAGGCTATTTCAAGGGTATTTCAATTCTACGAAACATGTGAAAACACCTCTCTTTCATTTTACACCCCTCTTAAACCTCGCCTTTATGGCTGGTATTTTCCGTATTTTGTTCATTCCGAGAAGGATAATCTTTTCGTATTAAGCGAGATTTTCATTTCGTGTTAAAAGAAAAAATGTATGAAAATTCTTAGTAGTCTGTCGAGACCATTGTATTGTTTCATGTTAACCAACATTTCTTCCGAAGCGTTTTCGCGTTAAGCGTATTTCACTGTAAATTCACATCTTAGACAGTTGAATAGCTCGAATGTAACGTAAATACCAGTATAACTAATGAAATATTTGAATGAAGGAGACGAAAGAGTCCCGTGTTAAAATTATCAATCACCTTGACCATTAAAATGAACGAAGTCTCTTAACCCTTAACTTCGCAATTTTTTAAATTTCTATGAAAAAATTATATCAGCTAGTTCTCAAGTAATAATAAAAGGGGGAAATATGAAGAAAAAAATTAAGCAGTTTTAAAGTGAATTTCAGTCATTTTTTTGTTTGTTGCAGAAGTCCAATATTGCGCAGTGTAGTGCTGTAAATTACAAAACATTTTTTTCTATGATTCATTTATATTCATCATAAAATGTTTAAATTTCTCACCTGGTAATTTATTTCGTCAATAAACAAGAGGAAGCATAAAATATAATGGATTCTTTTTATAGCAGACACACAGTTCTTGAGGCATCAGAGATTTTTATGATTGTTGTGATTTCTGGGGAAAATGTACTTCCATCTAGTGACAAAATTAGCATGTATTTCGTTGCAGTAATCTATCTTTTTCAGATAAGTGATTTGCAGGAAATTAAAAAAAAATATTTAGTCTGTTAAATTAAAATAAATCATGTTGCAGAAATGCAACAGTGCGAAGTTAAGAGTTACGTTCTGTTGTACAGAGAGGATCATAGAAGATAAAAGTATAAGATACAAAGTCAGATATCGTCTCTAATATTTGTTTGCTATTTGTCACATTTGTCTGTCGTATAATCCCAGAAGTTTATTTAATTAAAGCCACTTTTATTATATAATTGAAGAAAACAATCAATCCCTAGCAAAGAAAGAAAGAGAGAGATTGAATTGAACAGACTAAGAATGCTATTGAGAGAGAAAAAATAATATTTTTTAAGTATCCGAGTTATATATTTATGAAAATATTCAGATGTCGCAAACACGGAACTAGGAGTTTTCAAATGCGCTTTGTCAGCCGTCGCCAAACTTTTTGACATCGCGGACCAATAAATTCATAATATATAAGTCCCGCGGACCACTAATAAGATGTTTTAAGTGTTAAATGCATTTATAAAAAATTGTGATGTAAGACCCTCTAGTTAATAAAATGTACCTAGTTAATAAATGAAGCTATTAATTGTAACCAAATTATGAAAGCTTTATTAATAAACCAAAATTAAATAAACAAAAACTGAAAAAACAAAACAATGAAAAAATGGTTTATCAAATTTTTAGCATTGTACATTCCTAGTGTGAAGAATGTTCCTGATTACTTGAAATAAGATTATGGATATTTGTATCCAATGCTGTGTTACTGCAAGACGGGGAACTGCATTTATTTCAAGCTGAGATCAAATATATATTGAATGTATCTTATATTTAGCTCAATACGTCCGTATGCCCACCTTTAAATGCTTCAACTGATGTACATATGTGACAAAGAGGAGAGCGAAACTTTAAAAGAGTGCGAAACGAGACGAGACAAAACATGTAGCTAAAACAATGAAGCCACAGCAGTACGACTTGTTTATTGTAGCGTTATTCTATGAAGTAGCGATTTTTATAACTTTTCACGCATTGTTATAAATTGAACTATGTTTCAAAGCATTTTAAAACATAACTTAACGTGATGAGTAAGTATATTCCAAATTTTTCTGGGGACCAGCGAAATTTTCTCGCGGACCATTAGTGGTCCGTGGACCACCACTTTGGCGATCTCTGCGTTTTGTCGTTTCAGAATTAATTTTAAAATCATAAAATCAATTCAAAAGCTTTAAACTAACAAACAATTAGTTGAATACCGTTTTCTTTTTTCGTCTCATCAAATTTCTCGGTAAGCTCTGCAATGTTTTTTAACTTCTCTTTTTTTTAAACTAATTTTAAGATTATTATTCACATCTTATAACAACTTTTTAGTTATATAGATTAATTAAATCGATAAAAATATGCCAAATCATTGCATTGGTTATGTATAACACAACCTTTTTTTTTTTACTCAAATTAGGTCAAATTATAGTTAGTCAATGAAAACACAACACTTTTTTAAAGTTATTTATTCAGAAAAAGTTAGTTGACTTAAAAGTTACGAATCACAAAATATAGGTACCCAAAATGTTAAGCTTATTTATATTTATCAGAAGAACAAATTTGTTTTAGTATAACTAGTGACGATTTCACGTAAGAATGAAACTCTCTCTCTCTCTCTTGGCACGTTTTTTTTTTATATTCACCTTAATTATTAACATCGCCTTTAGAACTCAAATTTGTAACTGGGTTTTCTCAGATGTCCACAATTTGTTCATAATAAAAAATACTCTTTCTACTGGAGCATTTGTAGCAGGCAAACATAAAATATATTCAATTACAATAGAAATGTTTTCATGATAAAGATTGTTAGCGCGAAAGGGTTTGAATTCTTCCACCCAACGGGTTTCCGTGGAAACACTTAAATTATTCCATTCCGTTATTTTTTTGCGATGTAATGTAAGTAGAAATTAATGAAAATTCGTCAAAACTTCAGTATCTTTATTACAATCAATACATTGCTTTTTAATTAATACATCCAGAGAATTTTGAATGTCTTCCCATGTGGGGACCTTTTTTATATCTGCCCAATAAAATATCTCCATTTCTTTGGTAAGAAAGCAAATCCACTTGTGACAAATCTATACGGAACTTTATCACTAACCTTCTGAGACGTCTTTTTTAGGGAAATTTAATTCCCTACCTATTTCCAATCAACTCCAAAAAGAGGACAGGGATTCCTTATTATATGCAGATTAGATAAAGTATTTAAGTCAAACGGAATAGTAAAGTGTGAGACAGTAGGAGAGAGAGATTGAAGCAGGAAGTTATAATAGTGAAGTTAGAGATTTATTATTGAAGATTTCTAGGTGGATAAATTAGGCACATGAAGAAATGAGATTCAGTGTGGTAAATATTGATTTATAATTAAAGTCTCATTAAAGTTTTATATTAGGAGTGAGATTAAAAGTAAATGTTCAGCAGGAACATTATTGAATATAATTCTGGGATCTCTTATTGCGGTAATCTCTGCGTGATAGATATTCTAATTGTTAATTAATTGGATCATTAAATATTTAAGTTAATATAAAGGAAAGTCCCTTTTAAACCTCATAAAGCTATTTTGATTTATTTGTTATTAAAAGTCTTTGATTCTATTTGGGAAAGATAACCAGAAAGTTATTTATAAAAATGGCTACTGGTTCTTCTTTGACTCAAAATCCTTCTCGTTCTCAAAGTGAGATCCAAGGGGATCTTCACACACTGCTCCAGATATTCACGGCTTGTTTTAAAAATTTTGTTTTATAAAATTTCACAAATTCTTCATCGATATCAGTACCACTATCTTTCAATTTTAACATTAATTGACGGACCATAAATGGAAGAAACTGATTGGTCTGTTTTTGAGTTAAATTGTCTTTTAATTTATTGATTACTTTTGCAGATTATATTGCCGATACAGTCTGACTTTCAAGTTGTAAGACAGGTTGATAAAAACTTGCTGATTGAGCGTGTAAAAAATAAAGCCACAATTCAGATGTGGGATCTTTAAAAAAAATTTTAGTAACAGGGGACATTTTCAAATACTCAAAAAGTAGCTTTTTAACGGCTGATACATTTTTAAAACCCTCTCCAAAGCAGGCATAAGAGCAAGCTATCTGGTTTTGCTACAGTCGAGCATTTGTTGATATTCCGTTTCCGTTTCGGCACAAAACTCCTTTAGAGCTTCAACTTGAATCGTATAAATGTAAAAAAATGAATATATCTTCATAATAACGCTTTCGTAATCTACGGGTAGCTCATCTGCAGTAGATTTTATCGCATTGTGAATTACATGGGCTCCACATCCAATACCTATTAAATCTTTTTTCAGAGATGATTGTAATTTCGTTAATACATTGTTAGTTCCTCGCCTAACTGCACCTCCGAAATTGACGTTGGCATTGTCCCCACAAAATGCTACAACTTTTGCTGTCAAATTATTATCTGTCAACACTTGGTTTAAATGATTGACAATGATGTCAGAAGTTTCACCAGGTTGGTCTTGGAAATCTAAAATTTTTACTTGCACACCTACGTAATGTTGAAAAAAGCGCGCTACAATGAGGTATATTTTCTTGTTACCGTGATTTGACGCGTCGTTTAATATTGTAATACAATTGCACTTATCAAGGTCATATTTTAATTCTTCCACTGCTGTAGGCGTCAAAACATATACTACAATAGCTTCTGATTTCGTACGCGCGCATGTAAATTTGGGATCAAAACATGTTTGAATCAATTTCGATGCACAATCATTAAAACGAAAACTGTGGTTTTCTTGTATCGTGTGATAAGCCCAGGCGCCTTCTGCAGCGGCGATATCCAAGTCCTTCAAAGTTTGGCGCGTCCGATTTTTTGGAAAAAGTTTAACAATGAAGAACTCGAAGCGGCTGCACGATCGGCATTTTTATGTTTGTCAGACTTTAAATGCTGTTCAATATCACCGCCACCACTTTGGGAAACATTAAATTCTGTACGACACTTTTCACATCTGACATCTGATGGAGTATTTATTTGCTTGATAAACGGTTATTTTTCTTGTAAGCTAACATTGAATGAACATTTTTACTTGTGATTCCGAAGCAAGAGAAATTTAAATTATTTAAAACACGATCATCAAACAAAAACAAAACAAATAGCGATAAGTGGGCAAGTGAAAAGTTTGTCAAACAATAGTCAATAAGTCAACAAAACACGAGTGATATGACGTCTTGGCCGCTCTCGGCTATCGTTGCGTCGACGACGACGCGGTCTCGCTCTCGCACACCGCTAGCCCACGTCTGGTTGGTGCGGGCGTCACATCGCGGCGGCATGCAGGGCTGTGGCCAGCCGTCTGCTACTCAAATTTTCGCGCGGTTTCTGAAAACGGGACAATTTTGCGTCGCACAGTCCATTTCGGGGACATCGGGACTCGTAATTGTAAAAAGGGACAGTCCCGTTCAAAACGGGACGCCTAGTCATGTTAGTTACATACAAAAATGTCGATACCCTAAAATTTAATCCTAGTTCATACGTTTTGGCTTGTTTTAACTCAATTTGGCAGAATTTCATTTGGCTTGGTAACTCTGGCGTAGCTAAATGGGCTCTGAATCAAAAATTTCTTGGGGGTCCCTTTTTCTGTCCCCTTTAAAATTTCACGATTTTTGGCTTACATATGTTGGGGTCCCTGACTAAAAAAATAAGGGCATAATAAAAGGTAAGTACAATAAAAAAATAATGCAAATTGCACAATGATTCATTTTTTAGTCTTCAAATAATATTTTAAAATAATATTTTTAAAAAATTTTAAGCTTGATTTTTTCCCCTTGGTATTACCATAATTTAAAATTACGCTGTCCGTCATAAGCAACACTACTGCAATGTGTTTCGTTGATCAGACTAAATAACCTAGTTATTTATCTTTCAATTAGGTTTTTACTTAATTATTTGTAAATCATACAAATTATATTTATATTTCTTGAATTATAAGGAGAAAAACATGCAATATCTGTCTTTGTGGACACGTTTCAAAAGATATATATATATATATATATATATATATATATATATATATATATATATATATATATATATATATAATATATATATATATATATTATATATATATATATATATATATATATATATATACATATGTTTTATTTTTTTATTGCTTTGACAATTTTAATTTTATATTTCCTTTTTTGCATCTTTAAACCAAACTTTTAGCCATCGTTTTAACCATTACTCATTCTTGTAAGTTACTGAGATAAAATTCTGTATACTATACAGGAATATACAGTGGTGTAACGTACACCCCGCATCGCGCGGGGGGCAGAATTCTAAGGGGCCAAAAGTTTATGGTTTTATAATCCTTCGTTAGATCCGGTTTGGGACCGAAACTTGACTTTGCAGAAGAGAGCCTTGATATTCTCTGTTATGCCACTGGGAATATATGAACATCACATTCTAAAAGTAAATAAAGTTTTGATTGGACAAACCACCAATTTTTACACCTCTCTCTCTCTTTATGTTGTACTTCCCAATCGTTTATGCTAATCTGACGCTGGTTCATTGCAGGTTCTGCAGCTACGTTCATTTACTGTTTATTTTTAGGACTTTAAAATGTATGGCA
Source organism: Trichonephila clavipes (assembly GCA_019973935.1). Classification (NCBI taxonomy): domain Eukaryota; kingdom Metazoa; phylum Arthropoda; class Arachnida; order Araneae; family Nephilidae; genus Trichonephila; species Trichonephila clavipes. The sequence continues at coordinate 226,494 of BMAU01020471.1, forward strand.
AAATTAATACTTCCATTAAGTGTGAAGTTCTTTAAGTATGAATATACACTTTCGGAATGCTAAAAAAAAATTATCCTATCGAAATTTCAAATAACTGAAGTTTGAGGAAACAGGACGAATGACCCTTCAATACGAAAATGGTCCATCATACATAATGATGGACGAAATAAGATGAAAAAAGTTTAGGCCGACCATTAATTTAATTGAGAGGCTCAAATTAAGAATTGAGAGGGAAATCAACAACAAAGACATTTCATTATTGCTGGACTGAGCTTGTTCCTTCTAGAAATTTCAAGAATAGTTATTTATGAAATTGTTAATGATAACTTCGGCTATATATACTCATGTCCATAAATTATGGATAATGAAGTTCAGGCAAAGAAAGAGACAGAAGCAAAACAAATTTGACTTATTTGTAAAGTCTATGTATTAAACAAAAGGTAAAGAGCAAAAAAGATGCTATATGTTTGACATAATTAATAAAAATTGCGATTTTTACTCTCTGGAGCAAATTTCAAAAAAGAACCTCTTTACAAAAAAACACTATAGCATGGTTAGTATGATGGTTAATACGGAGTATGTCTCCCGGACGATGCAATATAGGCCTTACTATGCCTAGGCATGCTGAGTATCAAATTATCAATCTGATCTTCGGGAATATTACACCACTCATCAAGCAATGCCCTCCGAAGATCCGGTAGACATGTGGGAGGGGTTGACGGGTTGCAATTCGTCGGCCAAGCATATCCCACACATGCTCTATTGGATTCAAGTCCGGTGAGTATGCTGGCCAATCCATTTGGGGGATATCCTCCGATTGAAGGCATTCGTCTACAATGTTTGTACGGTGAGGACGGGCGATGTCATCCATAAACAGAAATTCAGCACCCATGGCCCCCGAAACAAACATACATGTTTTTCTAGAATGACATCCCGATAGATGTGACCTGTCATCGTTACACTCTGAACATGCAGGTCAGTTCTGGAACCAAGAATAATTCCTCCTCAAATGTGAGCCATCCTGCACCACCATAACGGTGTCGTTCAATGGTGTTCTCTTGGTGGTAACGGGTACCTCACGCTCTCCATATTAAAGTCCGGCGAGAATCAGACTGCAAACTAAACCTGGACTCGTCGGAAACCATCACACAAGACCACTGTTGTGGTGTTCACAATGCATGCTCTCTACTCCAGGTTAATCGCAGGTGACAGTGAGTTGCGGTAAGTGGAACACATCTGACCGGCCTACGAGCATATAGACCAATGTGCCCTAAGCGTCTGTACACGGTCTGCCTTAAAACTGTCGTATCGGTAGCTGACGAGACAGGTCTGATGCTGTGCTCTGTCTGTTTCTTTTGGCAGTAACTACCAAATATACTGGTCCTCATTCGGCGTTGTAACTCGGGGGTGACCTGTGCTGTAACATCTACTCACACTACTATCATCTTGGAATCGGTGCCAAAGCCTGGAGACACTCTGGGCGATTTCAAGTTCCTCGGATACTTCCAGCTGGGTACGTCCACATTCCAGTCGTCCAATAATTCTACCCCGTAAAAAATCATCCAAATGCTTCCTATGTGCCATAACTATGCGGTTATTGCACTGAAAGGCTTTTAAAGCGCTTGTGAACAATTTTACTTCTTTGCCACCATTCCTTATATACCCCTCTCTTACACTCTCGTCATTGTGTCGTACTATCCACACCATCTGGTGGTTTCCTGTAATTTGCATATTCTTCTTCAAGATGTGTGTGATAATTCTACAGTTGAAATTTTTATTTTAGAGTTCAATTTCTGTGTGATTCTGAATTACCCTTAATTTATGTGCCAGGTGAGTTCAGCAACTTGGCAGTAACTGAGTATAGAGAAGGTTTAGGAAAGTTGCTGGGTTAGTGAGTGAGTGAACTCATGACATGCCTGCCATGATCCGATACCTTGACCATTCGGCTACCGCAGTCCCAGGAAAGTTGCTGGAGTGCGTTAGTTGGAACAACAACTACGTGGAATAAATTATTGTTTAAAAAAAACTAAAAAAACACGATTTTATAGTTAATCGAACTAAAAAGTAAAAAATTTTATTTTTTTATATAAGAATGAAATGATAAACGAGAAAATTAATGTCATTGTGGTAAAAGCATGGGGTGTTAGATATCAATTGCTATAATTTTTACTGGTTCTATTCCGAAATGCAGAGTTAGTGTAAAAATGTAGTACAAAGCATCCCAAGCTTTTACCACAATGACATTAATTTTTTCGTTAATAGTTTTATTCTTATGTTAAGAATTATTTTTTTACTTTCTAATTCTATTAACTATAAAAGCGTGTTTTTTAATTTTTTTAAACCATAATTTATTTTTTTTTTTTAGTTCGATCTACAATAAAAGCATGTTTTTAGTTTTTCAAACTATCATTTTTGTTTGTTTGTATTTGTATTAACCATGAGCACGCGCATTTTCGCTTTAGGGTTATAACAAACTTTTAGTCGCCTAATCTGGAAATGGGATCTGAAATTAGTTATTGAATCTGGAAATGGGAAATCATTAATCCTGATTATGTGATCGGGACAATGGAACAAAATTATTAAATTATTGCATTGTCATCGGTCCTTGAAAATTATGCAAAATTTCGAATTAATCTGACCTTTTAAAGTGGTTAAAAATCGAGTTCAAAGATTCCGTTACGTATAGGTGAAGCTAATAACGGCGTGTTAAAGATTGTTACGGTATCAAAATATGTGTAAAATAAATTTTCTTTCAATATTTGAAATAAAAATACCTAGGAAAACAAAAAATTTTCACTTTTAGACTGATTCTCGTACTTCTGCACAAAACTTAAGAACACTCCATAAATCCTTTAAAAATATACACTGAATAAATACGTAAATAAATATTTTTTCAAAAAGACTGATAAAGCAGAGAGAAATATTTGAAAAGTTTCGATTCCCATTAAGAACATTAGGATTGTATTTTTTAAATTTTTTTTTTTGATAAATGTATTAATTTTTTTATTGTAATTTAGTTTTAGTTTAAGGACGTGAATAGTTCTACATTCATTTGTTTCAATAGTATTTGGATCGCTGTAGCCGAATGGTCATGAGCTTGTAGATAACATCGTTTCTATCGAGTCGTGAATTCGAGTTCTGTACAACTAAAAACCCACCGAATTGAAGGACTGATACATGACAATGTATTCATCTAAAGAGGTTACTTTTTGTCACAGAAAATATAAAATAATAAATTTTAAAATATGAATATAATGCACATTATTCTTTTTCTCATGTTTTCCTCAAGACATCCCGATATTAGGAACGTGCAGAACGTTAAACTCAGTTGATTTATATTATAAATACGCTACCAACAAACATAAACCTTTGCTCATAGAAAACTATGTTATTTATAGAATTCAAGCTCTATATTTTTCATAACTATACTCAGGAACATTGAAAATAGCGACCCAAGAAGAAAGCATCGGATTGAAATGAAATTTAGTACACATAATGACACAGATGAGAGATTCATATAATCTCAAAAACAAGACAATTAAACGAATACAGGGTGTGCAATGACACAAATACTGGGCAACTTCACTAGCGCGTTGGACCACCTCCAGCTGCAATACATACCGCCACACAGTCCGGCATTAAGCTGATTAGACACCTTATGTTGTCCTGAGGCAGATGGGCCCACAAATCTTGAACAGCCAAATCTAAATCATGTACAGAGTGACACGATGGCAACTACCATTTTAGCTGATCCCACACGTGCTCTACAGGGGACAAATTGGGGGAGCGGGTCGGCCATGGAAGAGTCTGAAAATGACATAGGATGTCTTGAGCAACTCTTGCTGTATGCGGATGAGCATTATCTTGCTGGAAAATTGCCCCTGCGAGACCATTTAGAAAAGGTCCTACATGGGGTCGACGAATATCGTCAACGTAACGTTGGCCCGTTAAGGTTCCCCGCATCACAATTAAAGTGGACCGGCTATCATAGGCTATGGCCCCCAGACCATTACACCAGCTGTGCGGGAAGTGTGACGTAGGGCATTGTAGGGGAATTGTACCGTTCACCAGGGCGCCTCCACACCGTACACGGTTATCATCTGTCCCCCAAAACAAACCGGGATTCATCACTAAACACAACCTTTTGCCATTCTGTGACATTCCACATTGATCTGGCTTGGCACCACTGTAGAGGCAGTTGTCAATCTTCCGGTGTTAAAGGGAGTGCATGGAAAGGGCGCTTGGATTTAAGATTTGCTTCTGCAAGATGTCTGGAAATTGTTTGTGGAACAATTGCTACGCCTACGTCTGCTCGTATCGTTGAACGAGTCACTGTAGGGTCCCCAAGTGCTTGCCGCACGATCCTTCGATCCTCTCTCCTCGTGGTCTTCCTGGTCGCTCCAGACCCGGTTTTCCGCGCGTGGGTACCTTATCGTGTCCACTGCTTCCAACAATTTCTAACGGCACACTGCGAACGATCCACCTGGCCAGCAACACGGCGCGTCGACTAGCGTGCAGTTTTCTTCCCGAAACAAAATAAATAAGAGGCACCAGAAACAAGTTCCTTAATATTTTTTGTCAAAGTTTAATTCAAAATACTTTTTTTTAATTCAAGATGGTATTATTTTCTGGAAAAATAATTGTATTTATACAGATAAAATGAATGTTATAATAAGACAAAATGACGTAATAAGATTCAAACTCTAAAAAACGATTATTTATACAAAGCAAATTAATCGGCAGCTAGAGTATGATGAATATTTGAAGACAAGATGGATTTTGTGAATAGAATTAACAATATATTTGTCATGTAATGAGAGATAAAGCAGTTATTTTATTTTTAAAAACACTCAAAATTCAATTACAGTGAAAGCAAAATTATCGACAAAAAAATGCTCAAGAATTTTTTTATCTTTAATATTTCTTGTACATAAATGAAAAATCCTAATAATACCAATACTTCCTCATAACCTCGTGTGTGTGTGTGTGTGTGTGTGTGTGTGTGTGTGTGTGTGTGTGTGTGTGTGTGTGTGTGTGTGTGTGTGTGTGTGTGTGTGTGTGTGTGTGTGTGTGTGTGTGTGTGTGTGTGTGTGTGTGTGTGTGTGTGTGTGTGTGTATGTGTGTATGTGTGTGTGTGTGTGTGTGTGTGTGTGTGTGCATATATATATCTTGTTCAAATTTTTAATCGTTAGTAAAATACTTTTTATTCATCCACTCAAGTTTAAATACATTTTTTGAAACTTATAGTGGATGACACTTGATGTTAATAAGTTTTTTCAGATATTAATTCATTTATCAAATTTACTTACTTAATTAATGTTTTATATGGGAAAAAATTAAATTTGTTTCAAATGAAGGCAATAGATGGTGACAATATACATTGATTGTTGCAAGGAAATTCGCTTTCTATTTTGCCACTTAATATTGTGATTTTGTCATATATATATATATACATATTTATATTAATTGTAATTATTTAATAAAAAGTAACTAAAATAAAATTCTTCTTTGTTGATTTAAGCAGGAATCGACGTTAAATTTTTTTTATTTTGCTCTTGTTCTATTAACATCACACTTAGAAGCCACAATAGCCTTTTTTTATGATAGACTTAGTCATTTTGAACCTCTGTCACGTGACGAAATAACACCAGTGCTGGCAGCCCATTCTCCAAAATTCTTAATTACATTAACGTGAGAATTGTGAGCTTCGATAGATTCAGTGTGTCTCAGCCCCACTAAATATCGAATATTCAGAGGTACCAGGACTCCAACTTTTGAACCGACAACTCCGATCATAACTTTTTTTACTTTTAAATGTTAAACGAATTATTTTATACATACATATATATATATATATATATATATATATATATATATATATAAAATAATTATATTAAAATGTCCCAGCCCCTCATATATATGTATATACGAGGGCTGGGGCATAAGTCATGGCAACTATTTTTTTTCTTGTAGATATGTGAATGGATCACAAACGCATATGTGTCGTGTGGAAGTTCTGCGGGCATAGTGTGTATTCAGAACAATAGATGGCTCTGTGATAGATGGTAGTAGCGCAGCGAGGGCTGTGAAATCAGTCAATTGGTGAGTGTCGTGCGAGATGGATTTAACACGCGTTGAACAGCGCACTTACATCAAAATAGGCGTTCTCCGGGGAAGAAATGGGATGGAATGTCACAGGGAATTTGTGGAAGCCCTCTGGAATAATGCCCTATCATACCGTACAGTAACGCGATGGGTAGGAAAGTTTCAGCAAGGATGTGTGTCAAGAAGAGATGAATAACGTTCGAGACGACCGGTCAGTGTGCGGAAAAATTGGAGCACCCACCGTACTCTCCCGACATTTCGGCCTGTGATTTTGATCTTATTCTCAAGATTAAGGAACTGATTCGTGGTAGGTGGTTTCCAACACGAGAGGACATTGCTAAAGCTGTGCGGCAACAGGTGACCCGATTCACACATGATGCGGCAAATGCTGAGGCTGATTGTATTCAGTGACTTCCGCATCGTTGGCAGCATGTGGTGACAATAGCAGGGGACTACATTGAGGGTCTTTAGGCCCAGTTTGTCATTTCAATTATATGTGTACCGTGTTGTCATTCTTTAGCACCGTGAAGGCCATATTGCCCTGTATACTACTGTAATAAATCAGTGTGTTACGATATTTCAGTGTTATTCATTATCCTCACATGTAGTTAACACATTGTTCTTTCGTCTGTATGTATCACATTTTCCAACGGGACTGGTATCTTCAAAAAAAAAATAGTTGCCATGATTTTTGCCCCAACCCTCGTAATAAGGGCTCTTTGCCAGATAAAGAGGCCACGAAAACCAAATAATCATGGCCGCCAAGTGGCTGGAGTTATTTCCTTCAAGTCTATTCCATGTCCTACTAAAATTTCGCGTGTTGAGGTCCTGATGCACATTAAATTTTCTGAGGATCGAATTACAAACACTAGCGTGGTATACAGGTCTTGGTGGGAGCCTCATTTCATTCTTGACTCTGTCTCAATAAGTTTATGATCCGAATAATTTTAATAGTTAAATACTATTCCCGTACATATTCTCCGAAAAACAGGGAATTTCAAACTGCTTGTCAACGAGGAAAAGTGGTAAGACTGTATCAGTGTGTGCCGTAATGAAGAATATTAGGGCTCTCTTGAAAAGTCAGGTTTTGCCTTTAATGTTTCATAAATTAATTAAATACTTACTTGACGTCAGTCAGGCTTTGGGGTCCTTAGAATCCTGCCCCTTCCCTTCCGCGATACGAGGGTGTACGCTACGTCACTGGACAGTACTATTATGTGATGACCATTTTTCATATCTAGGCCTAGGCCTAATATCATAAAAAATAATTCAACTGATTCAGTCGAAATACGGCCATCGGTCAAGTCAGTTTATGCCTAGATTTTTGAGATTGTGAGCCGTGCACATTCATTTGTTTTAAATTTCCGTTTGAACGAGTATTTCACAAAGCATGCTATTTACTATCAACTTTTAAAGATCTCTGGTAGGGCCTACTTTTGCATAGGAGCCCAGGGCCTCAAAAAAAGTTTAATATTTCCTTGGGCCTAGGTCCTCAAAGAGTCTTAAGACATCCCTGTCGATATAGAAATTTGTAGAGTGGGGTACCAACTCAAGTCATCTTCACGTCACCATTGTTCGTAATTAATAACTCTGATGTCATTAACTCCTGTACTGCTTCTGGGTGCTACATTAATAAACAATCGACTATTATATTGCCTGCTAAACGACTTAATCAATTCTGACCATTTTTGGAGGAATCATTATAAATCAGTTCATGATTTAAATAAATTATACACCCCCCTCCTTTATACCTTTTAAGAGGACTTGGACCTTCGAACAACTTTCTTTGTTTATGTATTTAAAAATTATATTTTAGCATTTTATACAATGTTTCTATTCAAGAAACAGATACGAGATGAAATTTTTCACATATTATTCACACAATTTTAAAACTTTTAATTTTTTTGAAGAAAATCTGGAAAAATTTAAAATTCTACTCCTTCTGTAAAAATTAATTTTTTAACCTGAATTTTTTTTTGTAATATTCTTATGGATTCTCTAAACAATTTTAGGGATCCTTTTTACAATACCTTAATTCGCTTTCGAGAAAGAAAATAAAATGTCGATATACATGATAAAAATCAACAAAAAAGCCACAACATCTCTTACATTTTACTTTTTTTAAAAAAATATATTCAGTTTACAGAAAACGGATCCCTAATTTTATTACATGCTTTATATATAACACGTAGGAAGAAATGGAAGTCATTGGTAAATAATTGTGGAAGGAGTAGCATTTTGAATGCACTAATGTTTCATAAAACACAAACTGAGAAAAACCACTTTAAAGTTTATAATTCTGAAAAAAATAATTATTATAAGTTTCATTAAACTTAAAATACCACTTTAAGGTATTAGTTATACATTTTTCTTTAAAATAATAGCATTTTCATATTTTTTCAACCCACACATTTTTATAAATGATCAACTTTTAGAGAGTACTAAAATAGCACAAGAAAATTCAAGAAAAATGTTCATAATTTTTTTTTTCTGTCACGACAGAAATTTTAGTTGTTTTTCTTCTTACAATATTGAAGTACTACATTTGTATGAAAAATATATCAGGAATAAGAACTGAAATTATAAAATTATTATTATAAAATTCCTTAATTTAAAAAATTTGCATGTGCACACATTTTACAAAAAAAAAAAACAGTGATTATATTGTATTGCCTCGGTAATATTCTGCTTTATATATTACACATTCTTTTTTTAATATTATTTCTCTTTATAAAACAATTTTTTTTATCAAAACGCTTTTTTTTTTACAATTTTTTTTTCTAAAAGGGGATGTGGCTGAATTGCCTAATTTGTTTTCAAATGAAGTTTTATTCAACTTCAAACTTTCCGACCTGCACAAGTGATACATCAATCGAAAGATAATAATGCAAAGAATAAGATTAAATGAAAATAAAAAAATACGCGATAGGTCTGTCATTTTTGGGGTACCAAGTCCTCTTAAGATAATTTTATTTTCTGTCTCTCGCAATATTTTTAATATATTCCTCAAAAAATAGTTTAAAAAAAAGTTTTCTTTCACGAATTAGACATAAATATATAAGAATATTAATTATTTTTTTAAATCATATTAAAATAAATTTCTTTTTAGCAAACATTTTCTCTAAATGTTAAAAAAAACACTTTATATTATTATTTCAAATCTTTATTTTTTTTAAAAGTGTAATGGTCTTAAGAAGTAGGAGAAAAAACTCTTCAGTGAAAATGTTTTTCGCACACATTTTATTTTGAAATCATAAAAATTCTTCAAATCTTTGGTTTTTAAATCAATATTGCTCTTAAGATAAAATCTTCAGTTTTATCTTTACTCTTAGCAAACTACTTTAGAATGGACTGTATTTTTAGATATTATACTGTGGTGCCTAAGAAATAAATATCATTTACAGCTGATGAAATTGCTGTCATAAATTTTCGATGTTTGTTTCAAAAGTTGTGAAGGCTTCTCTTTACTCATTTAAGATAAAAGGAAACAAAAGTTTTTAATATTGCTTTTTATTACAGTTCAGTGTAAAATCTGCTACTCAAAACACATACTAAACATAAATATTAACGTATATATTTTTTAAAGATATCAAGGCTGTGGTAGCCGAGGGCTCATGGTCACGAACTCACCGCTGATATTGTTTCTCTGAACGTGCCAGGTTCAGATTTCATTAAAAACAGTCATATCGAGAGGCTGATGCACAGCAAATCTTTTGAGACTCGAAACTCTCCCGTTGTCGTAGTGTAGAAGTTTAAAGGTGCCTGTTCCGGAGTTTTGATTGTCACTTAATCGTTAATTCAAAATTACGAGATCCATCATCCATATTCATCATGTTCTTTCGTATTGTGGTGTTTATAAGCAATAAGTCTATCAGTTAAAGGTACGAAAAACACCAATGCTACTTCCTTAAGTTAAAGAAGTAAAAGTGCTAATTGATGGTTATTCTTCAACGAACTCTACGTATAAAGAGAAATATTCGAACAATCATATTGATTCCAAAAGTCACAGTTAGTTTCAGATGTAATACCAAAGTTTAAAAAAAAACACAGTGGGTGATCGATTAAAGAACATAATCCGTTCCAAGACTATGTTCGCTATCCGAATTGTTCGTTAACCGATCATCGATTCACCATAGACTTCTATATGAAATCGATTAATTCGTTCTGGAGACGATTCGTTCACTCAAAATGAAATAATTTTCTGTTTTGAATGAAATCAAAACCGAAATTGGTGGTCTAATTTGTATGAATACTCTATTGGAATTTTTTTTTCAATAGAACTTTGAAGTTTAATAGGTAAGCAACATAATTCAGGGGAGATGAAAAACGATTTTTATTCCGTTTCTCATATTTAACGTATTTTTACGGCGGCAGTGCGTCAACCGCACCTTTATATTTTATAATCTGCACTGTTTGAAAAAATTAAGAATTCGCTTAATTTATTAGCCATGTCACAATAAATCCACTCGCCCATAACTTATCAGCTGTTAGAAAATATTGTTATTCATATTGAAATTCAAGTATTTAAGTGAGTATTGATTTTAGTCATAATAATAATTATTGAAAGACTCGAGTTTCATTTAGTAATTATCAGTACTAAGCATGCTTTAAACATTTCTCCTTTCAGTGATCTTAGTTTGTATGCAAAATGATAACAAATGTTTAATATTAATTTTATTTCAGAGCCAAGAAGTGTTCGTTAGAATTCGTTTTGTGCATTAACCGAATATGTGTTCGTTGACCAAACACAAAAAAAATCTTTCTTGAAAGAGTTCGTTATCCGAACACAAAAATCTTTCGTGAAAGTGTTCGTTAACCGATCACCCACTGTAGGTAAAAAAGGATTATGAGAAAACTGATTTGTATTTTTAAACAACTTTAATAATCTAAGCATACCTGTTTGAATAATCTATGTGAAGTTCATTCTTATTTCTATTATGTCGTCTATTAATTTATTTTTTCTTATATTGGATGTATTTCTTAACGAGTCTCGCTTACTTTCTTGAAGTTAAGTAATGGACAGACAAAAACTTTAATTTAAATACATCGTCTACTTTTTCTGTATTGGGGGAAGGGAGATTTAAAACCTATATGCGTGTGTGTGCATTTGCTTTCTCCATCAATTATGTTTTATTCGAGTAAAAATGATAATCTTACTGATGCTCATTACCTATCTAATTTTATCAGTAAGGCTTTTTTTTTCTTTTTGCAGTAAATCAACTTTGTATTTAGAAGAAACGTAAGTGCTATTTGAGTACAGCCTTGCAATTTTGAACCACGATCAAGTGGCGACAAAGACGCCTGAACTTGCATCCAAATTTCGACATCCCGCAAATGTGAGAACTTTGAACCTCAACATTTTTAACGTGAATATACATTTTATCTTTAGAAATGCCAGTACTCAGGCCCAGACTCTATTGTCATAGGATCAAGATTTTAACCATTCGGATACTACGAGTCTAATCGACAACATACCTTAAAAATTAGAGATTATAGAAGAAAAAAATGAAGATTGAAGTGTGTGTGTGATAATGTGAGTATAAGATATATTATTATGCTTCTCTCATTTTACTGAAATATGCTGAATCTGTATTTAAATTTAGGCATTATTTAATTTGAATTGCTATTTAATCTTATTTCTCCTCATTTGATTGTCTCCTTTTCCTTCAAGTGAATGGGAACTAACTCTAATAAAAATATATATCTAAAGCTAAATTAGTTTGTGAAAAATAGCTGTGGACAGTAGCGCACACAGGAATTTTTCAAGGGAGGGAGGGGGTCCGTTGTCGAAAGTTCACCATTCTTGTATTATGCTCCTTTTGATTTTGTCGATTTTCGGGAACAAAACACTGTAAAAATCTAATTATTGAATAAATAATTAGCATTAATTAAAAAAATTAATCATTAATTACAAATATTTAATTAAATTTTACGTACTATATGCTTAGAATTATAATCAATCAGAAAACAAATCTAGGGCTTTGGAGGGTCCGGACCCCCAGGACCCCCCTTTGTGTGCGCCACTGGCTGTGGACATATCTTACTTTTTTAGAATCTATTTGATCTCCAAATACTTGGAAATAAACCAAAGAAAGGCTGCTGTATTCTACACATATTCTATAATTTATATGAAATTTTCATATCTTTAATTATTCCAGACCTAAAATTATGAGATGGAAAATACTCGTAAATGATATGTTATAATACACTGCTCAAACAAAATTAGGAGAGCACATGGATTTAACCAAATTACTCAAATATTTCTTCTAATAGTTAACGTAAACCAAAAAAAAATCATTATCTAAACCAGTGATTCTCAACCTTTTTCTTGTTGCGGTACGCTTTTAACAATTTCAACGATTTTTGACGGCACACTAACAATAATGAAGTATAAAAGAATTTTATTTATCTATAATACACTATGTAAACCTGTTTATGATAATTTTCAATATTAAATAAAATATTTTGTACTACAAAGACAACAAAATATTTATTGAGTAATTAATTACAAATTAATTATAATAATACATTTAATGCGAAATCTGTGCTCGAGGATTTTTAATAATTTCGTTTACATTTGGTAGTAAAAAAGATAATGATCTACTACATTTAAAAAAAGTTTCAATCTTTTTTCCATTTTTATATTTATTCATGTTGAAAATCCGAATTCACACTAGTACGACGTAGAAAATTATAATATTTTTAAAGCTTTATTGGCTATTATGTGATAATCATCTCTAATTTTAATCCAAAATGAATTAATTGACTCTTCTGTATTTTTTGAAATTAAGGGGTCACAGGGGTGTTGAAAATGTTTCGAGAGCACAAAATACAAACAATTTTCGACTAGAAATAATTCTTTGAGATTAAAATGAAATAATTTGATTCTTTTACACATTTCTTATAAAGGAATAAAGTTTCAAAAAAGTATAAAATATCTAAAATATAATCATAATTTTAAAAATAATAAGCACATAAAAATAAGAAAAATTTTTGTAAGAAACAAATAGTGAGTTTTACGACGCGCATGATATTTTCTGCAATAATAATTCTAATTACTAGCAATAAGTTGATTTATAAAGTCAAATATATCCTTATTACATGCTAGCTTATCTTATAAAAATAAAATTAAAAATAATATTTTTAAAAATAAAAAAAATACATTTTTTTAATTTTTTTAAAAATTCAATTTTTGTTGAAATATTTCAAAAAATTAAAAATTTATAATGCTATAAATAGCTAGGATTTGAAGATTATGATAGAATTTATAATTCTGTAAAGTTTTATACATCAAAGTATGATAGTTTTTGAAACGCAATGCGCGTAATTGAAAAAAACACAAACTGAGAAAAAGGGCTTTAAAGTTTTAAAATTGAATTTGAGAAAATAAATCTTAAAACTTACACGCTAAAATTCTCCAGAATAATAAGACATACCTTCCTGTTCCTGAAACAGCTCAATTTCTTTACTCTTTTTAATTTTCTTGGCTCTGCGAGCTTCAAAAGATGACTCTTAACAGCCTCTGTCTTGACGTAAAGATTCGACGATTGTCACGTTCAGCCAGGGGCACACAAACATTTCTGTTAATTTCCAAGCCAAATTTCTCTAAAATAGTAATAAGTATTTGATTTCCATCATTAAAAACACTGGTTTCTAGATTTGCAGCAATCTCTGCAATCTGAAGCCTAGAACCAATCGTCTTAGGACAAAACTTCCAAATTAATGAATTTAAACTTTCATTAGGATTCTGTGTCTTACCTCCTAAACATTTCTTCAGGAGTGCCGGATGAGATAAGTCTGCAAATACAGGCTTAATTACATCTCGAACAGCTTTAGCAACTGAGGGTTTGTGTTTATACTTTTGTAAATTATTATTAATTGCGGCATTATACTTACACCATGTATTTGGATTTGTAGGACAAAACCAGTGCATCGGTTCATCATCAGTGCTGCAAGAATGACCCCAAACAGCCCAAATGGCTTTCCGTATTTCCTTTACACTAGTAGAATTGCATCGAATAGCATTACCATAGTAATGCGCAAGTTTATCAATTAAACTATCTGTTAACCTACCTTTACCGCCAATAGTTTTACCATCAGATAATTCCTTTTTACTATATACTAATTTAAGCTTCATAAGTCTTGTACCCATTCTCTTTTGCACATGGCCTACACATTCTATTTTCTGAATAAGATAGTCATTGCCGTATGGCTTGTTTTCAGAAAGGGCATTTAATGTTTTTGTGTCGCCATCTCCTATGTAGTTTGAATATTTCAGGTTGTGAAGCTTTTCTGATCGATTAAAAATCCTCAACATCCCGTCAACCTCCATCTTACCAGCAGAGCCAGAATAATTTTTTTTCTACATGAAATCTTATGTGCTCTTTGCCATTTTTTTTGTACTTGATACCAAATTTTACCCCTTTATAACTGTCGCATCCTTTGCAAAAGGAGGACAACACTTCCCTATCCAGAACCTTACCTGTTTCGGCCCCTATTACACAGTACATACTCCAATCAACGATGAATGTCCTCTCGTCTTCCCGGTACCATCACCACTTACCGTTAAAGGTTATCAGGTGACGAAGAATATTCTTCGACAGCTGCCATTTTCATGCTTTCTTCAGCGACTTCCTTCATAACACGTGAAAGTTTATTATTAATAACATCATGTGATTTTTGTTCAACAGGATTAGGAAGACTCATTACAGCACAAAAGGTTTTTAATGACTCTAAACCTTGGCCTATGCATCTCATTGCTAAAATAGATCTTCTGTTAATTTCTGGAGCATTATTTTTATTCCCAGTGTTTTCACAGCTTGAAAAAGTACAAACACTCCCAGTTTTTACAACGTATTTCAAAATTCGAACATAAACCACGAGTGGACTTTTCATTAATTGTTAATGGTTTATGACATTTTAAACAACATGATACTGATAAAATAGAGCTAAAAGTTGAAATAAAATCAAAAATACGATATCCTTTGAAGAGTTTTCACTTACCTTAACAAGATTTGACTTTAATGAAGTCTGATATCCTGAGATTTTATTACTGGAAGCACACATTTTTATCTCTCCTTTCTGCAACATATGTATGAGAGAACATACCTTCATGATTTGGTTCCCTCTAAATCTTCTTTTTTTATGACAATTACCTGAAGGTCTACGATGAGTATTTTCCATTTCAATCGAGAATTTTTAATTGTTTTCAATTTTGATAAACGGTTTTAAACAACGCTGTTTTGAATTTCGATAAGTTATTGCAAACAACTTGCTAGCATTACCAAAACAGAATCAAAACACATTAAAAAAGAGTGTGTTGAGTTGCAAGCTTCCTTCTCAATTAAGCAAGTGTTTAAAATATTTCATGAGGCTTTTTAAAAACAGAAAAATAAAACGTATGCGGAAATCAAGAAAAAGTGGGTGTGGCATGTAGCCATTTAAACATTGTTATTACTAAATTGCTGTTTGGAATTTTTCGAATAACTTTCGAAGTTTTTGTAGTATTATCACGTGGTTGGTATCAAAATGTTCAAAAGAAAATGAGGAACAACATATATTTTTTCGAAAATTCGAAAAAATAGAAGATTAACACCCTGTGACCCTTAAATCTCGATTATTGTAGTCAAAATTGGTCCTTTCTCTTCTTTAGAAGTTAATTCTTAAGCAGATATATCCGTTATCACGAATGGATTACGATCCAGATCAATTTTTTTTATTTAAATTTCGGAAGTTATGAGTAACTCTCTCCTCTAGTATTGTCAAATGATAACATTTTAATATGAATAATTTATTTCTATAAAGCAGCCAAATGATTCGATTCCGGATTTTTTTAAAAAATTTTCTCAGAGTATAATTAATAATTTTTTTAAAAAAAATTGGAGGCACACACACACCCAAAAGTGCCGTGACACAGTAGTTGAGAATCACTGGTCTAAACAGTAGCAGAGAACAGAAGAAGAAAATTTAAAAGGCAAATCAACGTTCATGCTGTCAAATACCAGAGAAAAGGTTATAAGTGCAGAAATAATGATTTTGTAGAAGCTCTTGTTTTTCGTTGTATCAATGTTGAAATTCAAACTTTCGGCTGTTTTGAAAAATGATGACTGAAAAATGTCTTGGTAGCGTGATCGATTGGAATCGATGACTTGGCATACTTATCAGGAGACTGGAATCCGGGCAAACACAAAGAACTGTAGCGGATGCTGTTGGAGCGGCGAAAAGTATCATTGCAAGACTGTGAAATCAATTCCAAGAAACAGACATGGCTAAGACAAGTTCATCCCCGTGCTACCACAGAAAATAATGACCGATATATTCTGTAAAACAACTCCTTGATACAGAACAACAATCCGACGCAGGTTCTAAAACAATTTCTTTTGGCAATAGGGCGAAGGGTCTGAAGCCAAAAAAATCCGAAATAGGCTTCATGCGGGTGGTCTGTATGCATGTAAGCCAATGGTGTGTATTCGTTGACAGACACCGTGCGGCCTGAAGAAAGAGAGCTGCTGAACATCAAAATTGGATGCAAAGTGATTGGAGCCAAGTGCTGCTTGCGGTTGAGTCCCATTTCAGTTTAGAATGCGACACTAGAGGTGTTTTGGTATGACTAGGAAGGGGCACTTGAAATAACCCAATATTCGTTCAGGAACGATCCCATTACAGACTCGGTGGTTAGATAGTATGAGTAGTATCAGCCTAGTCGGACGTACTGGCCTGCATATCTTACGGAATGGCAATTTGACGGCTCAAAGTTATGCAAACGAGATCCTAAGACCCCATGTCGTAGCTTGCGCTGCAGCCGCCATTGGTGATTTCTTTTAATGCATGATAAGGCCAGAAATCATGTATCTCGTTTTGTGGAGAAGTTTCTTGTTGAAATAATACAGCGTATGCAGTGACCAGCACGCCCTCCTGATCTTAATCCGATTGAACATGTTTAAAACACATTTGGATGACGCGTTACTGCACGACCAAGGCCATCTGTTACGGTCCAAGACTTGGAGATCACTCTTCGTCAAGAGCAGAATAGTTTTCCCCAAAGGCTCATCATAACCTCGTCGCATCCATGCTAAACAAGTGTGCGGCAGTTTTATCAGTTTCGGGGGGCACACAAGATATTAAACATCCTGTACCATTTTCAAACCACCATTTACACGCAAACAAATTTTTGCTCTGAATCATCATATAATGTTCTTCATACCATTCCAAAGAATTAAAGTTCCCATACAATTGTTTTTTGCTTCTTTTTACCTGTATCGCGTTTAGTAATACCTACATTTTATACCCATGCATGGCTATCGCGCAACTGTTTCTTCACTTTTATGCTTGCTCCTAAAATTTTTTTGAGGAGTGTAGTTACAATAAAATATAATTATCCTTCAAAAAGACAAAAATATTAATTTAAAAAAAAATCGAATACACAAAATAATTTATATTAAGTTAAAAAATGGGGAGTGAAAGAAATATAAAAGTATGGATAATTATGCATACCAAAGCAATACCCAAGTCTCCCGACGATTTGGGAAACTTGAGGCTAAAAAAGTTAATGTATTTGCTAGAGATTTTAATGTAATGCTTACAGTGTCGTGTCCAACTTATGAGACTCTTAGAAGGAAGACATAGGTAAAGTGGTCTAATAACGACGATGGGGTCAGTGCAGATTGATATTTCTTCGCTACAACCAGGCGTAACAGGAGTATTATAGATTCTCAGCGGTTTCGTGAGCTTCATGTAGCCACAGGAGCTTAAATTTCAGGGGTTACTATTCTCAAAATGCTGCATTATAGAGGTCGATTTGCAAAAAGAAACACTGCCCTTTTTTTGCATTCCGCTTACTTCTGCTGATTTACGCGAGGATCTTTATCATCTACATTGGAGAAGGTATCTGTTACAGTTGTTCTGCAAGTATTTACTGATTAACGCAATTTTAGTGTAATGACCAATTCTAAACATAACTTCATCTTGAAAAGAAACTAAGGACCCTCCTAGACGTCCTCCGACGTAATAGAAAGAGGTGGGTTTAAAAACAAAAATTTGGAAGTCTCTGAGCGGGCATATTGGACTGATGCAGAAACCTCCATGTCTGTAACATTTGTGAGACATGGGAATGAAATCTCTTAGAGCCAAGGCGGATTAAAGGGATTGTAGTGACTGTGAGTGCATACAATTTTGCATCTCTAGCTGATATCGCAAAATCAAACGTTATCATTTGTATTATTGTTTTAATCATACATTTGAATTATCAAGCAATTAACTCTCAGTTAATTAGCTCCAAGTAATAAAACCAAATAAATGCTTCATACGATCGTAAATAAGGCATTTGTTTCTGCGAAAATAAATAAAATAGTCGAATTTAAATGGAAAACAAGTGTTAATTGGGTGAAGTGATACATATTAAAATGTAGTAAATTATTGTTCAACAATGTGAATTTGTGTCAAAGACCCTAATCAGGTTTTGATATAGCCGACCTTGCTTGAATCTATCCTCGCCTTATTAGTCCTAAATTCCTTTTCATGAGAGAATGAATCACCCAATATACCTAAGACTCATCTAGAAGATGAATTTGTGGAAAAGGACTGGATGGGTTAGTCAGCTAAATCGTATAACATATTTAGGTTGTTCTTAAGAGATCATTGACTCGTAAGATGTCCTCATGAGGTATTGCTTGCCATATACGCTCGTATGTCCCACTAGTTAAATCGGAACGGTCCAGGCGCGTTCGGAGACGTCCAGTTCATCAGAGCTCAAACATGCTCTGTTGGATAAATAACTGGCAAGCAATGGAGGTATTGAAGCACAAAGTCAAGAAGTAAAAATATGTCATTTGTGGCTGTCATTATCCTATTGAAATGTAAGCCCAGGGGTCCTTGAAAGGAAGAAACGACAATACGAGGCATAGAGTCTCATCGAAAAACCTTATAGTGTAGCAAAGGGGTCCAGCTATCAATTGAAATGTTTCGGGTGACAATCAGGGGAGCATCCCATCATTACCCCCAGATATCTTCTAGTAAAGCTTTGCTAATCATCGATGTTTAATTTGAAACTGGATTAAAAATCATTTTCTACTCCAGGCCACATTCATTTGCTGTAAGTAGATTGGCCTTTATGACCATAGCCCTCATCCTCTAAGTCGCTTATAAATAGTTTATACAGTCGTTAATATCCCTTTTGAACATTGGACCATTGATGAGGAAATACAAAAAAAGTGAATACTGATCCGCCGATCACTTTGCCTTCGCATTCTGTCGTCGCTCTGTAATAGCTCTCATGTTGCTTCAGAATAGAACGTTGATAAACACTCACTGTCATCGTTCTGATGATTCATCTATTCTGTCCAGCATCGTCAAATATTGATGTCACTCTGACACAAGTGTGGACGATCCTGTGATTACCATCCATTTTTCTTTAGTTCAACTCCACGTCATACCGTGACTGTGATTGGGAGCAATGTGAAGTATTTCACATCCATATAAATTTTACTCAATATTTTTATACTGTTAATTCTTATTTGACTTATGGGGCTGCGGTAGCCCAGTGGTTAAGGTATCCAACCATGGCAGGCATGTCATGAGTTCGATCCCAGTACCACTAAAGACCCGCCGTGTAGGGCAGCGATGCACGTTAAATCTGTCGAGAGCTGAAACGTCCTCCCGTTGGTGTGGTGTGGTAGTTAGGAGAGGGGGTGCCAGCTCAGGTGTCGTCCACGTCACTTGACCATGGTTCAAAATTACGTGGTCCGTCGCCAAAAGCCCTCGTGTAGCTGAACAGTGCGACGTTAATATTAACTCACTCACTCACTTATTTGACTTATATTTTTCAAAATAAAAATGAATTCTTGTCTTCAGTATGAAAATGTATTACATGTGAACTAGTTATTTTGTTGTTCCATTTCCATAACTTTTTAATGCAGTGATAAATGTAAAAAATTATAATCTTTCTCTGAAAAAAGTTAATTTTTATAATACATGGAAATTTTAACTTCCAAATTTCTTCTTATTTTATGGGGGTTCTTTGCAACAATTTCAGGATTCTTTTATTGTGGCAGAAATAACGGTTTTGAATTAGGCAAAATAACACAATTACTTTTAACTATTCTTCTATTAATTCTTCAATTTTACGTAATTATACTTTTTTGAAAAATTTAAATAGGAAGAGTAAATTTTTATTTAGTATGTAGTTGTTAAAGTTTATAGATTGTTACAGAATGAGATTTTAAAAACGTAGTTTTGAGTAGAAAAAGAAAGATAACAAACAAATAAGATTTAAAAAATGTAAAGCTTATACCAAGAAAAATTAAAAGGATCTGCGTTTTCATCCTCTACAAGTTACTGTTCAAATCGTAGGAAATTTTATTGCATAAAAACATTTAAAATACTTTCAAAAACCAACACACAATTTTTTTAAAAAAAATAAACGTTTAAATTTGAAACATTTCAAAACTGACAAAAGAAAAAAAAAGACTATGCTAGATATGTTAACATTGTCCTATAAACCGGGTGGTTTTTCATGCATACAATGATGCTAAAAATCATTGAAAAATAAATTTTGCAAATACATGGCACTTTTCGTTGAAATTTTAATTCTTTTCGGTTTAATAGAAAAAATGTTTAATCATAATAATTACACCTTATTGCAGCATTAAAAAGAGAAATACATTTTTTTCTTATTTTTTAGAAAGTTATAGATAAATTGGGGGCAATGATTGTAATAAAAATGTAACAAATGAATGTTCAAAAGCACGTGATTTGATTGAGCACAATTGTTGAATCATTGACCTAACAATGAATTGAATAACATTTCTAATGATCTCTATGACCTGTGATAGAAAGATAGGACATTTTTTAAAAAATATGCCTAGAAGCATGGAACCCAGCGTTGCGCATGCTTCCTCGAGTTTATAAATCTTTCCTTCCCTTCTCAATATCAGCACTTCCAGCGGTGGGTGTGATTTCTGTAGTAATATGCCAGTAAAATATTCTTTTTCGAAATTAAATCTAGTCACTTTTTCGTAAAGCAAGACAAAGCTTTAAAAACTAACTTTAAAAGTTTTACTGAAGAAGTTTGGTGATTTTCCTCGTTAATTTTAAAATTATTTTTAATTAATCGATTGATTGTTGAGGAACAGTATTACATCGGGAAAAAGTGGGTTAGCTCTGAACAATTCTTCAAAACAGTCTCTTGTGGACAAGATAGCCTAATGGGGGCGATCACGAACTCGTTTCCAGAGTGTTGCTGGTTCGAGTTCTGGGACCACTGAAGATTCATGTGTAGAGGATGCCGATGCAGTTTAAATCTAACGAAGTTCAGTGTGCTCCCGTTGGTGTAGTGTGTTTGTTGAGAGTGGGATACCAGCTTAGGTGTCATCCTCGTCACGTGACCAAGGTTCAAAATTACGGGGACTGTCGCTATTAATTCTCGTGTTGCCTTATAGTGCGGTGTTAATATAACTTTCACTCACAGCAGTCTATTTCTGTCAAACACGAAAGTCGACAAATCATAGCCAATGCACCTCATTGTTTTTGAATTATAGTTGACGAGCTATAGATGACGAGCTCGGCACCTGGAGCTGAAACTTACTTTTCCACATATACGATAACGGAAGAACTTTCAGGCTCAAAACTTTAAGTTTTTGGAATCAGAAATCAAACATGAAGTTTGATTGCAACATCGCTAATAACGAGCTTCTTACTATGATCACTATTGATATTGATTTGCGACTTTTTTGTTAACTTATTTTCTCCTTTTACTTATGAATCTGGACCAGTTTGTCAGTCATCAGTGTTTTCGTTCGAAACTCTTTTAAATTACTTTCCTTTTAGATGGTAATACACACTAATTTCTTTTCGAAACATTCACTTCAGTGGAGTTTGCTTCTTAGATTTTATGTAATTTTCATATTATAGAATACTGAAAAAACTTCAGCTGTGTTAGAATCAGACTTCCTTAAACGATTCAATAATTCCTGTGAATGAGATTTGCAGGCTTATTCACAATGAGGCAGTAAAGGCCGTATCACACGTATATTTTCCATGCAATTTTTTCGTCTAATTTTTGGCCGAATCTCAGGGGGAAGGGTTGCCGTAAGCAAAACGACATGCTCTGACGTCAGCCGCTCTCTATCTCCATATTGAAAAATTACTCGCCGATTTTTCTGCTTCGGAAAACGAACATCTAAAATTATTTCTTTCATTTCGCTTGCGCTTTTGTAGCGAGTGGTGAAGATGTTATCAATCGTATATCTTTGTGCGAGAGCATGAAAACCTCTGATTGGATACACCTCCGTTCACTATTTATTGCTTTAATGTGAATGGGCCTAAGCAGAAAAATGTCACATAACCATAAATTCAAAAAAATATTTTATGTTTGAATACAAATTTAGTATTTATAATGTTATAATCTTTGAACATGATCAATGCGTTAATTTTAGATTATTTCAGTACAAAGGTATTTGTAAACTCTACCATGGTTGGAGAAGAAATATACAACTCAATTCTCTAAAACACTAACGTACCGAAAGCAACTTATGTTTTGATTTCATCTCAGCTAATCTGTTGGACGCTAATAGAGCTTCTGGATTTTAATACTGCTTAATTATTTGTATCCTCTATTTTAAACAACTATTTTTTAAAGCTATACTGTTTTTCAAAGTTAATATGCTGTGACACTTTGTACATTTTCTTTAAAAATTATTATGAGTGAAAATGCAACAAAGCATACATATTCAATCCGAAATAAAAAGCGTTCTTTGGGTGAAAATCAGTTGACAGATAATGTTTCATCAGAAATTGAAACTGTGGAAATACCTTCTAGTACAAATTCAGAAGAGGCGAACAATGAATTTTCTAAAACTCTATCAGGTAATGTTTTACATATAAAAGTATTGTTATTAATTGTTCACCTTGTAGTAAACTTTTTTGTTAAGAAACTAAATATAGTGCAAATCATCTTTGAGAGAAATTAATTTTGTTACAGATTGTCAAAATTTTCATTTTTTTTCTTTGTAAATTATAATTTAAGCTACTTGAGTTTTTGTAATCTTTATAATTTATGTGTTGAATGAAGAACTTACCAATTTTTCTTGCATTTATGTTCTCATTTTCAAATAATTAGTTATTATACTTTTAACATATTATTTAAGATTTCATTTAGCTGGGCTTTCTGAAGTATTCAGTTGAAATTAAAAACTTAGAACTCAATCTTGACTTTAAACCTTTGAATCGATTAATTATGCGTAATTGTTTTAAATTATTTTTTTCCCATCTTGTATTAACAGGGGAAAATTTGTCATCTTTTCGTAAGTGTAAATTATTTTTATAATCTTAAAATAAAACAATTCATTTCTATTATATTTAAATAAATTATATTCACAAATTTTCTAAAATGTGGCTTACATATTCTTACTAACCATTTACAAATTTTTATTTGGAAAATGGATGGTTTTTAAAAATTAAGGTTTTTTTAAAAGTATTTAAGAAAGACAGAACAACAGTAAAGTTATATTGTTAAATACTATATTTATTTTAAAATATAAACATATATACACTGTACATAAAAAACTGTAGCAATATTTTATTTAATTCTTTGCATTATATGGCAAATGTGCTGAATAAAATTATAAACATAAGGTTAAATTTCCCATATATTTTGAAGTCCCTATTTTTTAAAAGAAATGTGCATTTAACTTTTTAAAAATAATATTTCTGTAATGTTTATATGTATTACAGTAAAAATTTTTATTGGTATCATTGTAAAATAATAGTTACAAAAAAGAATATTTCTATATTCCAAGGATGCTAATCTCTATTTTAAGAGAAATATCAGACAATTTGAGATTTTTTCCTTTTAAAAAAATACTTTTGAAATAATTGTAATAATAAGAACAAAATTCAGTTGTCTCTAATTTTGAATTTCGTTAAGTGAAATGCCATGTAATGCTGTAAAAATTCATTCATAAATCTGTTATTCTTTTCTGATATTTTATTATATTAATTGTATTTAACAGATTAAAACATTACATTGCAATAAATAGAGACATTAATCCAAATTTAAAGTATTAAATTTAAAGTATTATTTCCAATATTAAAATAAAAGATTTTCTTTATTACCAAGTGTTGATACATCAGTAAAAAATTGCTAAGTTCCATTACACAAATGAAGCTGTTGCGTTTTATAAAAAATGACTTTTAATATAAAATTCTTTGTCAAATGAAATCATGCAACATTTCTATGAGCAATAAGTGAGTTAATTATGGTGAGTAACTCACAATGATGCACGTGGTCGAAAATAATTACTAATATATATATATGTGTGTGTGTGTGTGTGTAATGTGATGATTATCAGTTGAACAATGATTATCAGATTAAACATAAATTTTTGTTTCAAAATTTTATATTTGTTATATTTCCTTATTGAAAGTAAATTCATTTTGTTATTGATATTTTCATTGTGTGCTTTCATTAAGACTGTCTTTGCCAAATGTATGAGGGCTTGAACTAAATGTAAAACACCTTTTCAGACAATAAAATGTCCCAATTTTCATTAAAATTTCGAATACTCTAGTTCATACATCTCTTTGCAATATATTGTTTTTAAAATTTTGAAATATTTCATAAATATTTAATTATTCATTTTAACATGTATAGAGCTCATTTAGCATTATAGTATAGGAAAAAATTGTGAAACACATTTTATACCAAAAAAAATGGGTTAACTATGATAAAAAAAAGGTGTAGTATGATTTAAGATGTTGCTCTCTATAAGATAGCGAAGCTAGAATTTTATATTAATGGAATACTTTGGTATTTGAAAAGATATTCCAAATCTAGTCCTTATTCATTAACATTACGCGAAGACAGCCATAAATTTAACCAAATATGCCAGACTTTCATTTTTTATTTATTTTGCAAATGTAGTGCAAACATTTAGCTTCAAATCATGCGAGATTTTCAATAAAATTTCAGAAACATAAAATAATAAGTTTTCTTTTAAGTTTTCAAGTTGTATAGAAAATACTATTAGTCTTTGAGAACCATGCAATTTATTTAAAAAAAAATTGTTTAAATAGTACAATAATCTCATCTATTTTGAAATCATAAATATTCTTGGTAATTAAGCAAAGTAAATCTCTAATAAGTAAATCCTCCTTCATGTTGTTATCCCTTGAATGTTTAAATTGCACATTTTCTATCAAATTTACTTGTTTCCATACAACTATGTTTTTTTATTTATTTACTGTAATGTGTTTTTGTTATTTTGAGTGCACACATTACTTTCCATACACATTTAATTTTTTTTTTTTATTTTCGTTGGTTGGAAATATAGTTTAAGGATTCTTCACAATCAAAAGAGTAATAGATGTTTTAGAGATTTTACTCATGCTATCAGTATTATTATAAATATATATATATATAAAATTTCTCCAAATTTTAAATTAAGAAAAATAATTTATAAATTAACATTGAAAGAAATATAAAAAACTACAATTTAAAATATAATTTTAAAAATATTTGAGATTTGTGCTTGGATTAATATGTATTCATAACGTGTGTGCACACACACACACACACATGCATGCATTGATATATAAAATATGTTGTCATATTTATATTCTTGTAGCACACACAAATTCTATGGTTATGTAAAATTTTATTTTATGTAATCTTTCTTTGTAATGAAATATATGATTTTTTATTCTTCCCTGTTTTTAGAAAGGTTATTTAATATAAAAATTATAAATAAGACTGGTAAATTTCTGGAAAAAATTTGCTGTATTCATGCTATTTTTCATCATTTGTCATGAAAATTAGCTGCATTTATTCGAATAAGCATTTAGACTGTCTTCAAATAAGAACACATAAGATATATATATATGATATATTGACAGTACATCTTAGTGTAAGAACACATATTATTTGTGTGTGTGACTGATTTATAAATATATACATATATATATATATACATACATATAAATATATATATATTATATATATATATATATATATATAAATATATACATATATAATATATATATATAATATATAATTTTAATCCAATGTAATTCTTATCAATTTGAATTTTCTTTGGTTTTCATTAAAGCTTGACTTTTAATTTCACCAACACTATATGCAAAAGATAAATAAATAAATATTAATAAAAAATAAGAACCTAAATATTTACAGAACACCATGATTGTATACTTTTTTTTTCTTTTTGTTATAACTATGTATTATATGTCAATGACTGGCTGTTTTTGTATTTCATAATTTATATCAGGTGATCAAGTTATTACTTTATCTAGCTGGGAATTATGCTCTAAGTAATGCATTCAAGAAATATTTCAAAACATTTTAGATTTTTTTATAAATATGATTTAACTATCAATACATTCATTAAAAAAAATTAGTATGTGTATTTTTAAAAAAAAATTTAAAATTTTTTAAAAATTCATAAAATTTCTAATTTATATTTTTTTACAATTGGTGGTTATAAATATATAACCAATAAATCTTCCTGTCAATGCTTTTATTTATGCATTTTTTATAAATCAATTTATTTTATACAAAAAGATGAGACAAGGTATGAAATTATCAAAATAGTTATAAGTTTTTATTTAATGCATCTGTAAAATATTTAAGTATAGGATCAATGATTGATTACATTCTTCGCCAAACACTTGATGGTTTCTTAGTAAAATATTTTGTTATTTAATTATTTGAATTGTTTTCTTTTGGTTATGTTTATTAATTAATGATTTTTTTCTGTGATATGTGAAACCAATATCTTCTAAAATACATAATATATGGGAGAATCAATGTTCTAAGATGAAATTTACTTGAATTGATAAATTTAAATGAATATTCGTAAAAACGACATTTTCATTAGCTTTTGGAATTTCATTAGTTCTGGGGAAAAAAACTGATAAATTTGTTGTTGATTTAAATAATCCTTATGTTGTTAATGGATTAATAAATTTTAGGATAATGAATCAATTTCTGAAGGAAAAAAATCCAGTTTAAAAGGTGTTTTTCCCCCTCCCACTTTCTGAAGTATAGAATTTTCTCAATGGTCCATATATGCATTCATTGTCCATCATAAATTCCTACATTATTTAGGAAAAACTTTTAGGGGACCATGTACCAATTATTTCTTTCAAACGAGTAAACTAAAATATTAAATTTATTTATTTTAAGTATAATATTTTGACAGCATTTTCTCAGATTAGTTTTTATTTACATGTTTTTATTATTTAATGCATTTTTTATCAACATAAGTCATTTTCTTTAAAAAGTTATGTTGTTCAAAAATTAAATAATATTTTTTTCAAGAATTGATCGATAGATTCTCATTGCAACTATCTTTATGGAGTTTCTCCTATATAAAGGCCGCGGCAGTCTAGTTGTCAAGGTAACGGACTCGTGGCTGGCGTATCATGAGTTCGAGCCTTGCACCGCTGAGAACCCGCTGTGTAGAAGGCGATGCACGTTAAATATGTCGATGCTCAAACATGCTTTCGTTGGTGCGGTGTGGAAGTTAGGAGAGGGGGTGCCAGCTCAGGTGTCGTCCTCGTCACTTGACCATGGTTCAAAATTAGGAGGTCCGTCGCCCAAAGCCCTCGAGTAGCTGAATAGTGCGACGGTTATATTCACTTACTTATCTCCTATATAAGGATTTCATCCCAAATATGAAAGATATACAATATAATTGCGTGAAATATTGGATTTAAGTGTTTCAAAACGTACAGAATCCAAATATCCAGTAATGTATGTGTTGTTCGTTTTAGAAATGAATGAAATTTAGAATCACAAAACATATTTAAAAATAAAAATGCAAGTTGTAAAATTCAAATAATATGGAAAGTGGTAGGGCCATCTGCCCTTTGTTAAAAAAAAAAACATTTTACCGATCTGGATAGTAATAGTAAATGGAACACACACACATATAGTTTTTCTCTATTCAGAGTTCTCATTTAAATCAAGTTCAATTCAAACTTTTAACTTATATCATAATTTAATCGTGCAAAATTCTCAAGCGATAATATTTTAGAATTTTTTCCCAAAGATCCTTAAATCAGAAGTGCAAGTTTTTTCCCGAACTATTACTCAGAAAAATATACTCTTGTTTGATGGCGTTTCCGTGCTGTGGAAGTTTGAAGAGGTGGATGCCATCTAGGTGTCGTTCTCGTCACTTAACCGGGGCTCAAAATTACGAGATCCGTGTTACTTCAGAGTGCGACGTAAATTAAAATCAAATTCGGAGGAGACTTTTTTTTTCACGCATTTTTTCACATTTCGCTGATAGCGCTTCAGAGAAAACACTTTGCCATATCACAATTTCGGTCAGTCATACGTACGGTCCGTCGACTTTTTACGTTCCGATACATAACCCACTACTCATCCTATCTGCCACAGTCCATTTTAAGAAATGGCTGGTTTTTGTACCAGAAACCCAAGCACAGATAGAGTCGTATGTCCTGTTGCTCTGTTTTAAGTTGATTGTGAAAACGGTCCAAATTTTTAGTGAAATTCAATACTTCCTGTCGTTTTTCGATTGTTGCTTGATGAGCATCAGCTGATTTTGGCTTGATCGGATTTATGCTGTTTTTTACAGCTTTATCAAATGCTTCTTTTACAATGAGGGAAGAACGTCCACATATATTTTGCTGATCTTGAAAACTTATTCATCTCTAAATTTCTGATTGTCTTATTAACTTCAAGTTTATAAGCTATATAAAGGTTAATTTGCAACGGATTTCGTAATTTTGAACCGCAGTCGAGAGACTTGGACGACACCTGAACTGCTTTCATTCTCCAAAATTCCGCACCTCACCAACATCACGACTTTGAGCCTCCACAGTTTTAATGTATATCTACCCCTTTATACGATGCAGCCTGTTTAGTGGTAATAGGACTCGAATGAAGAAAAATCAACCACGAGTTCACGACTTGACAGAAGGTACACTAGCCACGAGTTCACGACAATGAGAACCTCGATTCATCCACCATCGAGGAATTGTGCTGTCATCAAAAGTATTCTTTTCATAAATTTGACGTAGTATTTCCTTTTTCGAGATCGTACAAAATACGTCACATACGCTTTGTCACTTACCATGCGACATTATCCCATACATGTTTTAACAAATGGTATATAATCGGAACAACCGTACATTTATGGCTTTCACGTTTTGGAATTCGGAATTTCGCAGCTTCAAAATTTTAGCACATTCCTGACAGTAACACATTAATTTCTTTGTCTCTAAAAATTATAATTTTTTTAATTTTAGGTTGCAACACTTCACATTAGTGATTAAAGATTGATCAATATCTGTTTGATCCCAAAAATATGATGCATGACTAAATCTGTTATTTTTTGCATTTAAAGTCGTATTCTTAAGAAACACTGCCAGAGGACCAAAGGACTGAAAAGAGATAAGAATGAATTTTTTTTTTAAGTTCTAATCACCTTTTTTACCATTTTTTTTTTTAATCTAGATAGAAATTTCATTTTTTGTTATTTCTAAAACTGCTTTACATATTCGCCAACCAGAATTATAGATTTTTCTTTAAATTTCTTGACATTTCGAAACATTTGCTGAACATTGCCAAATTCAACATTCATTATAGAACTCGGTAAATTGTAATGCGACGCCCGGTTAACTTAAGTTAATTTAATTTATTCTTATTATCCATTTTATAATACCCAGGTTCTAAATTAACATTTGGCGTCACACTATAGCTCAAGTTTAAACATTAATCATTAAAGACAAATAAAACGGACACTAAATTAAAAGCCTTCTTTAAATTAACACTTAATTTATTTACAAAACATTTAAATTACGTTAATTACTAAAGATATACATTATCACTTAACTGAATTAGGATCTGAGAGAGAGAGAACATGGAGTGGCCATCTCGCGAGTCTCCAACCGCGGCATTTTGTCAAAGGGTCGTCAGACCAAAATCGGTGATCAAATTGGTGTCAGAGAGTGACTAAATTCGTCGTGCAAGCGCTTATATTTCGCGGCGGTTTTCTCCTGTATTCTGGAGAGGATTCTTTTTCGAAACACAATCAGCTTTTCTGATTGGTCTGAAGTCAGCGGAGGGATATCTTCCCGGGGTCCATGACTCCCCCAAAACGCGGGAAATTCCCAAAAAACATCCCATATCATGATGTATTTATGGGTACATTGCCTTCTTCCAGGCGTGGGAAATGCGTCACCCTTTTCGGTGGGGTGAGAGGCACTCCCAGAAATTCCTCTGCTTGTAAACAACAACAGGGCCGATATACAAATTACTGTTGTAATCCTTATGGAAAGGCGGCCCCCCATCACTCCTCCCCTCTCTCAGATTAACAAAACCAAAATGAATAATAATAAAAAAAAAATTTCAGTAAGCAAACGAAATACAGAATTGGCCTAGCGTCGGCAAATGTCTATGTCAAGAGCAAAATTTGTAGACTCCTGGTTCACTATCAGCTGTCCACGTCTTATGAGGGGTTCTGTCCATGTTCATCCATGATGTTGGCAGCTCCATCGTCGCTCAGATATTGCTAAAGAAATCTGCTAAACTGCAAAAAGAACAAAAACCTTGTCTCCCAGGGAAACCATATTAGTAATGAAACAACACAGTTATGAGAAAAAAAAAAATTAAACTTGGCCCTTTGTGACCACCCTTGAAGACTCCAAGCACCAATTTCCACTCCTCTCACCGCTCATAAAATGAAAATAAGAATGTTAAAAAAATTACAATCAATTTCTGAAGTTCCTAACCTATTCCGTGAGGGAAAACCAAATTAACTATCAACAACTACAATGACGTTAATGTACGAAGAGGAGAAAAAAAAATTTACTGAATGGATCACCCAAACAATTCACAAAAACATCAGACACAGACTGACAAATAGAAATAATTAAACAATCACAAAGAATCGTGTGCCACTAAATAATAAAAAAATATTAAGACAAATAACACGTAAGAATACAAAATTGGCGTATGTAACAACTGCGCAACTAATAAAACAACACTTAGGAGTGTTGAACAAAATACATTGATAAGAAATAAACGCCAGTGAAAACATTTACATACAATTCAAGCGTGGCGCCCAGAAACAGACACTTCATAATCGTTTAACATCGAAATCTTGACACGACCAATGTGAAGTGAAAGTCCCAGACCATCAAAAAAAAAAACTAGCAGAACCCTTTACGTACTCAAGCATAAAAATTTCAATGGTTCACTAAGAGCATTGATAATATCTAATGAAAAATAATTAAGTAAAAGTAAAAAAAAATTAGAGATTGAAACGATGAGTGTGCATAAGTGGAGAAAAAAATTTTGTAACTTCATAGAATGCTTGGTAGCCTAAGAAATTAAAAAATTCACTACAAGCATTGGTTACAAATAAAAGTTTAAAAAAAAATTTAACGGAATTAATTCAGATTTGCAAATTAAAATTTTATAAATTAACTAATCGTATAAATGATAAAAAAATTTATAACCTGCAAGAATGCTGAGTAGCCTAAGGAATTTGAAAAAAAAATCACCACTAGCATTGGTTACAAATGAAAGTTAAAAAAAAATACTGTAATTAAATTTAGAATTGCAAACTATGAGTGCGCATGTGATCAGTATGCACCCCCAAAGTGTAAAAAAAAGCAAAACAAACAAAACATAACATCCCATTTCCTGCGATATGACGATCGCCGGCAACCGCCAACACAAGAAACAGAGTGCAGAATTATAACTAAAAAAAAAAAAAAAATAGCAAATCCGATTGTAAAAAAAAAAACCATATCGATTAATATTGTTTAAAAGAAACTTTAAAAAGAAAAAAAAATTTCTTCCACATTCAATACATTTGAATTTCCATTTGAGAAATGAATTCCAGAAATCACAAGTGCAGTTGAAAATTTCAGAAAAAAAAATTAAAAACATAAAATTGATATGCAACCCAAGTCATATGAGGCGATACATACAGAGTAAAGTAATTTAACTAAAAGAAAATTATTGCAAGTGTTACACAGAATTAAACAGTTTCCAATATAAAAAAAATATCGCTTAACTAATCAACATAACTTTTTAACAATCCTCGTAATACAATGTATCCACTAGTCCAAATAATATATAAAAAAAACTAAAATTGTTTCACTATACGCGCAACAAATATACGAACACGAAAAGAAAAAAAACAAACAAGATCCTCGATTTACAACAATACCGCTAACTCAATTCATCGAAAATCCTCTAATTAATAACTCAAGTACAATTCTATAACAACAACCTAAAATTCTCAGTAACCTTAAAATGATTCCTCGATAATCCAAAATTGCCTTTACCTCAGATCGTTCACATCTTATGCCTCAACAACACTAACTAAACTCATCTGCAACTACCGAATAATCAATTGACTGCTCCACAATACCATTAACTAAAACCATCTATGCTCATCAACTTATTTACACAAAATCTCACATCTCAATAACACTTAACTAGACTTATATATCTTCAACTTTCAAATAATTAATCGACTTCTCCACAATATCAATAACCAAAACCCATCTTAGCTCATCAACTTATTCACAAAAATCTCGCATAATCCTCCACTCGAACTTTCCTAAATGCATCTCAAAACATTCCTAAATATACCACACAACCATTAATTCAACTTATCCATGTTCATCAACTATTTACTCGGAACTGTACCAAATCATTAACTCAAATTATCCTATCTACATCAAAACAACTTTCTCAATTATACCGTATAATTATATCAACTCAATATTTCCTTTGCCCAAAATCCGTAACTCAAAATATCCTTCTGTACATCAAACAATTTTTCTCAAATAAACCATGTGGCCGCGGTAGCCGAGTGGTATAGGTATCGGACTGTGGCTTGCTTTGTCACAGGTTCGAGCCCAGTACCACTAAAGACCCGCCGTGTAGGGCAGCGATGCACGTTAAATCTGTCGAGAGCTGAAACGTCCTCCCGTTGGTGTGGTGTGGTAGTTAGGAGAGGGGGTGCCAGCTCAGGTGTCGTCCACGTCACTTGACCATGGTTCAAAATTACGTGGTCCGTCGCCAAAAGCCCTCGTGCAGCTGAACAGTGCGACGTTAATATTCAATCAATCAATCAATCTCAAATAAACCATGACTTTCCCTTCAATTCAATTATCCATTTCCATAAAAAACAACCATCGAATAAACGTACACCTTGAACACAAACTCAACTATCTCCATAAAAAAAAACCTTCCCAACCATTCAACAAATTCATCAGTGCAAACTTTATCGATCTCCTTCAAATAACTGTCTCAAATATTCCACGAAATCTCTTAACTCAAACTTATGTAACTCCTTACAAGTAGTGAAACAAAAAAAAAAAAATTCACACCCAATCCCATTCCAACATTTCCAAACTCTCATAGCAACAACGCCTAATCCTCTTCCAACAGTTTCAAATGCTCATAGCAACAACGCCTAATCCCCAACAGTTTCAAACCAAAAAATTTATGAGTTTTGAGTCTCATAGCAACAGCACCGTAACGTAAAAACAGGAAACAAGGGGTGGGGAACGAAAACCCATCGGAAAAATTTTGCTGAATCTCTGTCGCGACAGCAGTGGGGGGCGAAGGGGAAGACCCCTCCTAAGGCGACAAGAATCCGACATCCAAAAATTCCACCCCTGAATTATGCTGCCCGCGGGGAGGAGTCCCTGCGACAAGGAGTAACCAATAAAAAAAGAAATTCCAATCAACAAACTGTTTTGTCCTATACCGGATGGCGTGCAGGGGGGATACGACGAAAAGGGGTGCGCTCTCCCCACGTTTTCGAAACGAATGGACGAAACATTTTTAACACCATTAGCTGACCAACAACAAAAAAAAAACTTTTTACCAAATAACAAGCAGAACTACGTACTAAAATCCAGAACAAAAAATTGAATCAAGGTCAACACTCAGTGAAATAATCTACCCGCACTGACATAAATCAACACATGTAAGCCTAGCCCCAACGAGAAAAAAATACAATATCGACCGACCAAAAAATTCAAAATTCTTAGTAGTTTAGCACACAGCCGAGACACACTTATTGACTGCAAATTCATTTAACAACCACAATTAATCGAAACCAACAGAAATACTATCTCGGCAAACAAAACCTTCAATTCCTAGTACAGTTTAGCACAAGCGAGACAATGATTGACTGCACATTAATTTAACAACCACAATTAATCGAAAACAACAGAAATACTATCGCGACAAACAAAACCCTCAATTCCTAGTACAGTTTAGCAGATTTCTTTAGCAATATCTGAGCGACGATGGAGCTGCCAACATCATGGATGAACATGGACAGAACCCCTCATAAGACGTGGACAGCTGATAGTGAACCAGGAGTCTACAAATTTTGCTCTTGACATAGACATTTGCCGACGCTAGGCCAATTCTGTATTTCGTTTGCTTACTGAAATTTTTTTTTTATTATTATTCATTTTGGTTTTGTTAATCTGAGAGAGGGGAGGAGTGATGGGGGGCCGCCTTTCCATAAGGATTACAACAGTAATTTGTATATCGGCCCTGTTGTTGTTTACAAGCAGAGGAATTTCTGGGAGTGCCTCTCACCCCACCGAAAAGGGTGACGCATTTCCCACGCCTGGAAGAAGGCAATGTACCCATAAATACATCATGATATGGGATGTTTTTGGGAATTTCCCGCGTTTTGGGGAGTCATGGACCCCGGGAAGATATCCCTCCGCTGACTTCAGACCAATCAGAAAAGCTGATTGTGTTTCGAAAAAGAATCCTCATTATATTGGTCACGGCACCAATATAATGCGACGCCCGGTTAACTTAAGTTAATTTAATTTATTCTTATTATCCATTTTTTAATACCCAGGTTCTAAATTAACATTTGGCGTCACACTATAGCTTAAGTTTAAACATTAATCATTAAAGACAAATAAAACGGACACTAAATTAAAAAGCCTTCTTTAAATTAACACTTAATTTATTTACAAAACTTTTAAATTACGTTAATTACTAAAGATATACATTATCACTTAACTGAATTAGGATCTGAGAGAGAGAACATGGTGAGGCCATCTCGCGAGTCTCCAACCGCAGCATTTTGTCAAAGGGTCGTCAGACCAAAATCGGTGATAAAATTGGTGTCAGAGAGTGACTAAATTCGTCGTGCAAGCGCTTATATTTCGTGGCGGTTTTCTCCTGTATTCTGGAGAGGATTCTTTTTCGAAACACAATCAGCTTTTCTGATTGGTCTGAAGTCAGCGGAGGGATATCTTCCCGGGGTCCATGACTCCCCAAAACGCGGAAATTCCCAAAAAACATCCCATATCATGATGTATTTATGGGTACATTGCCTTCTTCCAGGCGTGGGAAATGCGTCACCCTTTTCGGTGGGGTGAGAGGCACTCCCAGAAATTCCTCTGCTTGTAAACAACAACAGGGCCGATATACAAATTACTGTTGTAATCCTTATGGAAAGGCGGCCCCCATCAATTGTTTCGGCAACCATTATTCCACGGCTTTCATGACATCATTTGTGTTGTCAAATTTTCAATCTTACAATGTTTTGAGTTTTGGCGATAAGAAAAATTTGCATTTAGCATGATAAAGATTAATATTGTGGTTTCACAGCCATATTGCTTTTATTCCTCAACGCCACCTTTATATGAGTAATTAAGTGCATTACCAGCAAAAAGATCGATGGTTTTGGCGCATCATATCTTAATCAAAGCATCACGCAATATTGTAACGTAGATCCAGATTCGAGGATTTTATGCAAGTCAGTTTCAAAAAAGAAAAACAGTTATTCTAGAGCGATGATAATTTATTATCGGAAATCCAATCTTTTAAGTACAGGATTCAGCAGCAATATTCACATAGTAAATCTCCGAAGGTCTTTACACCTTCAAAAGCACTCAAACACAATTGTCAGTGTTTAAAAATACACGTACGTAAAAGATTATTCACAAGCACAGCCGACATCGCTTGTCAAAACAATCCTCACTAATCGCTGGTTTAATCAAGACTGGCTGGTTGCGGCTGGCACTCCTATTTATAGGCGCGGCAGAAACTTCCAGAAATATAACCGCTCGTGTCATCGAGCATGACGTTAATGGAGAGATCCATTACTTCCTAGAAAAATTCAGAGGGTTCCGAACTCGGCAACTTGGTCGCCAATGACGCCAAAATGGTCACCAACTTGACTCTACCGCCAAGATTTCGCCAAGTTCTCATTGAATCGCCATTATAACGTAAAGGGTGGCATTGCTTGTGAATAGTACAATTTTAACATGAAATAAATATAACATAGAGTAATATAAATGCATTAAACACCCAAATACAAATTATTCACACTATTTACACAAAATTCTTAACAATATGTTCAACAGTATGCAGCTATAGACACCAGTTATGGTTGACCTTTTCTAAATTGAGAGAGATAATCTGTTAAAATGACTCCGCGCCACTCCTTAGATCAGAAAGGCATGTCCTTCCGTGCTGACGTCTGTGCCTTAGCCTTTTTAAATGAAGTGAGTCACCATGTTCCCACTCATTGCTCATCTATTTGGGTACTCTGGATAATATTGATAGATTCAAGATTTTTGTATAATTAGCAGGCTACCAAAGAAATCCTCTTTATTTGCTCCAAAGTATTCAATGTATCTTTTGACTGTGATCACTCGTTAAGTCCTCGTGTAGCTGAACAGTGCGACGTTAATATTCATTCACTCAGACTTATCACTCGTCTGTGAGGGACATATGGCCAGTTTGAAATTTCCTTTTTTTAACTTATAACAGTGTCATATGACAGTCTGTCATTTCCATAAGCAACCATCTATTCATCTTGGATTTGCTGAGCATTGTAACCTCGAAAGTTCACCATTCTTGAATCATGCTCCTTTTGATTTTGTCGATTTTCGGGAACAAAACACAGTAAAAAACTAATTATTGAATAAATAATTAGCATTAATTAATAAAATTAATCATTAACAAATACTTAATTAAATTTTACGTACTATGTACTTAAAATTATAATCAATCGTAAAAAAAATCCCAGGACCCCCCCTTGTGTGCGCCACTGAGTTAATTCGCTATTTTTTAGGGAGTATACTTATTTTGTCTGTATAACTATCGCATGATTATGATGTCAGATAAATTCAGCTCATTGCAGATTATTTATTACATTTTCAGATAAAATTTGTTCGTTTTATAATTCGTAATTAATACCGAGTTATTTAGAATTCTCTCCGAGGTTTCGAAGTTCTATAGTAAAAAGACTAAAAGGAGTATAACAAAGAACATTTGAAAGAATACAGAAGCAATTCAACTTTTATTTACATATTTTACAGATGTACTGTGAGTGAAATCTTGGTCACACGGCATACATTAATCCAATGGGCTCAATTCAGGAAGTCACATGATAAAATGAATTCAAAACAAACATTAAACTAATTGTACTTGTTGTTCTATTTGTAAAACTCGGATAAAATTTTAAATTTCATATTTGGGTAAAGATGTTTAAATGTTAAGAAAAAAAAATTCTTCAAAAAAATTTTTTTTAATTAAAAAAATGTCATATTTTTTATGTTTACACTTTTAAATAAAATGCATTTTGTTAACTTATGTACTTTTTAAGAGAAAGTTTTTGCAAAGAGCAAAACTTGGCAACACCGTTGCGCGTGAACTGATTAGCTGGAAACACTAGATAGTTTTTATCGTGTGATTATGACATCGCATGAGTTTTTGAATAGATTTGTTAGAATCAGTGGCTTTCACTATCATGTGATTATGACGTCACATGAATTGAGCCCATTGTCCATTTGCCAAACTCTACTCAACATGATAGTATGAACGTTATTGACAGCACGTGTTATACTTTCGTGCAGTTCTGTAATATCTCAAGGGAAAAGGGGATCTTATGTAAACGACCAAGTTTCGTGATAACATGGCAAGGTTACACTTTGGTAATACCGTTGATAGAATAATAATAAAAATGAAATAAGTGAAATACTTAAATAAAGCTTGAATTGTATGTGTTTCTATATTATTACAAATGTTCTTTTTTGCTGCATTCGTCGTAGTTTTTTTTACAAAGCGCTTCGAAACCTTGCAGGAAATTATGTAAAATCGTGTATAATATTCTTATAAGTATAAAAAAAACTAAAACATTTCAGCCCATTATTTAGTACTTACATATTATCGGAACAATCCCCAAAGTTCAAGATAGCGCTACCCCAATTTTGCATGTGTCGTATGCGCCGAATTTGGCAATCATGTGCTTTGTTTCATATGTCGCGTATTCACTTTTCAAAAGTATCAGTCTTTACTTTCAGTTTTTAAATATTTATAATTGCGACACGAACACACACAAACACTAAACATTCATGAAAAAAATTATATTTTGTGGGAAGGCACTCCCACCGATTTTTCTGTTCAGCAATCGGCCAAAGTTAGTTACAGACTGATTGAATTCCCCATCGGTTAGGGAAGGTTTTTTTCACGTAAATTTTCCTTTAGGGATTAATGTGGTGCAAGTCGCCGCACATCATATAATGTCGCCAATAGGTTGCGATAATACGCAAGTACCCATAGTTTTATAAATTTATTATGTTTTTAAATATACTTTGTACAATCGTGAATTTACAAAATAAATAAATAAATTTAATATCGATATGCTACTTGTATTTGGGGATTTTGAAATCGCGCCGAGTGAGTGAATATTAACGTCGCACTGTTCAGCTGCACGAGGGCTTTTGGTGACGGACTCGTAATTTTGAATCATGGTCAAGTGACGAGGACGACACCTGAACTGGCATACCCCTCTCCTAACTACCACACCAACGGGAGGACGTTTGAGCTCTGGACAGATTTAACGTGCATCGCTCCCCTACACCGGGGGTCTTTAGTAGTTCTGGGCTCGAACTCATGACGTGTCTGATATGATAACCTTGACCACTGGGCTACCGCAGCCCCTTGAAATCGTGCCAAATAGATCCTTGGCAGACAGTATAATGTTATTTGTATTGTAAAGCTATCGCCCCAACTTGGCGAAATTTTTCACGTATTTGGCCGAAAAATTCCGTAGCAAACCGACATCAATCACCGAGCAAATTCTTTGTTCCGGAAAATGATTAGCATTTGGGTTCTTTCGTACCAACCTATACCAAGGCCGTCTTGAAGAAGCTTTCTAGAAAGCTTTGCCTATACCCTTTCGTACCTTCATCCATCTGTTTCGCCAATACAAAAAAAAATGCCGCCCAATGCTGTTATTGTCATTTTACTCGAACTCGAGCGAAAACATTTTTCTATTATTGGCTGTATTTTGTGACCTTTAGCGACGTCTTTTGACTGGACATAATTGGTCAAAAGTATAATACATAAAATCCAGCAGTTGTCTTTGAGATGACATTAAACAAATATTTTTCATTTGTCTTAAGCTCAATCTAAAATAGGTTGCTATAAATTGTAAAATCCTCAGCGATTAATCACTGGCATGTGGTTAATGCGAAAATACTGAAATAGATATTAAGACTTATTTGTAAATTTGAATGACCATGGAGTTATATATTGTAATGTAATATATAATTACAAGGAGATATAATCGTTGCAGCTTATTAATGTAGTGCAATTTAAAGCTATATTTCATTGTTTATATGGCGTGTTTCTTTTTATTTTGTACGTTTAAAAATATATCATGAACAACTTTATAAAATGAAATTTTAATGGCTCTAGAACTTTTTATTAACTATATCATTAATGTCTAATCATAAATATATTTAAATTAACTTTCAATAATTAGTACTTTATTAATCTAAATTTTAATTCAATCTTATGAAATAGATTAACCGTTTTGCCATGCAAACAAAGATTAGATTTCTGCATAGAAGAGAAAATTCTGAAATAGCAGAAGAAAACTGGAATATCGAAACAAAATGAAAATCCTCTTGACTGACAAGAAAATTTTTCCGAAATTGAAGAAGGTAATTTGCATACTCTTTTCACATAAGAATTTCAGGTTTTCATATCACCCATTTAAGCCACAAAGCTTCAGCTAATTGAGAATGCACAGTTCATTGTAGGTTTGTTTCAAATTTTCGTATGGAAAGATGTTTTTCTCATTTTATAAAATATTACAATATAAAAGAAATTTAAAATTTAAACATTAATTTTTAATTGTTTGGAAAATTTTAAGAGATGGAAGAAATGTATCGATTTGAAACACATATTTAATATAACATTTGAAGAAACGATGAAAGGCAGAAAAAGATGGGAAATAAAGTCATTGACACTAGTACTGTAAGAATAAACACATCGATGAATTTCATTGAACAAAACACCTTGACGTCTTATTAAAGGGGCTATAAATTTTAAAAAACAAAACTTTCAAGCTATTTTAGAGTTAATTATTGAAATACTGAAAAACGACGAATAAAAAATAAGTATATTATCGTTTTTTTTTGTTGTTGTAAGTGAAAAGCCTTGAATACTTCGTAATTCTTTTTTTATGAAGCTGTGGTGAATTTACTTTTTATTCCAAATTAAGAGATTTTAAATGCTTAAAAAGTTCGTATTTAAATAAATGCTTAAGGTATTCATGGGAATTATTTCAAATTGGTACAGAGTTTCTCAGAGAAATGGCAAAAGTTTCTTTAGTGTATGACCCAGGGTGGTAAACCTTGGTCATATACTGGTATAATATAATATTTTTGTACTCATGTGCAATTCTGTTTTATTCATTGGACGCTTGGAGTGGGTACCCAGAAGGTCCCGGATAAGCTGGACATAACCAAATTATCTGGTTATAAATTTCGATCCTCCAGTGCCAAGGGGGCCTGTAGATCTTCTGCGCCCAGGGCCCGAAATGAGCTTAAACAGTCACTGTTCATGTATATAAAAGCTACCCATGCGTTTTATTGCAATGATCACCTACCCGCACTATTCAGAGCTCTGGTGGCGAAATGTTCCGACTCATGGAACACTCTCAGAATCATAATGGTGCATGCAATTCTTACCAAAAAAAAACCTGCGTATTCTTTTAGATCTGAATAGACTGCCTATCACTTTTTTGTTGAAATTCTACTTTTAAAGGGTAGTGTGTCACAAAGAGTTAAAACGAAATTCTATAAAAGGCTTTTATTTTCTCTTATGCACACCCCGATTCCCCCCTTTTGGGGGGATTAATAGCAGCTGTGGAACATAGCTGTATGTGACGGCTAAAAATTAAGGCATTGCAATAGCCCCTACTTCTGCAAATGGCGAACAACAGAAAAAAAGCCATCGCCAAACCCATTTGGGTCGTCGTGTCCCACTTCCCTGATTATTTCGTATCATCACTCTGATACTGGAGGGGAAGTACATAGCTGCTAAAGGACCAGCTTCCTGTTAAACAACTAATGATTTTCCTACTGTCACTTATCTCGATTGCGTCCAACAGAAATCATTCTGTATCACATGTATTCCTTTGAAGGCGTGACATATTCCCTCTCTAAAGAGACACGAAAAGAAGAAACAGAAGACTGTCTGTCGGGCCAGAGCAGACTCCAGATAACGAGCATTGTATCGTTTTGAATACCGCAACGCATCCTTTAGGTCAGTGATCGGGACAGTAATAACATCTCGCCACGACACTGGGCAAGCTTGAGCAGCATTAAACGGCATAGGAAAATGTGTGTGATAAGAGCTCCCCCCTTTATAATTTAGTACGATAGATTCTCAGACGGATCTGGTCGTGGGTATCTAAATCGGTTTGAACATCAGTGAGTTATTGTATATCTAATTGGATTATGCATTATTCGCGCTGTTTTTTTTTTAATTTATTTAAATAAAGCTCAATAATCTGGCTGGTAAGCATACGATTTTAATATTAAAATTTCCTGAAGAATAAACAGTTGGAAGTAAAGATAGACCATGTGACTTTTATGACATAATATGCTCAACGTGTAATTTTTTTTCAAATGCCTACATTGAAATCTACTTAGATTTTCTTTGTGTTATGAGTACATCTATTCAAGTCTCACCGCCATCCCTTTTTTTAACTATTTTGTACTACCAATGTAAAACATTTCGTTTTCCGTTTTGTATTTTGGCGTCTACTGAAATCTAGTATCCCAATAAATATTTGTGAAAATTCAGCTTGTACGGAATCTTTTGTTTTAATTTTAAAATGTTTTAGAAATGTTCAAATCCGGATTAAGTATGCCAAATATCAATCCATTAAGACACTGTCTTAGAATATGATTCCGTTTGGGTTCCATCTTTAATTAGTTATTTTGGATATTAAAAATTACAAAGTTGTTTTAAGCTGAAAGCTGAGATGTCTGAAGAGATATTGCTATGAAATTCCTGTGCATTGTATCCTTAAGGAATAAATTTAATAATGAAACAGTTTTTATGTTATAGAAAGTATTTAAATGAGGGGGGGGATGTCAAAATTAAAAATCTTTCAGTGTAGCAATTGTGTTAGTAATCGAAAGTTGTTCAGTAGAATAATGCAAGACTCCCTTTCTTGATTTGTGTATAGTATTCAAAAGAATTGCAATTTTTTGGTTTTAAAAAATTATTTATTTCCAAACCATTATGTTAACCCCAGCTCCCCCAAATTTTCAACAAAAACCATCCCTTTAAATTTATATTGTTCTGGTAATGTATTTAATTTCATTTTGTAAAATTGTTATAAATGTTTGCAGTATGAGAAATTCGAATTACTTAGAGATAAAATCCAAACTTAATACTTCAGTTTTGATTTTATTTTCATTTCGTTAAAAATTTCTATTATGGAATATAGTTGCGTTATCCTAGTAGTCATAATCACGAACTCGTGGCTGGTGTTATCGAACCTCGGGTCCGAATCCTGTTACCACTGAAGACCCGCTGTGTAGAGATGCTGATGCACATTAAATCTGCCGTGGCTCATCTGCCGTTTTCGTGTTATGAGAGCTTGAACAATAAGGTGCTGAGGCTCAGATGACGTCCATTTATTTGACCACGGTTTAAAATTACAAGGTCCGTCACCTATAGCCCTCGTGTTGCTTTAAGTACGAAATTAACAGACATTCACTGTGTATGTGTGTGTATATATATGTAAGGATAATTAAATTAAAAATTAAATCCCCTATCTAGCACTTAACTCATACTTTTCATCTCATCTTCAAGTATCAAACTAATCACCCATTTATTTCTTCCGAACATATGGCATATCCAATAAACATTTCTAATTCCAGATCGTTAGAATTAATAGCCCCATATGTCAGCATTAACTTTCAAGTACAATAATAAAATCCGCGATACTTAACGCATCTGTTTTTCAAGTGTTATCCACTTAACCAACACCGTGGTGTGCTTTTTCCTCTCTGTTATCAGCGTCAGAAGAGATGATTTAATAAAATACCTTAAAAATTAAGTCTGATTCTGCCTTCAAAAACATGTCATATATACACACAAAGGTTGGGGCAAAAGTCATGGCAACTGATTTTTTTCTTGAAGATACCAGTCTGGTTGGAAAACGTGACATATGCAGACGAAAGGACAAAGAGTTAACTGCATGTGTGGACAATCAATAGCACTGAAATATCGTAACACACTAATTTATTACGGTAGTATACAGGACAATATGGTCTTCACGGTGCAAAAGAATGACAACACAAACATAGTACACCCACCGTGCTACTGTACGGTATGGTAAGGCATTATTTCCAAGGGCTTCCACTAATTCACTGTGATATTCCATCGGATTTTTCCCTCGGAGAATGGCTATTTTGATGCAAGAAATAGGTGCAACACGGGTGGCTTCCACGACACTCACCAACTGACTGATTTCACAGCCCTCGCTGCGCTACTACCAGCAATCACAGAGCCATCTGTTCTTTTGTGTACACACTATGCCTGCAGAACTTCCACACGACACAAAAACGTTTGTGATCCTTCACATATCTACAAGAAAAAAAAATAATTGCTATGACTTTATCCCCAAACCTAATATATACGAGGGTTGGGGCATAAGAAATCCATTTTTTTTTTCGGTAGATGGGTGTAGTGTCGATATCTCGTGAAGTATAGATCAACCAATTTCAAACTCATGCTCGTTGTCTAGGTGACATTTCACACTAAAAAAAATATTTTGCTGTTTTTTGTTTGGACCATTAAGTTATGAGTTATAGGGTGTTAAGAATGACAGTCAACAAAGAGAAGATTCGGTATATTTTACATTTTTACTGTGATAAAGGCGAAAATGCAGGCAAGGCGGCTGAAATTGGGAATGGTGTTTATGGTGCCGATACTGTGACAGCTAATTACGTGCAATTTTGGTTTCGTCGATTCCGTTCAGGCATTTTTAATGTTAAAGATGCACCTTGCACAGGCAGGCCCGTCGTCCAAAATGTTGATAAAATCACAGAAATAATCGAAGTTGACCGGCATGCTAGTAGTATCACCCTGAAGCTAATGATTGACCATAAAACAATTT
Organism: Trichonephila clavipes; assembly: GCA_019973935.1. NCBI lineage: Eukaryota > Metazoa > Arthropoda > Arachnida > Araneae > Nephilidae > Trichonephila > Trichonephila clavipes. Next base: position 271,082 of record BMAU01020471.1, read on the forward strand.
TAAACCATTTCCGCAAAGTTGGATTCAAAAAGAAGCTCGATGTTTGGGTGCCACACCAATTAACACCAAAAAACATGAGGGATCGAATTTCCATCTGCCAAGCCTTGGCCAAACGGAATGAAATCGACCCATTTCTTAAACGGGTGGTGACTGAGGATGAGAAATGGGTCACATACGACAATATTGTACGAAGACAATCATGTGGTCAAAGCGCAGTGAAGCAGCTCAAATGGTGGCCAAAACAGGACTAATGGCCAGGAAGGTTCTATCGTGTATTTGGTGGGACTGGAAAGGAATAATTTATTATGAGTTACTTCCGTATGTGGCCAAACACTAAATTCAGATATCTACTGTCAACAACTGGGCCGTTTGAAGCTAGCGATTGACCAGAAACGGCCAATAGAAGTGTTGCATTCCATCAGGACAACGCCAGGCCACCCACATCTGTAGTGACTAGCCGGAAACTCTGGGAGCTTGGTTGGAAAGTTTTAAAGCATCCATCATATAGTCCGTACCTGGCACCAAGCGATTACCACCTTTTTTCTCGCATGGCAAAGCTTCCAAAATGACAAGAAATTGGGATCCAGAGAAGATTGTGAAAATCGATTACTAGAGTTTTTTGCCAATAAGGAGCAAGACTTCTATGAGAAAAGCATTATGAATCTACCTTTAAAATGGCAACAAATTATACAACAAAACTGTGCATATTTGATCCAAATCAGACAATTTGAAACATGTTAAATAAAGTCTAGATTTTCCTGCAAAAATAATGGATTTCTTTTCCCCCAACCTAATATATATGATCTATAAATATACACAAATAGCTATGAAACATCTAAGTATAACTAAACAAGATAATATGAAATATCAGCCACTGTTGTACAATAGCAAACTCCTGGCCATAGGAACCAAGATTGCAGGTTTAAACCAAGTTTTGGGGCTAGCCAACCTTCACCTGTAGTTTACCTATACTCTGGAACATACGGAAAGGAAGGAATAATATTATATAGGAGAAATTTAATACACTGCAGTATTAAAATATAACTATTAAATTATAGCCCACTAGTATTTACTCGTAAAGAGTTAAGATCGATGCAATAAAAATAACACTTTGTGAGTACAGTAACAAATTGTGTTTCCCGCCAGATACAAAGTAGTATAGTAGCTATATATGTCGCAGGAAAGCGATGAAATTAGGACTTCCATTGAATCTCTAAGGGAGATGATCAATTCAGACAAGATGTTAATGGATGCCCAATTCGCCGTCCCAAATGATCCCAGGTATTCTCGATTGGAGACAAATCTGGGGATTGGGCAGGCCAAGGAAGAGTAGTAACAGTACGGAGACAGTCTTACGACAACCCTTGCCGAGCATTGTCTTGTTAAAAAATGGCTCCTGGGAGCCGTTGCATGAGTGGTAACACGTGTGGGGTTGCAGGATGTCATGGACATACTGGTCTGTCATGGTGCCACGGATCAATACTAGGGGTGACCGTGTATTGTAGGCAATGGCACCCCAGACATACCAGCTGTGGGAACGGTGTGTCGCTGTAAAGCAAAGACAGGATTGAGACGTTCACCTCGGGGTCTCCACACACGAACACGATTGTCATCACTGATGAGATTGAATCTGGATTTGTCTCTAAAGACTATCTGATTCCATTCCGCTGCTATCTAGTTTCTTCGTGCGCGGCACCACTCCAAGCGGAGGCGTCGATGGGTGGGCGTCAAGGGCAGCACACGTAATGGGCGCCGCGATCCCAAATATCCTTCAGCCAGGCGCCTTCTTATGGTTCGAGAAGACACAGGGACCCCTGATGAAGGTGCTACCTGTGCCTGGATGGCGGCCGATGAAGCAGTTGGCTGTACGCGTGCATTTCTTACGATGTGGTGGTCTTTTCGACGACTGGTCTGTCGAGGGCGTCCTGAGCCTGGTCTTCGAGTAAATGACATCTCTCGGATCCACTGGTCCCAACACCTCCACACAACACAATCAGATCGACCTAATTAACGAGCTACTCGCCTAGCTGACCACCAAGTTTCCATCATGCCCGATGATTCAGCCCCTCTGAAACTGTGACAGCTGCTCATATTGTCTTCAAAAACGTAATGGCATGTCTACCTCAGCTCTTCCTTTGTAAACGATTCAGCACACTCAAACAAGCTCTGGTTATGTGTTTTATACTCCAGAGAACGACGTTAAACGTCCTCTGCCGGCTATACGTAATGTGCAATCACTCTGCATTTCTAATCATTTGCATATCTCCCCGACAAGTACCTTCATGCCAAGTTTTGTCACAATCCCGCAATTATTTCTTGGTGCGTTAATTTTTATTTTCCATTGTGTGTATGTATATAAACCTATTGTAACATGGAATATCTATGGATAATCTGAAAGAACGATTAAGAACAATAATATTTATGCAAAAAGATAAATTCTTTTGGTAAATTTTTTTCAGTTTACATCCAGATCTTTTTTACGTAGTTTTTTTAACACGTCTTTGAATTAACTACATGGTTCACAAATTTTTCTTTTTCGTAAAATCATCTAAGCTAACACGATTTCTAAATCATTATCAGGAAAATATACGTATGACCATGAGAAGTCTCGTACAAATTGCAGTCTTTGATACCAATATTTGAAAAAAATTAAGTTTTTTTTTTACCTCACTTCAAAAATGCGGCAGCACTGCTAGTATATGGTAATTAATGGAAAAACCCCTAATTTGATAACTTCTACCTATAGCGACTATGTTCCAAAGCGTCGCAAACAATTGGTTTTATTATTTAATAGCGACGAATTTAATTATGTAATTAAATATTTTTATTTTGTAGTTTTCTTTTCTTAAATTTTGGTTTAACAATTTATATTTGTTGCCCTTGTGCTTGGTAATTTTATTTAAGAATTATACATCTATTTTTTTGAGTTTTATTACTGAGTAAAATTGCATGTGTTTATATCCTTCGCTTGAGCCTATTAGAAATATTTTACATATTTACACTGTTTTCGGATATCGTGCGACGTATTCCCTATTTTTCTATGGACAAGTTCTACCATAAAGCTTAACTGTGGAGGCACTTCAGTCATTAATACCCTTTTCTTTTTCCGGTTATAGCAAAATCACCTAGGTATTTTAGAAAAGATACTTGAAATAAATTATATAAAATCTTGAATCTGAAATCTACAGATTATCTTCTATCCATATAAGTAAAAAAAAAAAAGTTTCAAGAACTTTCATTAGAAGTTTGAAAAACTCAGTTGAATTTTGATTTTTTTTCCCCATAGATTAACTTTACACCAGTAGTAGGATTTGAAGTCTTTCGGTTTCGTCTCAAAGTTATTCACAAAGTAGAATTTGCCTATAGGAATTTTTTTTTTTTTACACAAATCTTTGAGTGGCGTATCTGCTGTTTAAAAAAGAGAAGGATGTTTAATATAATATAAAATAAATTATAAATTTATTGTGATGAATGATAATTTTGCTTCTTTATCAAGTAATAGCGGCCTTTAAATGTTAATGTTATGGCTCACTCCGTCGAATACTCAACACTCACTCAGAACACAGTTTTTAGTGGACTGGTGTTTATTTTTTACTCACAACTCTTTTTAGTTACATCAGAATTACTGGGCATGCGCAGTCCAGGCAGCGCTGTTGCGCTTGCGCAAACATTCCGCCCGGCATTGCAATGTTACAACATTCAATAAGTTTCATGGCTTTTTACAATATTGTTATATTAAAATGTAACATTATTAAAATAATTATAAATCAGAAAGAATTCACTAAAATACACACAATACTAAAAGATTAATTACAATAACTTAAAAATAAGTAAAATCTTGTAATACAAAAAGAAAAAAAAATTCATTCTCTCATGGGCAAGATACAAATTTTAGAAATAGGTCTTTTTACTACACCATGTTGAGTCTTGATTGTTACAACCCTAATTCTATTATCCTTTCCAGGAAATACCTCGATCTGCCCATTAGCCATTTATTGACTGCTAAGTTATCCTCTTTAATAAGGACTAAATCACCCACTCTAGCGTTATCCTTTTCAAATTTCCATTTAGATCTCTGTTGAAGATTACTTAAGTAATTATTTTACTCCACCTTTTCCATATAGACTGCACATTTTTTTGTTAATCTCTGATATATGTTTAATCTATTTGTTTCTATATGTATAATGTTTGGTTCATTAATGGAAGTAATTGGTCTTCCAATTAAAAAGTGTGCCGGTGTCAAAACCGACAAATCGTCTATATCCGTTGACAAAGGGGTGAGAGGACGGGAATTCAAAATTCCCTCAATTTGAGTCATAATGGTTAGAAACTCTTCATAAGTAAACCTAGAATTGCCTGCCTCACGTTTAAAATGGAATTTGAACGACTTTACGCCAGCTTCCCATAAGCCGCCAAAATTTGGTGCTCTGGGAGGGAGAAATTTCCAATTTATATTTTCATCTAATAAGAAACCAGCCAATTCAGGATCAGGATTTATCACTAACTTGTACAATCTCTTATGGTAGAACTCGTCAAAGGCATATCAAAAATTACCTGATAGGAGGTTATAGGCCGACAGGCCTAGGCACTCCATCCAGTTCATCAACGATCAACAATCTCTTGAGTTCTGCATTAGCTCCTATAAATGTTTTACCATTATCAGAAAATAGAGAGGGTCTTCCTCTTCTAGCAATAAATCTCTTTAATGAGGCAATAAATGTCTGAGTTAAATCCGACACTAATTCAAAATGTACAGCTTTAGTGACAAAACACACAAAAATTGAAACATATATCTTATACAAACTGCTTTTACGCTGTTTGTTGCTCTTGATCCAAAACGGTCCAATAAAGTCAATCCCCTGCAATCAAAGGGAAAATTTTCCCTAACTCTTTCTTTAGGCAAATTGCCCATTATTTGTTCACAAGTTATAGGTTTCACTTTAAAACATACAAGACAATCATGTACTATTTTCCTACATACATTACGTCCTCTAAGAGGCCAAAATCTCTGTCTTACTTGGTATAGTAAGGCCTGTGGACCTAGATGGAAGTATTTTAAGTGAAAATATTCTACAATTAAATTCGTTAATTTATGGTTACAAGGTAATATTACAGGAAATTTGCATTCAAAGTTCAAATCACTATTACAAAGTCTACCACCAACTCTCAACACCATCTTTATCTAAAAGGGATTTAAGCTTTTTATAAGACTTTCTGCAGACACTATTATTTTCTTTCAAACTCATTATATCTTTTTTTTTTTGAACTCCTGTAGTTGCACAATCCTGATTAAGGTGACCTCCGCTTGGTTGATTTCCTGGACTTCTAAAGGTCCTCTCCTTTTTTCTCCTCGGCAATTTGCTATGAACCTAAAAATAAAACTTAACATTCTAATTATTTTAGTGTACTTATTACTTATATTTAACAGGTCAGTCATAAATGTGTTGAGTTTGTTAGATTTAAATTAACACAGTGCTTTGCGTTACTTTTAAATTCACAGTTAAATTCATCATTATCAGTCACTGATGAAAGGGTATTCTTTTCCGGAAAATCTTTCGTCGTTAAAAACTTAGGTCCATTCCACCACAAAGAGTTGTTGAGAAGACTGGACGGGTCGAGACCTCTTGAAACGAGGTCAGCTGGGTTCTGTTCCGAAGAAACATGATGCCATTGCTCTGCGTTAATCAAGTGTTGGATTGTGGCAACTCTATTTGCCACGAAGGTTTTAAGCAAGTTAGGCTCCTTCTGGATCCACGCTAAGACAATAGTCGAATCACTCCACAGGTACACGGGGGTGTTTTCATTTGTAAGGCAGTCTCAACTCTTTTCATCAGTTTTGCAAGAAGAACGGCGGCACACAGCTCGAGTCGCGGCATGGTGACACTCTTCACAGGTGCTACTCTGCTTTTACTTGTTACAAGCTTCACTGTTGTTGCACCATCTGGCGATTGAGAACGGCAATATATCACTGCTCCGTAACATTTCTCTGAAACATCAGCAAAACCATGAAGTTCTACCCTTGTCGCTTGAGGATGCACAATACATCTACCAATGCAGATACTTCTTACACTGTTGAAGTCCTCTAGGAAACGATGCCACTCTTTGGCTCTCTCAGAAGGCAACTCGTCGATCCAGTCGATTTTAAGACTCCAAAGACTCTGCATGAAGATCTTGGCTCTTGCGACTACTGGACCTAATAGTCCTAATGGATCAAACAGTCTAGCTATTGTCGAAAGGACACATCTCTTGGTATAGGAGTCTTTTAACTTCACTGCAATTTTAAAAATAAAACAATCCTCTTGTGATTTCAGGACACTCTAACGTCTTGGTTTCAATTGGATTCTCGAACTCATAGTCTCCGAGGATGTTTGAAGCCAGTTCCGGATGACTACTACCCCACTTGTGCAATTCCATTCCTCCCTTTTTCAAAATGCCGGAAAGTTGGTTTTCAAGGCCTTGGCTTCCATTAAAGACGCAGCGCCGCAAAGAACGTCGTCCATATAAAAGTTCTCTTAGAACAGGTGCAGCCAAAGGAAAGTTCTTCTCTTCATCTCTCTCGATAACTGCAGTAAAGTTCTCGTTGCTAAAAAGGGTGCACTCACCGTGCCATATGTGACTGTTTTTCATCTCAAGGTTTTCACTGGATCCTCTGGACTTTCTTTCCACAAAATTCTAAGCAACGGCTGTTGGCTCTCATGGATTAGTATCATTCGGTACATCTTCACATCTGCCGTAAAGGCATAAGGATGCTCTCTAAATTTAATCATAATTGTAAACAGGTCATTTTGAACCAGTCCTCCATTGTATTGTATGGAATTCAACGATAACCCATTACTTGTAAGATTGGTAGCATTAAAAACTACCCTCAGCTTCGTTGTGCTCTTTTCTGGTCTAAGGACGCCATGGTGTGGCATATAATAGGCAACCTCAGAGTTGTCATGCTCTGCGACTACTTCTTTCATGTGACCAAGTTGGTCATACTCATGTATAAAGTCTCTATACAACTTAAGATATTGAGGATCTCTGATTAATCGAGTCCACAGCGCATTCAATCGTTTTAGAGCGATGTCCCTCGACTCACCTAAACAATTTGGTTCGTTTTAAGGGGCATTTTAACCACATACCGACCCTCCTCATCTCTAGAATGCGTTTTTAGGAAGTGATCCTCACAAAAAATTGCTTCTTTATTTTTAGGTTTCTCTACGTCAACGTTTTCCAATTCCCAAAACATTTTTAAAGTTTGATTTAAATCTCCTTCAATTAATCCACAATGAACCCGTGCTTCAGTATCTGCAAAACTATTGCTCCCTGAAGCCACGAACCCAAACACAGTATTTTGGAAAATAAGATTAGAATTTTCAGAACGAATTTGCCCACTACGCAATAATTCATAAAAAAATTTCTGCACCCCAATAAACAATCAATGGGACCTGGCACATAAAAGGAATCATCTGCTAAATTTATATTTTCAGGAATTAATCCTTTCACATTTAGATTTTTAACTGGAGTTAAATCAGTAATTTTATCTACAACTAACATTTTTATTCTCTTTTTATAACTACCATCGGAATTCGAGATTTCCGTAGTTACGCAATTTTTAACACATACAGAGGAGTCATTTAAACACGTGACCAGAATATTTACTTTTTCTTTTCTTAATCCTAATTTTTCTACGAATTTTTTCGTAATTATATTTGTCATAGAACCGACGTCAAGCAGACCTCTTATTTGCCATTTCTCGTCGTATGAATCTTTTACAAAACACTTCACGGAACTCAAAAACACACTAGTGGTTCCCTTTTTTTGATTAATTGCAAACACCGCATTACTATCTTTCTCCGAAACCTCTAGAGGGAAAAGCGGGGTTAAATTCTCGTGCTCTTCCGCACTTAACCTTGACTCGGTTGATGGATGGAAAGCATTCGACTTGTTATGGCTTGTTTGAAAATCCGTATTTTGTTTGGGGAAATGTAACGAGACATGGTGCCTCTTAGCGCATAATTTACAAGGTTTCGCTTTTGCACTTCGACGCCATACAACCTACTCTTAAACACAGAAAGCATAGTCGCTGTTTTTTAACTATCTCTACTCTATCATGAACGGAAAGTTGTTTAAATTTTTGTACGAAAAGGAATAGCATGATTTTCACAGCAATATGAACATTTTGTTTCATTGACATCGGACAAAAAAAACACTAGTTACACCTTTTAACCCCTTTCTGTCGACGCCACTCTTAAAGAATTTATTTTGTCGGAAAAACCCGTATTTCATTTCTACTTGAAACTTTAGATGACATAAACAAATCTAATTCACGACCCAGCTTATCTGGTGTGTACCAATTTTCGCACATTTTTAAATTAATATAACTGGTCAGTTCTTGATCAAGAGAATTAATTATCTGATCGGCAACAATTAACTGGCATAATTCATTAAACTCATTAACGTTTCTTAATTTACAATAATAATCAAACATAGCTTCAATTCTAGAAGCAAACTGAACATAGTTCTCATTTGGTAGTTTTTGGGACCTTCGAAACTGGTTAAGTAATACTCGAGGTGTTGGTTGAAATTGTTTTAGCACTAACTGCTTGATTTTTCGTAATCACCCAGTTCCTCTTGTTTAACATAAATCATTAAATTTCCCACCTTTTTTCTCCCAACATATTCAATAAAATCTCTGCTTTAAATTTACCCTCCACATTTTTTGTTTTAAAAGCTTTTTCTAGCGATTGAAAAAATAAATTATAGGCTTCTGTATTAGAAGGGACAGGTATTGTTAGAGTTTTGATACTTTTAATTAAGTTTTCAATATCAGATGGGACAGATTCGAAATGTTCACTTTTCTCTTGCGCAGGGGACAATTTACATTTAGCATTAGTTAACTCAAGCTCTTTCTTTAACTGTTCTAATTTAATTTTTTTCAAATTCAATCTTGGCCTTTTCAGACTCTAATTTAAATTTTTCTTGTTCAATTTAGCGGCCCTTTCAGACTCTAATTTAAATTTTTCTTCAATTTTAGCGGCCTTTTCCGCCAAAACGCCATCAATTACACTTTGCAGAAACTCCTTATCAGTTTCAAAGATTTCACTACTCTCAATTAAATTTAATACTATAATTTTTGGATTCTGGGGTATGTCTAATCTCGGCGACCAGCAAAAGCTCGTCCTTTTTAAGACTTTTAATTGTCGACATTTTAACACATAACATTAATTTGATATCAAATAAGAAGCAAGGAAATCGCTCTTACTTCGACTGATGAATTGCGCTGGACTCTCAAGACACAGAAAATACTTCGGAAACTCAGTTTCTTCCCTGAGTATTCAGACACAATTTCCGGCACAATTTTAACTCATCACTACACGCGGTTTTTCTCCGGATTCTACCGGACCAATGTTATGGCTCACTCCGTCGAATACTCAGCACTCACTTAGAACACAGTTTTCAGTGGACTGGTGTTTATTTTTACTCACAACTCTTTTTAGTTGCATCAGAATTACTGGGCATGCGCAGTCAGGCAGCGCTGTTGCGCTTGCGCAAACAGTTAAATTTGTCTTCAATCTGTGGCCAAATATTTTTTTTAATTCAAATGCTCCTATTACTTATTTATTTTGCATCCCTGTAAGGAATTAATGTTTAAACTTGCGTTATTTTCATTTTTATGTAAAGTAACCCATACATTTTGGTTTTTACATCTTCATTTTCGAACTCCTGATCAAGCGGATAATTCTTTTTAAGTTATTCTGATTATTCACATTCGAGATTAAAGCCGGTGAGGTTAAAGAACTTCAATTACATATTCCCGCATCCATGTTTCATTTTTAATTCCTTGTCCGTATTTAAATTGAATTATTGTTCTACTTTGAGGCCGTTCCAAAACATAAAAGTTTTCAAGTTTCCTTTTACTGATTTGGCAACAGCATGTAGCAATTTGGCTCGATTTCGATTTTCATTTCGAACGTTGTATGAATTCATGTTACGTCAATGTGTGTTTATTTTGTATACATCTACTTATTTAAAAGAAAATATATTTCTGTTATCAGCATAAAATCATATTGCAATTAAATATTAGATATGTTATTAATTTATTAGTTGTTCTCATATGTTTTGAGACAGTACTGTATTTATATTGCTAACTTTCATAATAAAACGATTTTAAAGTTTCGTCTGATTTACCTTTTTGTTTTGTTTATAAACATTAGTTTTCTTTACAAAAATTTCGTAGAAAGTCTACTATGCACATTTATACAGGTTTGTTTTTTTTATTTCTGCATACGCATGAAAGTAATTGCATAAATAGTTATTCTAAATATATTATCAATACTCCTGTAAACAACATTTTTGTTGGGGGGACCCGCAAAGTTAGATTTCCAAATACAAAATTAAATTATATGTTTTTATTAAATTGTTTGATGTAAATAATATATATTAATTATTTTGAATATATTCTGGGTTTTTGTAAAATATTTTTTTTATTGTGTAATTTGGAAAAACATTGGAAGAAAATTTTGTTACAGAATATCTCATTTAAAATTTAATACTGAATTAATATCATAATACTAATATGAGAAGTTCAGGATTTTTTTTAAGAAACTGTTTGCATATGTGTGAGTGAGGAATGTTCAATAATTTTGTCATAAAACTTATAATTGTACCAAAAACTTGATTTTTTTTTTTTGAAAATTTTTTTCTTCTTAAGATTTAAAATTAAAGTATTGGAATGCTTTGAGATGAATAAGAACTAGGAAATATAAGATTTAAAGGTACTTGTGTATTGCAACCTGTTGGTGACTTATGAAATGAAGCACATGGTTGCCAATCCAGTGCGTACAACATATAGGAAATTGCAGTTGCCACTTTGGTGAGTTATTAATAGAGGTTTTGATAATACACAAGTACTGTTTTTATTTCATAAGTGTGATACTGAAAAAGAAAATTAAGTTTCTTTTGCAATCAGTTTCATTTTTTCCCCTAAGATATATTTAAAATTATTCTAATCATTAACATTTTTCATTGTTAGATGTAAAAAAATATTTTCATGTTAAAGTCTGTGTAAAGTTGTTTTTCTTTCTGCTCATTAACTGAACAATGAAAGAACCCTAAAGAATTTTGATACTTAAAAACTATTTGCTCAGAATACTCGTAGAATTCAGTAGTAAATTACTACTGAATTCTACGAATTAAATCTTTGTGCAATAAGAAAGTTGATAACATATGTCCATTATTAAAAAGTATTCTATTTAAAAATTATTTTGGTACTTACATGTTAACTCTGTGCCAGCAATTCATTGACTAAAATTAACTGATAATTAAATTGAAATTTGATAAGTTAACCTATCTTCTAAAGGCAATTGCTAAAATTAGGTGAAATTCACTAAAAATTAGTCAAAATATATGCAAATGGCTTAAGTACTAAGTCTTGTCTCTAATAATTTAATTCCTATTTTATTAATATTGATTTAATTGAGAAGTAATGAAGAAAAATTAAAAGTTGGCAATAGCAAAGCATTTAAACTGATTGGGTGAAAACACATGATTGCACTTATCATGTAACTATGATGTTGCATGAATTTATTAACTGATTGCCTGGAAACATGTGTTTGTATTTATCATGTGACAATGAACTCACATGAATTTAGCCCATTGTTAACTAAAATAGATTTTTTTTGGGGGGTTGTAACAAGTTGCTGTATCTGAATGTGTTTTTGTGAAAAAAGCAAATTTTGTTATGTTGACTATTGAAAAAATATGAAACTCTCTCTCTTTTTCATGGTATGCTTTATTCATATCTCCATCCTATATTATAATCCCTAGATTCTTAACAGTGAAATAATTAGTATTATGATTTTTGCAATCAAATTTCCCAAATAAAGTTTTATTTATATCTTTATTAGGTTCATTTAACTGGAGACCTTATTTAAGAAAACCAGGATTTACAGCTGCACCAGTATCATGTTTTAAACATGTAAGCTTTTTTACACCTTTGATAACCTTTTTAAACTGGCTTTTGTTATGTATGTAAATTATTCCTAAATGCCTGCATGTCTTCATTAAATATGCTTTTTGAATAATGTTTGGCTATCTTGGTTGTAAAATTCATAGTTGGAAGTTTGAAAAGTATTTATAGAATTTAAGATTAGCTAAACATTTGAAAATAAGTAATCATTTATGTATGAAACATGAAAAAATATTTTCTGATAAATGATTGTATAAATAAATGTGTATAATAGAGAGAAGCTGAGTGGTAGCATATCACTCTTCTATGCCACATGTCCTGGGTTCAAACCCCGGGCTGGGCAAGCTCAACTCAGCCTTTCATTCCTTCAGTAGGTCTATTAATGAATACCAAGCTTGCTTGAGAACTAAACACTAGGGATTTACTCAAATCTAAGCTGCACATTTTTCCAGTGTAATGAAAATCTGATGCAGCTTAGAATTGAAGGGGATAAGATCGTTGGTTGAATCCTAGGAGGACCCACTTTTGGTCGCCAAATTTTTTGTCGCCAAATTTTGAGCGATAAAGGTTACAATATGGTAACCTTTCCATTTCATCAAAAAATTTGGATTTTCAAATCACGAAAAAAAATGGCAACCCTAAAAAAGTGCAACACTTTTCGCCTTTTTCGAAAAACGTCATTTTGACATTTGACTTCGCTGGAGGTTGTTAAGAATGGCGTGTGAAAGGGAATTATTTTAAAGTGAGGCTACGATAGGTTTCTTTTTGTGCTCCTGGGCACATAGGGGAAAGAAAGAGACGTTAGAATGGTGTATGAAAGCTAATTTAATTGCTTCTCGTTATTAATGTTCGAGGTGTAAAAAAATATGCGTTTGCAAAAAGCGAGGAACGGTTGGCGGCTACGAATGGCGTTGCCGCAACCAGTCGAAAGATAATCGCCACGGCGTCGTTCGGAGTGTGAGAAAGGGCACTTGGTTTAGCTAAAAGCAAACTTGCTATAACTATTATCTTGCGTTTGACGAGATATTGGTTTGGCAAGAGCATGAATGCGTTCGTGGTGAATGACTTGAAAGTTAATAACAATATGTGACAAAGTTAATAAGACATGTGGCGGCGATCTTATGATCACAAGTTGGTGAATGAGAATTTTCATAAATTCCTTGCATCCATCGCAAGGGTGTATCCACCAACAGATCATGACAAAATGCAAGCATAAGGTAAGTGCTTTTTAACATTTTTTTAAAATTGATTTCATGTATTTCTTCAATTTTATCTTTGCGAAACGCCCCTTTCGTCCTTTTTAAAAATGTAAATCATGTTGTACACACTGGTTTTAGAATACTTTTTTAAAATGAATTTCATTGCTTTCTCCGTTTTTTTCTTTATATAATGATTAATTTAATGTATTTATTCGATTTCATCTTTGCGAAACGCCCATTTCATCCCCCTTCTCCCCCCTCCGCTGACGCATGCGCTTCCCAAGAGTTTTTCGTCATTGACGCCTTTTTGAAAACCTTCAATTTGGCGCTTTTTGGCGAAAAATTTTTGGCACCAAAAACAGCAGTGGGTCCTCCAGGATTTTACCTTTTTACACTATTTTTCACAAAAACTGGAGAATTTGGGTTATCAGTTTAGAATCAAGGATGACTTGCATTTGAATAAATACGGTAGTTCCCTTGCATAGACTGAAATATCTGCTTATGCACCTCAGTGCCGAAGGTCATGGGCACAGTATGCCTTGGCTCATTGGCTATTGCACCACTGAGTTTAAAGTATAATAGAGAATGATTTTCAAATTGTGTGTGTTAGTTATACCATTAAAGAAAGTTCTTAAGGAGTAGTATGTGAAATTATATATATATATCAAACAGGATCAATGGAGCCATTACCAATAGAGTACATGGAGAAAAAAACTTTGATATTGCTGATCTATTGGTTACTAGCTTTAAATATTAGAGGTTGAAGAAAAAGAAATCCATTATTTTTGTATGAAATTCAATACTTCATTTATCATGTTTCGGATTGTCCGATTTGGATCAAATATTCACCTTTTTGTTGTATAATTTGTTGCAATTTTAAAGTTATCTTCATTATGCCTCTCTCATAGAAACCTTGGTCCTTATTGGTGAAAAACTCTAGTAATCGATTTTCACAATCTTCTCTGGATCCCAATTTCTTATCATTTTGGAAGCTTTGCCATGCGAGAAAAAGGTGGCGATGACTTTTTGTCAGGTCCAGACTATATGGTGGATGCGTTAAAACTTCCCAACCAAGTTCCCAGAGTTTTTGGTGAGTCATGTGCCCTGATGGAACACAACACCTCTCCTGTTGGCCAATTCTGGCTGTTTCTGGTCAATCGCTAGCTTCAAAGGGTCGAGTTGTTGACAGTAGAGATCTGAATTTAGTGTTTGGCCATACGGAAGTAACTCATAATAAATGATTCCTGGCCGTTAGTCCTTTTTTGACCACCATTTGAGCTGCTTCACTGCGCTTTGACCATGATCGTCTTCATACAATATTGTCGTATGTGACCCATTTCTCATCCGCAGTCACCACCTGTTTAAGAAATGGGTCGATTTCATTCCGTTTGGCCAAGGCTTGGCAGATGGAAATTCGATCCCTCATGTTTTTTGGTGTTAATTTGTGTGGCACCCAAACATCGAGCTTCTTTTTTAATCCAACTTTGCGGAAATGGTTTAAAATTGTTTTATGGTCAATCATTAGCTTCAGGGTGATACTACGACAACTAGCATGCCGGTCAACTTCGATTATTTCTGTGATTTTATCAACATTTTGGACGACGGGCCTGCCTGTGCAAGGTGCATCTTTAACATTAAAAATGCCTGAACGGAATCGACGAAACCAAAATTGCACGTAATTGGCTGTCACAGTATCTGCACCATAAACACCATTCCCAATTTCAGCCACCTGGCTTGCATTTTCACCTTTATCAAAGAAAAACTGTAAAATGTACCGAATTTTCTCTTTGTTGGCTTCCATTTTTAACACCTTGTAACTCATAACTGAATGGTCCAAACAAAAAACAGCAAAATATTTTTTTTAGTGTGAAATGTCACCTTGACAAGGAGCATAATTTTAAAATAGTTTCATCAATACTTCACGAGATATCGACACTACAGTCATGTACCGAAAAAATAATAGATTTATTTTTCCCCAACCTAATATAAAGATTTATTGGCTAGTTTTTAAAACAACATTAATGATGAATGTGAATAAATGAGAAATTTATATTCACATAATGAGATGATCTTGGTTAAAAATGTTAACAGTAAAGAACACAAAAAAATTGTTTGAAGTAGAATATTGCAATTCAGTTATCACTTTATATTATGATCAATATAAAATCTCTTTTTAAATATAAATCTGCTATAATTTCATTCAAATATTGTGAGAAATATTTTTCCTGCCTAAAAAGGAAGTATATAGATGTATCAGGATATGTTTTTAATTACTCTAATAAATTTACAAAAAAAAAAAAATATTTTTTATTGCTAAATAAGTATTTTTTTCTATTACTATGCAAATTAATATAGATGCATTAAATTATGTTAAACATAAAAGCAACTGATATTCACCCATATAGCATTGAACAATTGGAATTTTGTAGCACATTAACTTTTCCAAAATTTTTATAATTTTGTATTGTATGAACTACATGCATAGGAATTTTGTAATTTTCATTTAGGAGTTTTATGGTCTTTTTCACTCCCAATTGATTATGTTTTGTGAATTTCTTTCAGTTTTTTATTCTGTATATTTATATTCTGATTCAAAAAGCTCCTAAATTTGTGAGAACGTGTATATATAAAAACCTTTTAAATGCAATCTTCAAACATACTCAATCAATAAGTCTTTTGACAGATGTGAAATTGATAAATAAAATTCCTTATGCATGTACAATGTTGGATCCAGAAGTTCTGAGACTCAGTGTAAAATTCCTTCCCTTGAATGTTTTAAAATACCCATGTACACAATCACCTTTAAAATAATCCCCTTAAGTAACAATACATTTACAGTGTTGGTTTTGGCTCATCTGATGATGTAAAACAATGTCTCTGCATATTTTATTTTATTGATGAAAGTAAATAATAACCAATTAGAGCTAAGAATAGGCAGGATATGGATGTTTCTCAATTTTGGTAAGAGATGGTGTGATTATTTGAGATCAATATACAGATGCATTTGCCTTGCAAAAAGTACCATTCACTGTCTGTTTTACTGCATTAAGGCTATTTACAACAAATGAAACTTCTTGAATCAATGTAAAACATTTAGATAATGCTCCTTGTTCACTATTCTGCCTTTAATAATAAATTCTGAAGAAATAATTCCTTAAGAATCGTAACACAAGAGTCCTTTCTGCTGTGATCTTTTCAAAGGATGATTTTTGTGCTGATGAAGCACATTTGTGCTGAATATCAAATAAATAGTACCAAGTTTAATCACTTATCATGACCTTATTCAAAAAAGTTGGATTCTTATTGACTTTGTTGATCAATTCACCTGATATTTTCATTCATTCCTTTTGTTTAGAAGTTTAACGAGGCTGATGTGCTGAGAAATTAAGAGCTTGTTAAAATGCATTGAAATACTTTAGCAGCTAATATTTGATATGTGAGTAACCTTAACTTTGTTCTTAAGTGTTTGTAGACAATTTTTGTGAACACATGCTTTGATACTAAATTAATATTTTCCTTACTTCATGAAATTGCCGACCAATTGTAATCTACAATGGACCTCTTTAAAATGGCAATACCATGTGTGCATCTGTGATCTCAACATTGTAGAATTTATGTATCCTTATCATTTCTGAAGTGTCTATAAATGTTTTACCAAATGTTGACTAAGTGTATTATTACAACTTTATTTTTTAGGAGTTAGTTTTAAAACATCTTAAAAAAATCTGTTTTTTACTTTGCAGAACAGAACTGATTAACCTGAAATCTAAATAAGATATCCAAATTTGCAATTTAATCCAGCGATATTGGCAAAACAGATTGAATATGTTTGAGGAGAAATTGTGAAATGCATTTCAAATGGTGTAAACTTCAACCTGATAACTGCAGCACACCTGAATATATATATATATATATATATATATAATATTGAGAGATAAAGGGTAAAAAACTTTAAGATATAGTCAGTCAGATAGGGCTATTATAAAAGAAATGAGATTTCCACTAATGAAACAAATATTACATTACTATGTAAGAAAACTTTTAAGACCGAGTGCACACGGAGTACGGGCTCGTTAAATCAGTGGGTCCGTAGTCTTGTGGGCTTATTCACTAGCGCAGGAACTGGAGAATATTTCCCTCCCCTTCAGTTCACTTGCAGAAATTGTGGAGGTGGAGATAGAGGTCGTGTCGCCATCTATCGTCCCTTCGGGGAAGTTTCTCTGAGCTTAAATCGCACTGTCACCTGTATGGTGCTCAAGGCCAACGACAGGTGTACCTCTTGCCCATGCCACGATGAATTTCGTGGGCCTCGTTCTGACTACGTCAGACAGGTGGCATTAGCCACAGCAACAACAACAACTTTTAAGATCATATAAATTTATGTCACCTTTTACAATGGTATTTTAAAAAATGAAGGGTTAACCCCTGGGTATATAATTCTGTCTAGGAAACATTCATATTATGTCCCATTGTAAAATATAATGTCTTCTAGACATCAAGAATTCTCAACAGAGAATTGTGTATATTCTCTTTTGTTTCAAAAAATGTTCGAGTTCCTCCCTCTTTCTCAACCTTACTGGATGGTTGTATTAGCCGAGTGGTCATAATCAGTAACTCATATCTGATGAATCCAGATGCTACTGAAGAATTGCCATGTAGAGAGACTGATGCTAATTAAATCTGTCATTAGTCAAAATTCTCACATAGGTATGGTGTAGGTATTTAGAGAGTGGAGTGCCTGCTCAAGTGTTGTCCTCATCACTTCAATGAAGCTCAAAATTACAAGATCTGTTGCCAAAATGACTTTCATGTTGCTTTAGAGTGTGACGTAAATCAAATCAAATCTCGACATTATTTGATATCTGCACTCCTGATGGAAGGGAAGATGGGCATATTAAATTCTATTTAATTTGTATGTCAAGGGGTTAAGGTAGAAATTCAAATAGTTTCCAATATTGTCTCTTTCTAAGTACGAGTTAAATAAACACATAAGATATTCTGCATATATCATTTTTATATTTATTTCTTTGACAAGTATCAATATTGCACGATATTTGCGGAACATTTTGTATGCATTTTTGGGGAAGTAATTTAGTTAACATTTTTTATGATCAAGCAACTTAAATTTAAAATTTAATGAATATATTTATCTATGTGTATTTTTAATTGCAAAAAATTAATAGCCTCAATTTATTTTGACAAAGCAACAGGAACTGTTTTAATTTTAATAAAAATGGTTTTAATTATTGTAAATAGGGCTTAAAACAATTTTTTTTGTGTCTAAAAAATTAGGTTGCATTATCAAATTGTTGGGATTCAATAGTTCATAATGTCAAGGTAGAAGTGAGGAGTCCTGACTGTAAAACCTGTTGTACCACTACTCCTTGCTGTTATTGGTTAGCAACTGTTATTAAAGTGTGTGGTGAGTTTAATTATATTACCTCTCTTACCTTATAATTTTAAATAAAAAAAAATTAAAAACAAATAGTTTTTGTTGTAAAAGATTTTCTAGTAAATTGTAAGAGGATTTTGTGTATGTGTGTGTGTGGTGTATATGTGTGTAAAATTTATTATTAGAGTGTGTAGAAAAAAAATTATTCACATTTTGTTTTATTTTTATACTCTACAATTGCAGCAATTCTTTATTTTCTTAATATTTTTATGAAATCATTTCATTTATTTATAAGTAATATAGTTTATAGAAAAGAAATGTCATATAAAATCGGTGTCATTTAAAATTATTAAAAATTCATATATCATTCCTATAAGATTTATTTAGGGTGAACAGAAGGTTACTATAGTATTAATTTAGTTTTTACTACTAAAGGTGAGGGTTTTGTAAATGTAGTTTACAAAATAACTTAGTTTTAATTTAATTAGGAATTAAATCCACAAATTTGTGTGATTGGCTGAAATTTGATCTGATGTAATACATCCAACTATATATATCCCACTGTTATAATTTATTTTAATCTTGTGTGTTTGAAATGAGAATTTTTTCATATTTCTACTTGCTTTTACTAAAATTTTAAATATTAATAATTTCATAATGGTTTACTTTTTTTGTGTGTTGAGGGAAAAAAGTACTTCTGAATATAATTTTGCTTATGAAATTCAAATATTTTAGCCATTACTTTAAAAAAAATTTTTAAAAGTGAGAATAGACATCCTGAACATTTCAAAATGGTAAATTTTATTAGAGCTATGCTGTTGATAGCTTGTGTCATTAACTTCAATTATTTGCTAATCTAGAAGTATAGTTTGAGGAATTTCAGATATAGGTGTTTTATCATATGTGTAATCAAATACCTGAAAAACTCTCTTTTTATATATTACTAGTAATTTTTCAATTGTATTTAACAGTTAGAACTTTTATATTTATTTTTCAGCTTTTGCATTTTTAGAATTGGAAACCTATATGTAGAATTTTATAAAAGTTGAAATTCAGGCTGATTTTATTAGTAATAACTTTCACACACAATAAAGAGAATTTATAATTCAATTTTTTTTCATTAATGATAAAAAAATTTTTATTCAGTTTGGTGAAGATGGGGATTATCTCTTTTTAGACTACCTTTTAAATAATTGTCAAATCTTGCTTTTAATCCTTTATCTACCGCATTATGATCTACTGCAACTTTTTTCATGCATTTTTTTAATCACTGCATTTTAAATTAAGAGATATGCATAAATAAAATACTCAACTTTGGGAAATTTATTCCATTAGGCCTAATTAATTAAATTGGTACTTAAAAGCAGTGATCCACAACCCTCGGTCCGTGGATCAAATGGTGCTGGGCCACCTAAAGAACATTAAACTATTGCCATTTTATTTAAAGTGGTGCATTTCTCTGTGATTTGCGCAACTTTCCATGGAAATCACTTTATATTCCACGTTAAATCATTTTTGGTGTAACTATATTCAATTTTGAAGGCATTTTAAATGTAACTAAATTAAAATTGTTAAATCAAAACAATGTAAAATACAAACAGTCAACGTATCCCATCCTCAGCAGGCTGTGGTAAAATTATCAAACGTTGACTGGTCTGCAGCAATAAAAAGGTTGCTGAGCACTGCTTTAAAGTACCATTAGTCGACAAAGGCCTCAAATATCCTCTTAATACAAAAAGATCAAATGACTTTTTAATGCAGTTTTAACTCTTCAAAGTGCTAAATAACAAAGAACACTTAACATTTTACAGCACAAAATATTCATTTTTAAAAATTGTTAAATTTTTAAAAATTATTTACTTTTTTTACACAAATTTAATTTGATATTCAAAGAAACAGTTTTTTTTTCTTTAATACACAGAAATTCATTACTCATTGTGCATTTTGAGTGAGGTTTCGATTGAATGTCTTATAAAGCACTGCATCCTGGTGTGAGAAATGCTGTATTTTCTTAACATGAACTACTGCACTTTGAATTCAGTCTCTTTATCCTCATCCTACAAATCTAATGAAAATTCTAGCTGATAATTTGCTGAGACTTCTTCATTTGAAAAAACCTCTTTTAGTACATCATTGATTTCAGACAGTAGGTGCTGTAATAAATCCAAAGCTTCTTGAAGACCGAGTTTTTTTCCAGATGTTCTAAGAAAAGGAAATAATAATAATAGTAGTACCTGAAAAATCTCCTATATTATTGTTAAATCTCAGTGACACATAAAAAAATTTAAATGTTGTTAATTTTTTAAATAAGAATGTATATTTCATTTAATGGTGTGGCAAAAAAACAAGCTCAAATTCAAAATTTTTTGAAGATGCTAAAATAATAAAAAAGCAAACTAAATAAGTTAAACTCTTAAAGAAAGGTAAAAAAAAAAAGTATAAGTCTATTTGACTATAGTGATGACTCTACAACACAACAAAAAAGAGCAATAAGCCACATGGACAAAAAAAAAAACAGAGTTCTCTCTCTCTCTCTTGCTATAACGCCCAATGTGCTGTCGGTTCTTATAAGTACCACCAAGTTAATTATTAAGTAAAATTAATTATATACACTGTTCACACTTAAAATAAATAGTCAAATCGTTTTCTAAGGTCTTCCTTAACATATATAAAAATAAGACACTTACCTTTTGACATTAACTAATTTTTTGGAACCAAAATGACAATCTATGCAATTTGATCAAAATGCTATAATTTCTGCTATAAAACTATTCGCCTTCACCCCTAAAATACTCATCATAGTACATGTGCTGTCATATATCTTGAAAGAGTGGATTTCAAAGAATATTCCTGCTAACTATCGTCAGAGTATTCGTAAAAATGTTTATTCTATGTAATATTAAAAGTGATTGGTACTTATAAGTACCATCGGTAGATAAAAGGTTAAAAAGATAGCCAGTGGTTAAGGTCCTTTTCCTTCTTAAAAACATGTTTTTTATTTTTAAAAATGTTAAAATGTATTTTTTGAATTTTTATAAATTAATCTAAAAAGTAAGTCTTGATAATTTTCAGGATATTGGGGCCTCTTAAGATATGATGGCTTTGATAAGTTTAGCCCCCACTATTTTAATGTTCCTGACAGATGGGTTAATTTATGCACAGAACCTCATATTCATCCTTTTGGTTGGAGTGCAGAAAATGGAAAACATCTTGTTCCTCCTAAAAGTAATTTTATATCCTTTGGTCCATTTATTTTACAAATGTATTGTATATTTTGGATATTTTTGTACTTTTTCAGTTGATTAAATTGTCAAGTGCTGCGTATTATTTTGATTAAAAAATTACTACTTATGGATAAAATTATTTTTTATGGATAATATAAAAGTTCGTTTGTAAAATATGAATTTGTAGCTGTTGTCAGAGGTTGAATTCCCTAAAATTATTTATTTAATGATTCCTGTATTTAAAAACTACATTGATTTAAGAAAAAACACTTTATTTGATTTTTGCAATTCAGAAATCCTTTCCCACTCACATTTAGACGTATAATTAATTCCACCAAAACACTTTGTAATTTGAATCAATAATTTAAAGAAAAATATTCATCCTTTATGAATATACCCTTACTTAGAACTCTTTTAAATATGAAATTTATTTCTTTAGAAATGTGTATTACACAGAAATTAACATAATTGAAAATAAATTGCTTTGAAGAATCTCTGAATTTATATTTTCTCTTAATACATTGTGGTTTTAGTTACAAAAGCACATTACAGTAAATCTCCATTGTTAGATTACTGTGAGCTTATTATTTTTTTTAAATACTTAATAATGAAATTTATATATTCAGTTTCTGTAATTTATCAAGTGATTTTTAAAATTAATTTGATGTTCATTTTATTCTTAACCAAGTATTTTTTTCTGTTACACACTTCTTGCAAAAAGTGTGTAACAACAGTTGTATTTATGAAAATGTCATTTTCTTGTTTTTTATCAATTTATTTTAAAATAGAATGCAATTAAGCTATCCATAGTATTTTCATTAAATTATAATCAGATTTGTTATTTGAAATCTTAATATAAGAATGAATTTGTTATAATAAATTACCAAAGAAAAATATAAAGAAATTACTAACTCTCGGGATTAAAATTGGTAGTAATTCTGAGTAATATTTTTTATAGAGTTTCATCTAGTATTATGCATCATAAACAGTTTTCTTCCTTTTTTATTTCATGTTGCTATAAAAATAATGATGCACATATTATCTATACACATATTAATAATTTTAAGAAATGTTCAGTTAAAAACATGGAACTAAGACTCTTTAGTTGAGTGAAAAAAAGCATTGTGAGCTAATTTTTTTAAAATAAATATGTGTAAGTATATTAAATGAATAATTGAAAATCTCTTCTCTGAATTGTTTTTTTTTTAATTTTATTTTTAATGTATCATGTTTTCTACAAAATTTTTGTTAACAATAATATTAGTAATAAAAGAATTATAAGCATAGATTGAAAAAATTAGAAATCTCATGTTTAAAATATTATCTTGTTAATTACTATATAAATGAATTTATTTCTAATGTTTATTTAGGATAAATATCAGTGTAGAAGAATATTAATTTTTATTTGACTTTGGTTTTAAGCTTTTATGTTTCTATATCAGGCATTGAACCAAAAATTATTTGTTGGAGAGATTTCTTGATGGATACATTACCCAGTGGCAGAACTCTTCCTCCTGATTTTACATTTAGGGTTAGTTTTTGTATGTTACTCTAAAATTGAATAAATTTGATTGCCTCAAGCATTATGGTAGTACTTTTTTTATCACATGTAGAGTGTGTATCTGCACAAGAATATTACATTGTAAACTAAAAAAATAAGGTAATCCTAAATGTTACGAAGAAAAAATAAATTTTTACTTTTTAAATTGAATTTTTGTATTAATAAATTAAATGTTTTCTTGTATAAATTTTTGTTAAAAATTACTAAGAGCTTACTTTGAGCGTTTATGTAGAACAGTTCTTTAATTTATTCTTTTATTTGTGATTTTTTATTTAATCTTAACTTTACTGAAATAGGTAAAATTAATAAATTATCATGATTATTGTAATATTTTAAATTTATCCTTTAAAAAACATGAAAAACAAATTCTGGCCAGTTGTATGGTTTGGAAATACCGGGTGGGCAAAAAGTCTGTATGAACTTAAAAATTTATAAAACCCAGAGAATTAAACAAAATAAAAATGGTTTGTATGTGTAGCATCGAAAAAAAGAGGTTAGATAAAAAAAAATTCAATTAACAGCCAATAGGTGGTGCTGGTACGAATGACTTAATTGGAAATATGCAAATAAGACAGGTGATTATAAATACTGATGACTTGGGACTAGCAGTGCTTGGGAAGCTGGCAGACGCTTGAGCATAACACCATCCTCAATATGCCACATTCTTCATGGATTTCTTAATCAGTAATCATACAAATTACACTTTTACCATGAACTTTTACCGTCGGGTACCATAGAGAGAAGCATTTGTGAGATAGACTCTCTCTAAAATTGTGAACAAGATTCCTCTTCTGTCTTTAAAAACTTGTGGACAGTTGAAGCTTATTTTTCGCTCCATGTCCAGTTAATGGGTGGAAAGCGGTGACATTAAATGCCCAACATTATTTAATGCTTCTGTGTGAAAAGGTTGTTCCATGTTTGCGTGGAAAAGCTGCTTTTTGTACTGTTACGTTTATTCGAAATGGAGCAACAAGTCACACTGCTAATCCAGTCAAGGAATTCTTGATACAGATGTTCGGGGGGAAAAAATCATTAGCAAACTTTACAAGTTTTCATGGCCTACTCAGTCTCCAGATCTGACACCAGCAGACTTTTGACTGTGGGGATAGCTGTGGTGGTGGACACGGGGAACATATAATGCAAAAATAAATGATTTGATAACATTTTTTTTTTGTTATTTGCATGTCTATTCTTTCGCTTATGTACGAAACGCCACCTATCAGCCATTTTTTTGAATTATTAATTTTTTTACCTTCAAAAAAATCCTGTAACTGTAAAATCCTGTAATCTGCAAACTGTTTATTTTGTTTAATTTTCCGGGTTTAATAAATTTTTAAAGTTTTTATGAACTTTTTATCCACCTGGTATAAATGAAATGATTAACAATTTTGTATATAGTATTTGTAACAAATATAAGTATAGATTCTTATTTTATCAATTAAATTCTTAAGAATTGTTTTATGCCATGACACATGATATATATGCTATAAATCAGTTTCATTGTAAGGCTCTGTGTTTTATTTCCTTCAACATTAAGTTTATTATTAAAAAATTTGAATTGCAGCAATATTATTGCTATTTAATTTTATTATAAATATTAATGTATTTTTATTGTAATATATGCAAAGTGTTTTTGTTAGTTTTTAAAGATTATTATTTTATAGATAGAAGAGCACTCACATAATAGCATCAAGAAAGGAATGAAGCTTGAAGTAGTGGATAAGAATTTAATTTCAGTTGTTCGCTCTGCAGTAGTGACAGAAGTTGTTGGGGGTCGACTACATATAAAATACTCTGAAAATGATGATCAAGATGAAGGTTTTTGGTGTCATGAAAGATCACCATTAATACATCCAGTTGGTTGGGCTCAAATTATTGGACATGCTTTAAAAGCTAAACCTGGTAAAATATTGTTCTTTTGAGGAAACTTTTTTAATAAAATGGTTTTATAAGTTATATACCTTTTGAAGTATTTCTCGACAAAAAAAAATTTTTAAGTGTCAGATTTTCTTTGTTGAAGCTTATATTAGTTAATAGATTGCATTAAATTTAGATAGAAAATGAATTGAAACAAACCATTCTGACTAGAATGTTTGAAGTTAAAGATATGAATATTACTTATAAAACAAATGTATATGGATATATAAAATTCCTTCGATTTTAGTATGTATCTTCTGATGTACTTTTTTAACCCCTCTCCCCCCAAAAAATGGGATTCTGTTATTCTAGAACTATAAAAAGATCTGATTTTAACAAATCTTTAGTTATGAATATATGTTATCAGATGATTGAATTAAATTTTATACTTTTAAACATGTTTTCATTTTAAAATATACATGTAAAAAAGGATATCCCGACTATCCGGATCTACTGAATGAGAATTACTTTTTCTACGGAATTAAGTACTGAATATTTTATTGGATGATTTTTTTTATATATATATTTCAAAGTTGGAGAAAAAGGATTGACTGAATGAAAATATTTTTGAAAAAGAAGAGTGGGACCACCTCCCTATAAAGTGTAAAAAAGTTTGACTATCATGCTGCAATGAATTATGCAGATAGTAACACACATAAATACTGTTATAGCATTAAATCTGTTGTACAAGCATAAAAAGACCATCACAAATAATAAGTGCAGTAAAAGAGGCTGTAAATTGTATGTATATTTTAATCAAAATTAAGTATAACTGCCAATCCTGATATTAGTATAGTTCATTTTAATATTTATTTGCTTAAGTGATTTTTTTTTATTAATTAATGAAAAGAGTTTTAGGATATTTTTTAAAAAAATTATTGAGATAGTTCATGATATATTCCAATGGTATTAAAATATTACATACCGTTTTTTATTCCTGTATTTTCTATTGGATTATTTTAAAGAAATTTCTTTTATCTAGAATATGCTCGTCAGTCTTTGAAGAAGACTTTGTATAGAACATTTGAGCCAGATGATGCAACATGGGATATGTTTCTACCTGTATGTATTTTTAAGATAGAATAATAGTTAATTTTGGCTTTAAACTTAGTAGTGTTTACATTAAGCATTCCTTTTTTTTTATTTAATAGGTATATAATCCTGTTGGTAATTTAAAATTTAAAAAGAAAATGAAACTGGAAGCTATTGATCCTCTAAATTTATCTACAATTTGTGTTGCAACAGTGACTGAAGTCTTGAGAAACAACTATTTAATGATTGGTATTGATGGAATGATGGCAGCTAATGGCTCTGATTGTTTTTGCTATCATGCTTCCTCACCATGTATATTTCCTGTTGGATTTTGTGAATCTCATGACATATATCTAACCCCTCCAAGAGGTAAGTAGTTATACTCTAATATTATAAAGAAATATAGTTGACAAAAATTGTAAATTTACCATGTAAATTTTGACAATGACTACTTGATTTCCACAGCCACCATGGTTAAAACTATAATTTATATAGCAAAATAACTTTGAAAAAATAAAAAAATACATAAGTGCAATTATTCATTATTATGGGCAAAGTGTAATAATTATTTTTATGTTAAGGGAAACCTTTTAGAAGATATTAGCAAAAGATTTTTTCTTAAAATGCAATTCAGAGTTTTAATATCTAAATCTATAATGTTATATTAATATGTAATACAACAGAAGGTAATCTTAAACTCTTGTAAATTTGTGTAGAAATTAACATGATCATTACTGCAGTACTTTTTAGGATTCTGGCTTAAAAAGTCAATATTCACATGTGTTGCAAAACTCATTTTAAACTGATATACTACAAATTTCATCATAGCTGCACAAATATGGCAAATGAACTACGAGATAATTCGTAATTGGTGTCTTAGGCTGTAATAGAAGCTACAACTTATTTTATTACTGGTGGTCGCGATTTTAAATTACTAATGCTCAGCTGAATCTTGTTATAGCAAATAATGCATTGTCATGAAAAAGTTATTCATTAAATAATTTGCTGTATATTCTATTAAAATTACTTACCTAACATCTTAACATAATTTTTTTATGATTTTATTGATGATAAAATCTGAAAGAATCATTTTTAATTTAGTTCACAGATATAATTAACTTTCACTTATTGCATTTTAGTTTTATTATGTTAGGGTTGGAATAAAACTTCTCCCTTTTTTCTTTTAGGGTACAAAGGTGAGTTTAAATGGGCAGAATACCTAAAGAAAACTAAGTCAGAAGCAGCTCCTGTTGATCTTTTTCACAGGGTATGGCAACTATGAAATTTGCTAACACATTCTGTATATTTATTCATGATTAATTTAAACTTGGTTATCATCAACTTTTTGAGGAATGAAATATATTTAAGTTTATTGAATTTTGTTTTTTCTAATGTTGGATCTAACTTTTGTAAAAAAAATTATTTAGGTAATAAAAATCGGCTTTTCTTGGAATTTAATGTATTTTAAATTATTTTTATCCCTTTATTTAGCCGAGTATTCAGTTTCTCTAAAAATTCAGTTAATTTTTTTTAATTCCAATCCTTTTCTAGGATATTCCTGATCATGGTTTTAAAGAAGGAATGTATCTTGAAGCTGTAGATTTAATGGAACCTCGCCTTATATGTGTGGCATATGTGACAAAAGTTGTTGGACGTCTGTTAAGAGTTCATTTTGATGGTTGGGAAGATGATTATGATCAATGGTGTGATTGTGAAAGTCCTGATCTTTTCCCAATAGGTTGGTGTGATGTTTTAGGTTACAGATTAGAACCACCCAGAGTGGACAGTAAGTACATTCTGTTTGTTGTTATAAAAAATTGGGATTTTTGTGAAATCTCATTTTTCTAACTTTGAGCTCTGTATAATTTCAATATTATATCAATTATTGTCATATTGTAGAAATCCCTGAAGGATATTATATCTGACAGTTGGTAGGTTTTCTCATTTTCAAGCAATTTTCACCAAAATTAGTTTCTGATAGATATCAAATGTGTAATTAATACTTTACTCTTTAATTGAAAGATGAAAAATAATTGCTGTGAAGTTGTTTTATCACCGAAAGATTTAAATTATGTATTTTGTTACCTGTGATTTTTAGTACCGTAAGAGCTGGCATATGATGTGTACCTATACTTTCAATCTGCGGTTTTTAATTTTTAGGATATTCACCATATAACACACTCTCCTGTTTTTATGTAGAAACCTAAAATCAATGTGCACAATGCTTTTTTATATTTTGAAGTCATTTGTTTGAGGTATTATTTCAAACTTTAGAAAAAATAGCATACTTCTAGAACTACAACCCTTTAAGTTCTTAAGGATTATCATTTCTTTTAAATAAACAGTATTTCGATCTATGTAGAAGTCTACATTTTTTCTATGCTAATCTCTTTTTTTTTCTCATTCATAAAGCTGTCAGTTTTATACCCAGCATTTAATGCACACCTCTAAATTTCGATATTTTTTTGTGTTAAAAAAGTGCATGTGTGCTATGCGCTGAATTTTACAGTAAGTGTTTTATCCGCAAATTCTATTGTTTCTTTTGAAATGCTGCCAGGTAGGGAGGGCTCTTCTATTTAACAATCAGTTAGAGTTTTCACAGAGCTGCTTGGTTTGAGTGGTAACAATTTACAGATATAGTGAGTGCATATAGTTGTGTTCTTCATGCTCCAGTATAGTTTAAAAAAGAATTTTTAAAATACCTGCCACTGTATTATTGACAATTGAAATATTGTACTCATTAAATAACCTTAAATTTCTCTTCCTAATTTAGTTTATGAAGAAAAAAAGAAAAAGAAAACCATTGTGAAAAAAAGTAAGTATTTTATCTGTAGCATCTTATCTAATGTCCTTGGTTATGCTATGTGTTTGAAAAATATATTTAATTTTAAATGTTGTAAAAACGTAATTGTTTATATTTTTTTTTAAAACTGTTTTAAGGAAGTATTTACTGATGTGTGTAGAGTGGTTCAAAGAATGGTTTTGTTGGAAGTTATGAAGCACTTATCAAAATCAACAGCATCTGAATGTTTTTAAAATAGCAATCTTTTTTCTCCTTTATTCAGTATCATACATAATTAATAGTTATTTATTTAAATACAGAAGATTTAATGGGATAATAATTTTTAAGGTAATGTATTCTGAGTAAATTTGTTTTTGTTTTTAATGCTCCTAATAATATTGATGCTTAAGATATGAGAAGAAAAGAATGCTTAGGTTATTTCATTTTGGTGATAAATGTAATTAAGTTTTTCATTTTAGGGAAAAAGAGACTTTGGTCAAAAAGACCAACAAGTAGTGATGATTCACCTTTTGGAACGGATGAAAAAACTAAATTAAATGACTTTGAGGATTCCAAAGGTAGATTCTATTATGTAGCATTTGTGTTTTCTATAACTCATTACATTATGCTTCCGCCTACGTTTTATAAATTTAATTTAGGGCTTCCTAATAATATTCTAAAATCATTTGGATCTAGTTTTAGCTGTACTTTAAATCAAAAGTCACCAAAGTGGTGGTCCGTGAGAAAATTTCGCTTGTCCCCAGAAAAATGTGGAATGTACTTCATAATCACGTCAAGTTATGTTTTAAAGGAAGAAGTCAAATTATTTTTCCAAGAACAAAATAATCTGAAATTGCAAAAATTCTTGTCCCTGGCAGATATTTTGCCCTATTAAATGAACTAAACATATCATTGCAAGGACAATTTAAGGATATGTTCACACTACGAAATAAAATGGATGTGTTTCAAAAGAAAATATTGTGGCAAACGCATTTGGTTGAAGACGATCTGCAAATGTTTTCTAATTTTGGTGAATACATGAAGGAAAAGGATGTTAACCGACAAGTAGTAACCCTAGTTAAAAAGCACTTGGAATCACGTACAGAATCTTTTGCTCATTATTACCCAAGAAACGAAGATCCCAGACATGGTAATATGTGGATAAAAGTCCTTTTGCAGCGAAAATTCAGGATAATTATTTAAACATGCATCTAAAAGAAAGCCTCATCCACACCTATTCAATGAAACTCTCAAATTTAAACTTCATTCATTCTTATTAAGATCTCGGTTCTGACTTTCCATAAAAAGTGAATATCTGTTCCTTATTGAACAGGCGATAAAAGCTGTGATTCGATTCTTCACAATTTATTTATGTGAAAATGCCTTTTCATCTGTCACAGCCATCAAAACATGATACTGATCTCAGCTTGAAATAAATGTAGTTCACCATCTTGAAGTAACAACATTGGGTCCAAATATCCATAATCTTATTTTAAGTAAGCAGGAACATCCATCATACTAGGAATGTATATTGCTAAAAGTTTTGTTTTTGTTTTAGTATGGTTTATTAATAAGGCTTTCATAATTTGATTACAATTGATAGTTTCATTTTATTAATTAGGTACATTTTATGTGTTCTTTGATCACAATTTTTTTTATAAACATATTTAACTCTTTAAAAATCCTATAAGTGGTCTTGGGGGGCTTAAATTATAAATTTACTGGTCCGTGAGGTAAAAAAGTTTAACGAACGCTGCTTTAAATGATAGATGCTTTTTAATGAAGAGGATTGCTGTGTTCTTTACGTTAATCAATTTTCCTTAATATCAAAATAAACTGCAATTTTTACACGGTTTTTAATATTTTAATACTTAAAAACTTCTTTGTGGAGATTATATGATAGCTTACACTTTAAAGAAGAAAGGTGTGAGCAAAAAAAAAAATCTATTTTGTACAGATGCAAAAAAGTATCTTAAAGTTGGGGACGAAAATGATTTAACAAATATATCAATCTTCAATGTTGCTCTAAGTGGAAAAGAATATTTAAGCCTTAAAAGTTGATAACTTAGTGTAGATTCAAAAGAATAATTTTTCTCTGCTGAGATGGATGTATAATAAAGTTTCTAAAATTCAACTGCATTACATAATAGTTTTGATAATATACATAAAAATAACAAAATTATATCACATTTGTACATTGAAATGATTAGTCATTAGATAACTGCTTGTAAATATCCAGATAATGATCGGTGTTTCATGTGAAAAATTCCTTGATGTGATAATGGCCACAGTACAAGAATTATTAGAGCTTCATTGATGAATGCTATTTAAAGCTAGACATTATAGGGCATTTATTTTGGAAATTGTTAAGGAATTCACTATTCCTTAGTCCACAGTCTTAAGAATGTACCCAGGATGTATAATTTCAAACATTCCCTCTGTTACCATGAAGTGGCTTTTTGTACCTAATGGCCAAGACTAACTATATCTGTATTGAGTACTTTGTTACCAAACAAGCAGTGCTGTGTTAAATAACAGTAACAATTAATGTGGGATGTAAAATAGATTTTCCCATGAAGGCAGTACAGTGAAATTTGGTTTTGGTGGGACATGGCAGGATAACTGATTTGAGTATTTTTACTAACATATCACTGGCTGCAAAAATGCTTCTTGGTTGGATGGATCGTGAATTCAAGTGTCAACAAGATACTATGGAAGCTGATAGTACATCCACAATGGTTTGGGTTGTTTTTAGGTGATATGGATTAGGTCCTCTGTTTAAACTGAACCAATCATTGGTTGGAAGTAATTATGTTGAGAGTATTTGGAGACCACTAACAGTCATTGATGGACTTCATAAACCTGAAGGATGGTGGAATTTTTCATGATGACAGTACACTATGTTACCATGTCAGTCATTTGCAATTGGCCTATAAGAAACATACTGGATAATTCCAACATGTAGTGTGTCTACCTCAATCATCAGATACGAATATTATTAAATATTTATGCAACCAGATAAAAAAAGGGTCAGCTTGTGTACAAAATCTTGCTCTGGCAACACTTTTACAATAATAGATAGCTGTGGAAGCTATCTTTTTTTTTCAAGCAACTTCAGATGACTTGTTGAGTCAATGCCTTATTGAGCACCAAAAGAAAGTCCCTCACAATATTAGGTGATGTTTAATGACTTTTGCCATTTCAGTGTATTTGTGATAATATTACAAATTTTATGTTAACAAGAACTGAATGAATTTTTGTGAAATAGTATTTGTTGAAATTTATGAATGGATGTGTTATATTACTTTGCCCTTTAAATACCTTTTGTAATAGGAAGTTACTTATGTACAATGCAAATCTTTTTTTTAGCGAGTTATTTATAAAACTTTCTTAGTTTATTTTGTTTCCTACTACCTTATTGTTTTTATTTCAGATTCCTTACAAGACAATAGTATTGTGGTGAATGATTCCAGTTCAAATTCATTTCAAGGTAAATAATCCTGAGTTAATGTAAATTTTCCAAAAGTAATGATTCCAATATATCAAAATCCCTTGAAGAGTCAAATACTTCATATTTAAGGAAAGTATTTAAATCAACAATAATATTGTATCCTGTAATTTTTGTTTTGTCCAATTAATCTATTATTCTATATTCTTTAAAATTGGTTTTCAGTTATCCATTTGAAATATTTTTGCATTTATATAGTGTGATACGTTGTGGTAAAATGTATAATGTTGTTGTAGTTTCCCAACAGAAGTATTCTTAAGGACAGCACTTTTATTTAATATAAACATGTAAATTTTAAAATTAAAGGACCCACGTGGGTAATGTTTCAAAATGGCCTCTGACCTAACGTGCCTGTGCCGAGAAACTCTCTCTTCTTATACAAAAAAAAACACATTCTTACCGGAGGGGAGCACAGTGTGCCTCCTGGTGAAGGGAGGAAACACTACACCCCCCACACAAGATTGATGTGTCACACATGATACTCAATCTGATTATAAAGCATAAAATAATATACATTCATATAATACACTAAAATACAAGTAATTAGCATTACTTCACACTAAAAAAATATGAAAAAAAATAAGTATACATAACAAATTACACAAAACTAAATTAAGAATACAATTTTGATATGATTAATTATACCATAATAATCAAGAAAATTGAAATTTAAGGAATTCACATAATAAACATTAATATAAAAAAAACTGTTATTCGAAAAGAAACATTAACATTTTTTGTTAAATGTAAATAGACACACAAATAATATAATGAGATACACAAAATGAGATAAAGAAAATAATTATTCACTAAATCTAAAATTTTCTTTTTAAAATTGAAAATCACATTTGTTACACTAATCGTGAGAGTGCATCAG
The DNA here is from genome assembly GCA_019973935.1 of Trichonephila clavipes. Classification (NCBI taxonomy): domain Eukaryota; kingdom Metazoa; phylum Arthropoda; class Arachnida; order Araneae; family Nephilidae; genus Trichonephila; species Trichonephila clavipes. The sequence continues at coordinate 304,527 of BMAU01020471.1, forward strand.
CACATGAGGCATTTTCACACCAGGACAATGTTTGATTGTCACATTGAACTTTTGTAGTGCAAAAGCCCATCTTTGTAGCCTCGCAGATTGTGGTGCACTTTTTGTTAAGTAGGGTAAAGGGTTATGATCAGTATAAAATTCAATTTTAGTCCCAAATACCCATACTTCGAACTTTTTAAGCTCTACACAATCGCAAATGCCTCTCGTTCAATAGTTGACCATGACTGTTGGGTCTTGCTTAATTTTTGACTTGCATAACCAATTAGGTAACACTTATCACCACATTTTTGTGACAGGCAAGCAGCTATGCCAATTTGCGATGCATCTAAATGAATGGTATACGGTTTATCAGGAACTGGGGAGTACAGCGAAGGTGCTCCCACTAAAGCCTTTTTTAGAAGATGAAATGAGGAATCATGTTTCTCAGTCCATGGGATGGAATCAGGTACTCTCTTTTTGGTGAGCTCTGTCAATGGATACACAAGTTCTGAATATTTAGGAATATACTCACGATAGTAATTACACAGTCCTAGTACACTACGAAGCTCCTTCTTCGTTTTAGGCACTGGTAAGTTGTTGATAACTGCAGTCTTTTCGGGATCTGGTTCATGCTTACCAGAACCGATAATATGACCCAAATATTTAATTTGAGCTTTTCCAAAGGCACACTTTTTGAGGTTCACAATGAAACTTAACTCTGAAAGTTTCGTTAAAATAGTATCCAGATGAAGATGTTCTTCCCAATTTTTGGAGAAGATTGCAATGTTGTCGATGTAGGCACGTGAAAATTCTCTGTAACACGATAATGCTTTGTTCATTTCACGCTGAAATGTGGCAGAGGCATTTTTCAAACCAAAACTCATCACTCTGAATTGGTACTGTTGCCGATGAGTCTTGAAAGATGTAAGATTTTTGCTGTCTTCAGCCATGGGTATAGCCCAATACCCCTTCAAGAGATCGTTGTGATGATATTGGCTTTTCCAATAGAATGTATGAGCTCCACTGCATCTTCCATCGGAAAATCATCAGACACACTCTCAGAGTTCAGAGCTCTGAAGTCAACGCAAAGTCGTAGGGTACCATTTTTCTTGTTAACGCAAACAATTGGATAGGCTATTTCTGCGTCAAATTCTTCAATTAAATCAAGTCGCAAAAGCTCCTCTATCTGCTCATCAACTTTAATCTTCAAGGACTCTGGTATGCGATATATACGAACGGCTTTTTACGTTCAATGTTTGGCTTTAAGCGGGTCGATGAGTCCCTACTTTGGCTATTTTCACATCACTTGTGAATAGTGTTTGGTGTTTTAGAACAATCGCTAGCACTTGTTCCCTCTCACTCTCCTTCAGATGATTCAGATTGATTTCATGTAGAACTCTTTCAGATGTGGACCTCGATAAATTAGGAGTGGGATGGATTTCTCCGAATTCATAGTCACCTTCAAAAATGACCCCAACTGCAAGTGCACGAGGATGATACTTCCTGATCTTATTCACGTGAACATGTCTTACAGTTCCATCGGACAGTTTAACTTTATATGAATGGGGTGGATGGTGTTGAATTATCTCTCCAGGTCCAGTCCATCTCGCATAGATCTTATTACTAGAATCCGGTATCAGCAAAACAACTTGTTCTCCAATGCTAAAATTCTTCACAGATGACTTCTTGTTGAAGTAATCTCCATAAGCCTTTTGTTTCTGAGCAGCAGTTAAAGAGGCACTCTCAGCAGCCTTTTCCATATTTATCTTCATTTCCTGAAGGTAATCAGCAGCTGACTGGGAAATGTTCGTCGGAAGATATATTTCGCCTGCCCAGGAAGATTTAAGAATGGCTAACGGCCCTCGAGCTTCTCTGCCATAAAGTAACCTAAATGGTGATACACCAGTGGTAGTGTTCGGGACTTCACGGTATGCAAACAACAGAAAAGGTAATTGTCGATCCCAGCTTTGTGGATCTTCACGAATAACTTGATGAATCATGTCCTTCAATACCTTATTCCATCTTTCAACTAGTCCGTTGCTGGTCGGGTAGCCAGGACAGGAAAACCTAGGACTAGATCCAATCCTTTTTGTAAATTCTTGGGTTAAAGCCGACCTGAAGTTTGTGCCTTGATCACTGGCAATTATACTCGGAATTCCAGTCCTCGAGAATATTTGTAATAGAGAGTCACATGCATTTTTGGCTGTTAGGGATCTAAGTGGTACTGCTTCAGGCCAACGTGTATGTTGATCCATCATACAAAGAACGTATTTATGCCCTCTACCAGATGGCGGTTGAATAGGTCCGATCACGTCTATGTTAACAATCTCAAAGGGAAGTTCAGGACGGACAATAGGTGTAATGGGAGCTCTATCTCCAATTTTCTCAGGCTTCCGAAGCTGACACCCTTTGCATGTCTGGACGAATTCAGCAATTTCGCCAGACATATTTGGTCAAAAGAAGTTATATTTTATCCTCTCTTTTGTTTTCTTAACCCCCATATGACCTCCAAAAACTGACTCATGGGCTAGTTTCATTACCTTATCTATTCTGCAACACAGTAAAACTAATTGCATAACTGGTTCATTTAGAATTTTATCCCTGTGATAAATTAATCCATCAATTAATAAAAAATTTCCTTTGTTTAATTTTAACTCTGCACGAACCTTTTCAAGAGAATCACAGGTATTCTGCTCATCTTTCATTTTAGTGTAATCCGAATTAAAATTTATATTATCTGAGTCACTCTCGACATAAAATATATCTTTCCCACACTCGGCTTCATTTTCATCATTTGAAAACGTAATAGAACTATCAGCCGATTCGGCAAAAATCTCATTTTCCTTTTTGTTATTTTTGTCATTTATTGAACACAAAGACTCATATAAAGCAGGAGGTATTAAAGCATCAGCATTTAATTTATCTGTGATCGCTACCAAGCAATCCATTGGATGATTCAAAGAATTATTATCAAGAGCTATAGCGGTTTTAATTAGTTTTGCTTCTACATTTTCTCCGAATGCAGAGCTTAAAGTAATTTTTCCGAATTCATCATTAGAACTATCTGGAAAGGTATCGGAATTGCATATAAAAATCTGGGTTCCGCTATCCAAAAGACAATTTATTGCTTTCCCATTAATATAAACAATTACATATTTCAAAGTCTCAAGGTCAACTTTTGGTTGTACATATTGCACTTGAGAAGTCTCTTTTTTCTCATTTTTTAATTTAGAATACTTTCTATTACAATCTCGAGCTAAATGGTTTTCACCGCAAATGTAACATTCTATTTTTTTATTTAACCTACTTTGTTTTGAGTTAATAAATTTGTTTTCTTTCGAATTGAGATTTATTACTTCCCGTCTCGCGTTAGGAGGGATATATTTAAAATCCTTTCATGAGTCATTCTGATTATGACATGCTCTATGTGTAAACTCCGAAAATGATTTTCCTTTACAAGCATAAAACATGTCACGCTCTTTTCCCATTTGAATTGGTTTGAACCAATTTTGCTCCTGTTTTATATTTATATGAACGGCAGTTTCATTATCTAATGTTTCATATAGTTTATCACTAACAATTAACTCCTTTAAAGAATTAAAATCATTTACATTTCTCAAATTACAGTATTGATCCCAATTCGTTAACAAACGAGATGCCAACTGAACATGCGTTTCATTTGGCATTCGTTTCGCTTTTTGAAAATTTTGCAAGCAAATTAAAGGTGTTGGCTCAAATTCTCTTAGAACTAAACTTTTTAATTTATTATAGTCGCTTATTTCTTCATCTTTTACATAAACCAAAATATTTTCGGCCTTTTCTCCTAGCAAATTTAAAAGAATCTCTCCTTTAAATTCATCTGGCACATTTTTGGTTTTAAATGAACGTTCTAAAGAAGAGAAAAATAAATTCCACCCCTCTTGTTTTTTAGGAATCGGCAGAGTTAAAGTACGAACACTTAGAATAAAATTTTCTATCGAAGTTTGCTTTGTTTCGGGATTTGTGCGCTGCAACTCATTGCTATCCCTTTGACTTTCAAATTTTGCCCTTTCTAAATTTATTTTTCCCAATTCTATTTCCAGTTTAACTTTTTCCAGATTTATTTTTTCAAACTCAAGTCGCAATTCTGCCATTACACGCGCTTGCTCTTCCTTTGATTTTCTGTCCGAAATAATCGAATCTAAATAGTCATCAATAAACTCTTTATTGTTTTTATATTTGTCGCTATCTAAAATTAAATTTTTCACATCTAACACTCTCATTTCTGGGGTTATTTCCTCACCCAATTCATCCGCAATTAATATTAATTCTTCCTTTCTAGCTCCGCAAAACATGATTAGAAAGAAAGAGTTGTATTAAATGAATTAACCCAAAAAATTTAGGAAAAAAAACCTTGCTGAATTCGCTCAAAACGATACAAAAGGGTTGCCTACCTCGTTGTTCCTTTTGATGTCTTGACTCCCTCAGGCGTTCTATATCCTGACGTGATGCGCCAATGTGATACGTTGTGTTAAAATGTATAATGTTGTTGTAGTTTCCCAACAGACGTATTCTTAAGGACAGCATTTTTATTTAATATAAACATGTAAATTTTAAAATTAAAGGACCCACGTGGGTAATGTTTCAAAATGGCCTCTGACCTAACGCGCCGGTGCCGAGAAACTCTCTCTTCTTATACAAAAAAAAACACATTCTTACCGGAGGGGAGCACAGTGCGCCTCCTGGTGAAGGGAGGAAACACTACATATAGTCTGTTGGATTTGCATCCACTGATGAAATTAATAAATAGGTTAGATTTCTTTTATTGTATTTGTATTAAAAATTCTATACTTTCTCCAAGTGCATTTAAAATCCCTAAACCTAAAAATAATATATTTTACTATTTTATTTTATTTCATTTTGTTTACTTATTTTGTGTTTGAGGAAAGTTTTTTTTTTGGGGGGGAGTAAGAGAAGTGTCAAGAAGAAAAGCTTAATAGAATTATAATAAAATGCAAGGTAAGGGGGGACATCATCAATATAAAATTCTTTAAATAGAGATGCTGTTAATTTTTTAAAATCATTCATCCTTAGAAAAGATATTTCAAATAAAAAGTGATTTATAGAAAATCAACAAAAATAGTTGTTTTCTGTGATCATTTTTAAATTAAATTTCTTAAAGTTTTCTTTTAATTCATTTATTTCTCTATTTTTCTATGTATTTCTTCACTGAGGAAACTTTAAAATCATTCAACTGAAATTTAGCATTTAATATATTAAGTCCTAACTATGTTGTGAATAAAAGAGTTTATATAAGTTTTAATAAGTATTTCGTGTTGTATATATATGTGTGTGTGTGTGTGTTTATATGTCTGGTACTCAAAAAATTGTGCCTCAGTTATGTATTTTAAAAAATTGCCTTTTTTATTAGAGAAAAGTAAGAATGTATTTTCTTGCATGGTTTTAATTTAACTTCTCAAATAATACATAAATTTTTCTTATCTATTTTGTTTATATCTTCTCAAAAGTACTGTGAATATAGAGAAATAAGAGATTTTTTTTAAAAAAATGTTCATGGTTTTTTTTGAAGGTTTTTATTTGCTTTTAAGTGCATTACAGAGTTAAAGAAATTGCAACTAGATGTGTCATAAAATTTACTGTGTCATGATTAATGTTTAAATTTATCAATGTTTAATGTTGAAAATTAGTTAACATAATTTTATCAATGATTTTAATATTTAATGTGAACTACTGTTTTATATTACATACATTAAATGTTGTAAAATGTGCTAGAGTTATAAATATTATTCACATCATATAAGTTTGCATTAGGGCAAATCTAAATTCTGTCATGCAGTTCTATTATGTTTCTAATTTTGCTAAACTAAATATTCTTAGGGTACTAAATATTCTCTTCTTTAGACTGAAATACTTCATTGTGTTCTTTTACATAGAAAATAGATCACTAATTGTAGTCATTTTTATCAACAAAATAAGAGAAGCATATTGCAAATTATAAACAATATTATTTTTAAGTATGGGCAATCAAGAAATTTATGTTTTAACATGCTCAAACAAGATTGTTGTGTTTTAACATGTTAAGGAATGGATTTTCATTGTCTGCATATCAGGGCATTCAGCAATGGTTTTTAATTCTACAAAATTGGTTGGCAGCTAACATATGTACCATATGATGTATTTATATTTACATAGAATGTTTCAAATGGTTTCTCTATTTGCAACTGGGAGCTAATTTGGATGTAAAATTGCAGATTTTCTCATTGTTTAGCAGAATGCATTTTAGACCAGCTTATGTTGTTGAAAGAGTCAGTTTTTGTAATATTACAATTTTATTTTTAAAACATCTACATGAGGAATTAAAAAGTTAACTTATTTTTAGAAAGTCTGCATTTTTTATTCAATTAAATAGATCATAATGTTGCTGGTTATCATATCCAGGGCATAACACCGAGGATTCAAGGGGGCCCAAAGCATGTGTTACGTTAAGGTTTTGCAGTCCTTCATAAGATCTGGTGGGGCCCAAAATCCAACTTTGCAGGAGAGCCCTAATATTCTCTGTTATGTCACTGATCAGATCTCAACAATTACAGTTCACTGTTTGTAAAAAATATTCATAAAAGTATTTTGTTTCATATTTTTTAAATTACTCATAGGTTAAATGCTTTGGGATAAAATTCCTATAAGTTAAATATGTACTAATGAAATACTATTTATTTTTATAGAAAAAAAGAAATGCCAAACTACAAAAGCATCTCCTAACAATCAGGGAAGAAAAGCAAGAATAAGCAAGCAAAATTCTTTAAACAGTAAGTTTCCTTTTATTAATTCAACTACTTTTTTGATTAATACTTTCTTCTAATGTTACCTTTAGTGTAACATTAATAATAATAAAAAAAAAAATGAACCAAGTTAATCAAATTTGTTCGTTGATTTTTTCATAAATATTTTTTCCTGGCTTGGCAAATATTTTTAAAAAATATATAATACATTTTTTGAAAACTTTTCTCCAATCAGAAGAAATGAAAGTAACAAATCAAAGTATTTGATGGTTTTTAAAAATTTCCGTATAATAATAGTTTTTTTTTTTTAATTTCTGAAATGCTGATTTTTGTCAATAAATATTGAGATGTTAGTGTAAAAAAATAGTTTAATTCATTCTTGGGCTTGGATTATATGGAAATTTGAATGTCAAAATAAGTATAATACTCCAAATTTGTGTGCAGTTTTATTTATTTTTGTTTTTCTACAAAAAAAAAAAATTTAATTAAAATTATTTTAAGAGCGATTATAAAACATTTTCTGTGATATTTCTAAGCAATGCATTTTTTAGTTTTATATTTTAAATTTATGATCTTTTGAGATGTATAGTAAACTTTGAAAAAATAATAAGCAATTTTGAAATGGTTTTTCCTGTAATTTTGATGAGTTTTTTTTATTGTTAAAGCATGTAATAGATTTTTGTTTTAATAAAGAATTTTGAAATCATATTTCAATATAATATGTATATATTTTGGTATATAACTAAAAATTTTGGGTAAGAATAAAAAGATGTAATTTTCTGTTATAAACCTTAAATAAGTAAAAAAAAAAACAGTTCAACTTGTCACTTTTTTATCAGCATACAAGCAGCTTCGTTCCAGTAGGCTAGCAGATGGTGGAACAGAAATCTCTGAATTAGTTGATGATAAACCATTGCTTCGCAGGACTCGAAACAGAGGTTTGTATATATACATCTTTTAAGAAAACTATAAAATATGTATCTTAGTTATTTTGTAAATATTTGAATTATCAATGAATTGATTGAGAAAAATAATGTCATGTTTTTTTTTTCCCCCGAAAATATTTCAAAACTAGATAAGGTCGTACTTATTGATGAGTCTAGTTCAAGTTCCATAGATGGTATGTATTGTTAGACTAAATTTGTAAATATGTCTACAACAGTAACTGCTATTTAGATTGTAAGAGTTATTTGTATTAAAAACATTAAATTTTTTCAGTTAATAATGTTTTGTTGTTGAATTATATATGTGTGTGTTCTAATTTGTAATAACATTGTTGGATTTTTTTTCCCATTATTTATATTTTCCTCCGTCTCTCCTTTCATTTCAGCATCAAAATACGTGGATGATGAATGGACTAAGGAAAAACATCTTCAGCAGGTGAATCCTGATTCCTAACTAAATATCCAATGGTGTTTTTTTTTTTTTTTGTACAGAGTATTTTAATAAAAGAAAATGTATATATTAACTTTACTTTTATATTTGTTTAATTATTAAATAAGTATCACATGACAAAATTGACATTTCTTTCCACATATTTTCAGAATTTTTAATTTGAAATCTATTCATTTATTTTAAATTATCAGTTTATAATGATTTCAATAAAAAAATTATATGTTTAATTTTAGTTATAACTAGCCGTTACCCACCCTCTTCACTGGGTATTTAACGATGTTGAATAAATGTATACTGTTTACATATATATGAATTATTGATATCTAGCATTAAGAATTCTCTAGATATTGTATTGAAAAATAAATTTATAGCTGTAACTCTAGCCTCTTGATATAAAAAAGGACATAAATTAAAATATCTAATTTCTATTTATATCTAAAATAGAAGTAGAAAGATTTTTTGCTATCACTTAATTTAATAATCAAGTGCATTTCCACCAAAGCAACTTTCAATGAATCTCTACTTTATAAAATAAACATGCACGCTAAATTTCAAGTCTGAATCTAACGGAGCAAAGACGGAATTTTTATCATCAATACGTTGTTGTGAACATTCTTAGCAGATTCCAATTCAACAAAAAAAGCATGCAAACAAAGCCTTGTTCCCTTGCAACCCCACTCCTTTGAGGGTCCTGTTTTCGCAAAACTCTTTGTAAAAGGAATTCTATTCCATGAATGGAACATACCTTCTAATTTTCAAGCAGGTGGGTCTAGTAGTTGAAAAGCGAAAATATTTATCTATTACGCACCTTAATTCCCCTCAATGACACTTGAGATCAATTTTTCCCAAACCTATTTTGTAGCGGATCTCTACACCATGAAAGGAATCCGCTTACCAATTTTAAGACTGTACGTTTAATAGTTTAAAAATGGAAATAATTATTTATAACGCCCCTTAAGTTCCCGCAACGCCACTTAGGAAGCGATTTTCTCAAAACCCATCTTATAGAGGATCTCTACTCAATGAATGGAATCTGCTTACTCAATTTCAAGATTTTACGTCTAATAGTTTAAAAAAAGGAGTTAATTGCTATAAGGCCCCTTAATTCTCCACAACGCCACTTGGTCATTGAATTTCACAAAACCCATTTTTTAGCGGATCTGTACTCTATGAAAGGAATCCGCTTATCAAATTTCAAGACTGTACGTCTAATATTTTAAAGATGGAAATAATTATCTATAACGCCCCTTAAGCACCTGTAATGCCCCTTGGGGTTCGATCTTTGCAAAATCCTTTCTTAGCTGATGTCTATTCCATGAAGGGAACCTTCCTTCCAAATTTCAAATCTGTAGGTTTAATAGTTCCAGAGATATTGTGATTAGTCAGTGAGTGAGTGGGTCACTTTTCTGCTTTATATATATAGATGAATGAAGCAGTTAACTGTTTTCTCAGATTATCTGTCTGTGTTAAATTTTTCTTTTAAATTTTGGGAAACAAAAATCATTTGCATTATGTTTTATGAACAATTCTATTTTTATCATTTTTTTTTTTTTTGAAAACCATCTATATAGTGACTTTTTTAAAACTGATATTTAAAATATTAGTAATTTTATAAAAATAACATTTTTAATTTTCTATATCTTTTTAACTTATTTTCAAGAAGATCATGATCCAAATGATTTTAATCATCAAATGTTATTCTCTGAAAAACTGGGAATTTCAAACTATAAGCCTACTGGAGCTGAATGTCATATCCATGGGCCTAGTTCTGCCATTGTGTAGTTTAAGGGCAGCAATCGATTGAGTTAGTTTGTGAGTGATGCAGATTTATTTGTTATGGTTTACCGTTTGAGTACTTGACAACATATGCTATATAATGTGGGCTTAAAGGATAACAAAGGGGGCTTACTTTTGCATAAAGACCTTGAGTCTCGTGAAATCATTAAAATGTGCTGTCTGAAATGGCATTCTGGTACAATAGCTGTCAATATGCATGCTAGATGTCCTTGAGTTTTTATGAAAATAAGTGATATTGCACAACAATATTCGTAAGTATCTGAAAAAAATGTTATTTGGCATTGAATCTGAAGTCCTTTCATAACGTGAAGTACCATATGAAAGAATAGATCAGCTACTTAAAACTATTACTATTGAATAAAATTTGAATTCTTGGACACTCGGCTGAAACATTTCTAAAGCAAGGTCTGTAAAAGTTAAAATAAACATGATTTGTGAAACTCTCCATTAAAAAAGGCAGTTACAATAAGGTGCATAGTTTGAGACTTTAAAAAGCCGTAACTTGTGCAATAAATATTAACCATCACTTTTGTCTTAAAGAAATTGTTATTCTTTATTGTAAATGATATTAGCAGAGTGCAGTTTCAGCATTCATGAGACTTCATTGTTTTTTAAAATACTTTTATTTAAAGCTATCGACAGGACATGGTACAAACAAGAATCAACAGAAACACAACGAATCGGAATATATAAAAGTACAAAGTGTACGGCAACCATTCAGCTATGCGATGACGTCATCGGCAGTGCAAAGGATTTTGCATATTCATCAACCTGTTGCGATGAACATGCAAGAAAAGAAACATTACGCGACTCGCGTATTTAATTGAATAGATAGTGGACATGAGAAAAGATTTAATTTTCTAACAGAAATATCAACGCTTATATAGGCATGGGAGAAAATGTACAAAAATCAACATTTCCCAACTTCGTGTGCAATTTGTTTCCCTGACTATTTCTTACTATGAATCCCATAAATGCTGAAATGCCAACTTTTAGAAAAGGCACGAGTAGCTAGAGTTCGCTAGACACTGTCTGATCATGCAAAATCAGGGCCGTCATCTAGTATAATTTTGGAGGAAATTTAATTCATAGTCTTACTCGACTTTTCCTTACTTTTAATCTCCTTTTTTATGGAAGTTTTATTATTATTTTTTATTTCTAATGAGCTGTGGATTGATGTTTTACCTTTACAGACCTAGTACATTCCCCGAAAGTTGGTATCTCTTTTTAGTGCGCCATCATGTAGGCGGATACCGCATGTAATTTTAACACTCAGTTTCCTCCCCAGAGGGATGCACCTGAGCTTGGGCGATGCGAAACCGTTCTTAGGATTTTAATTTTGCCGAGAGCCCCCGAGCGAGACAGGCATTCGAGGGTCTTTTACATGGCACAGTCGATTTTCTGCATCACGAAAATCCACCGACTTGGACCAGGGTTGAACCCTCAACCTCAGACGTGCAAAGCCAGTGACAAACCAACTACTCCACCCAACTGGCGGATTTATTTCATATAATGCAAATATTTGTGTATCATTTAAATGTAAATATAATACTGATGAGGGAAAAAAAGTGGAATTCAAATATCTTAAATATTTAAAAAATATAGCTTTAATTTTTTAAAAGATACATCATAAACAATACCATGTATTATCTCTAATACACTGTGTAAAAATTATGGATAAATCTTCTTGGAAACAGCATATCGGCGAACTGACTGAAAGATCAATCGGGTGACCATCTATGGTCAAGTGCAGTAGGGCATGAATACACTCAGTATGACGTACTGAGTGTCAGAAAGATATAAAGCTCACTGGTTGTAACATGTTAATAAGTCTCCGTAACTTTAATTTTCAAGCAATACATTTTTTATTGTACCATAGTTAGCTAAAATTTTACTTTCTTTTAAAATTTGTTCAATGTTTATTCCTACCTACCCCCACTGGACAAGCGCCTCCCCATGTTCTAAATCTCAGCCCCCAGGGCAGTCAATTGGAGTTACTGTTCACTTTACGCAGCAACCAATCAGAGCAGCCTCTAAGCTCTCACCCAAGCCAAAAAAAAACGCTTCAACTTTTTCGCCCGGATGAAGCACCATAGCCACGCCTCCCGAATCCCATCGTTCGACCAATCGCCGCCATGCCACTCAGCAGAATGTAAACCATCACTTTCGCCATTCCCAACATCAAAGACTTGTCACGATATTGGATTGAGGACTGTTTTACAGTCCAGATGCCCAAAGGAAAAAGCCTATTCAACGCCTATGTTAATAAGTAATCCTGTAAAAGACATCTGGATGACCTTACTCCCAATCTAATAATTAGAAAGATGGAGGAAGTTCAAAACATGAGTATGATTAGTGTGGCTGTTGAGTTCGGAATCAATCACAACATAGTTTCACGAGTTCGGAGAGCATTTGAAATTATTATCCGAGAGCTCAATACTGGTGCACTAGCAACAATGGCGACGAATGACATGTCTATTAATCTAAAGATGTGAAGGAGCAATTAGAACCGCAGGAGAAATTGCAAGGCGCATGCAATGGACTACTGTATGACCAAATCACATTTTACCTTGAGATTACGTAATGGTAACTTATTTGCACAATGACTATCAAAATGAAGACCATTTGCTCTTGTTCATCGAGGTAGCCTTTTCTATGGTGCTCACAACACAAGAACTGGATGGTAGTGGTAGCCAAGTGATCCTGGTCGCGAATTCGTGACCGACATTGTTCTGTTTTTTGGTTCTAATCCCGGTGCTACGAAAGTCGTGCTGTGTAGAACGGCTGATGCATCTTAAATCTGTCGACGCTCGAAGTCTTTTTGCTGGTGAGGTGTGTATGTTTGGAGAAAGTAGTGTCATCCTCGTAATTTAACCGGGGTTCAAAATTATGTGATCCGCCACTAACAATTATGAATACATATATACAAATTTGAAGAGAACGAAGAACACGCAATAACATCTCGAACATCATGAAAAGGAAGCGCATTTCTGGTTTGGAGAGTGTGCTTGTGTGGGTGATATCCGTACTGACTTCATCTCCTACGAGGTTCGTGACAAGTCCCTACTATTGTACCAAGGTTCTTCCCCGCCCGTTGCTTTTTAGATGTGCTATGTGTCAATTTCTCATTGTGGATGACAATGCTGAAGAGTGAAGATGTTCAACCGCGTTGAATATCTTCACCTCAGCACCCGATAGTGAAAAAAAACCCAATGGTGTGTGATCGTGGTGGCCATAGAACCGGATCCCCCGCGTCTGATCCAGTGGCTGGGGAATTCATTGTCCAGCAAATCACGTACAGGAGCACATAAATGTATCATCTTCAAGCAAAGCATTTTTCTCGTAAACTATAGATCGTATAATTCTTTGAGCATTTTTTATATACTATCAGCTAGGAAACTGGCTCTGTAGAACAAGGGTGTCTAACTCAAAAGCTAACTTGGGCCATACCAACAAGATTTAACTTTAGGTGGGTCACACGAAAAAAAATCAATATTCATATAAACATAATTTTATTTCGAATAATACATTATAATAAACACAAATAAAAGAACAAAAAAATGTAATGTTTATGTTCTGACACTTCACACATCCCTTCTTTCCTATTTCGGGAGAAATTTTGATATTTTATTATGTATTATTGTATGCTGATATACTGGCCGGGCCGCAAAAATGTTCGTTGTTGGCCGCAAGTTTGACACCCCTGATGTAGAGTTTGGGAGCTATTTTCGGGATACCGTGTATGTAGTTTGGCCGGTGTGATATTGTATCGTGTCTGAAAATGCGTTGGCATCCTTGTTTTATTGGAAAGGTATGTTAATCATTCGAAAATCAAACTGCCAATGCAATAAAAAATAGTAAGAATCGCATAAGCATCACTTTTAATTACATAAACTAAAAAACATTTTGAACAAGACTAGTAATTCTATAAAATATACTACAACTTCGATTTCATCAAATCCTAAGATACTTTGCTATGATAATTCTCATTTTCGCGCTAAAAGGACTTCATAACAGTAATAACACTTTATACTCTATCAAGAGTATAATATTTAAAGTAAATTTATTATTGTGCGTGATCATGCGCTGTTTTATTGAGAGTATTATTTGTAGTCCAAATAATTTTACTCTTATCTTAATTTCTTAGACAATATAACTTTAACCAGGACGGTAAAATCGTGAAAAAAAATTGTAGAAGACGTTTACATTTTATGACAAATAGAATTATATATAATATTCCATTAAAATTTCTCCTGGTTTTATTCAGCTTTTGAAATATATTTAGATAAATCATTTATAACAATGGATCCAAGAAAAAGACCCATACTAAAAGTCATTCTACTAGGCGACAGCGCTGTTGGAAAAACTTCTCTCATGAACCAATACATTCACAAAAAATTCACCGATACTTATAAAGCAACGATTGGGGCCGATTTTTATACGAAAGACATAATCGTGGACAATAAAATAGTTACTCTGCAGATATGGGACACTGTCGGACAAGAACGTTTTCAGTCTTTAGGAGTTGCCTTTTACAGAGGTGCTGACTGTGTGGTTTTGGTATATGATGTTTCTTCACCAGCATCTTATCATTCATTAGAAGTCTGGAAAGATGAATTCCTCATACACGGAGCTCCAAGAGATCCAAGGAATTTTCCATTTGTGGTCATTGGTAATAAAATTGACTTAGGGAACAGAATATGCTGCAAGGATCCAATTCAAGATTTGCTTTTGTGTGATTATACAGTACCATGCTTTGAAACTAGTGCTAAAGATGGAACAAATGTTGAAGAAGCATTTCAGATGGTTGCAAAGATGGCTTTTTCAATTGATAAAGAAGATGAACTGTTTAGTTCTATACCTGAAACGATACATTTTAGAAGAGGAGAAAGAAGAAATAATTTTAATTGTGTATGTTGAAGTCATTTCCGGAATATATGCAGTTTTTAATACCTATTGAATTTTTTATGTTTTCGAAGATTATTGAATACTTATTATAATGTTCATGGTTAAAGTGTAGCATAGGGGAGGAGGCACTTGGCACCGTCCTTTTTTCTTTTCTTTTTTTTTTTTGGCGACTAAAAGCGGTCGCCAAGGTACTTTCTTCGGAATTATTTATTTTAAAATGAATTCGTTACCTCACCATGACATTTAGATAAAAATCGCCAAATCCAAAGTGGGCCTCCTATACTACACTTGAGCCTATCTTGAGGATATCTTTAAACACGTATATCCTCAATGCGAGAGTTCT
Source organism: Trichonephila clavipes (assembly GCA_019973935.1). NCBI lineage: Eukaryota > Metazoa > Arthropoda > Arachnida > Araneae > Nephilidae > Trichonephila > Trichonephila clavipes. Next base: position 319,728 of record BMAU01020471.1, read on the forward strand.
GCTTTAATTCTTCACTTGATAGTTTTTTGTTAAAATCTCATGCAATTTTCCGACGCCAAATTTTCTCTTGTTTCTTTTACCTCGCATTTGACGAATGGGTACCTACGTATTATCGCAACAATCGCCAACTCTATTAATAACTTGCCAAGTCGGCAACCCCAATTTCCTATGTATCGTACTTGCTGAATTGGCAACCTGGCGCTTCTCGTTTCATATAATGTCACCAATAGGTTACGATAATACGTAAGTACCGACGAACGTTATAGAAAAACTTCTAGTATCGATCCAATCTCAAATTTATTACAACAAAATATTTTCACAGTTATCGTTAAATTGAAGCAATAAGGAATTACATAGATTAATTATTTTTCATTAATTATTGTCAGATTAATTAACTTCGTAACATCCTATTGCGAAAAAGTACATCAATTGGTATGGATTTAGCAAAAAAAGTACCGATGAAAATATGGCCTATCCTTGCCCTTGGTGCTATTTTTTTATAATCATTAAGAAAGAGTTGGTGCATTTTTATTCGGTTTCCTCGAGAGTGAGTTAACGTAGACATTCGTAGAGTACAAAATAAAGGGGGAAATTGCTTATCTATTTTGACACAGTGGAGATTTTGAGATTTATCGTAAAAGTAATTCCAACGCCAAGGGTAAAGATAAACCACATTTTATCCAAAAGACCAGATAAATTACACTTGCAATTTTATTAAATGACAACCTTGTAGAGAATTTTAAGAAACACGGTTAAAAAAATAGGTTTTGAAGACTTATGCATTTAGATTTGTTACTATTTCAGTTTGTACCTTTATTTATCTTGAGAGAGAACTTTACTAATTATATTGCCGTCATATAAAACTGATGTCCAAAACAGAAAAATGAAACTTTTGGCTTTATCAGGCATCAATTTTTCTCCATAATCGAAGATTTAGGCTTAAGTAGGATTTTACCAAACAGTCATTTTAAGTGAAATTTCTTTTGTGAGATGTTGATATATTATACCGTCCTCTAATTTCGTCAGATCAAAAGATTTCACCAAATGTCGCGATATGCAGCTAAGAGTGGAACAATAATAACGATGGTAGCATTTTATGATATTTTATGAATTGGCGACGTCTTTGGCTACAACAAAAGTGACTCAGACTATATGTCTCAACATTTAGTGCAGCTCACACTGCTGCGTATGGGTTTACGCAGTCGTCACCCGCATTGCGCCCCTGCGCTGCCGGCGCATCACCAACAACACCTGCAATGGGCCATAGAACATCAACATTAGAATGGATGAAAGTCGCATGGTCCGATGAATCACATTGATGTTTGAGTGCGAATATCCCAATTTCCAACGAAAATCCTAGTAGGATGCAGAGGTATTACGGAGGTGGAGCGTTTATATAAAGGGTGGGGTGTCTCACAAATGTGGCCTGATTAGATCTGTCGTCGCTACACTCGTATGCGGCAACTATCATAGTACAAACAGAAGCATAATTCATCCAAAATGCTCTAGCACAATAACATTGTAAATTCAATGCGTTCTCGACGTATTCCACGAGTAGAAGCCTCTAGCAATCAATCGAAGGGTAGTTCCAGTGGATATGGAAACATCAAAGGTGCCCTTTCCACAGTGGCGTAACGGAGAATATTAGATCCTCCCCTGCAAAGTCAGGTTTTGCCTTTAATATTTTATAAATTGGTTAAATACGTATTAAGCGTCAGTCAGGCTTTGGGCCCCCTAGAATCCTGTCCCTTCCGCAATGCGTGGATGTACGTTACGCTACGGCCTTTCCATGCTGTAAAATGATGGCAAAAGTGATTTGTGAAGTTACCAATGCTTTTCAATGGATGCATCGATCCATGCGGGCCTCCTTGTCTTAACGGTAGGAATATCTAGATATGCGGTATATTTCGTATAATTTGCATTCTTGGTACGTTTACTCTGAAATTTGCATAATTTTCGGTCCATTCCTTAGAGTTGCATTTTCAATGTCACGCAATCTACGTTAAAAATCACATACATAACAAAGTGGATAGATAGTCAGTAAATGAAATTAAAGAGAACTTCATTTTAATAGAATATTTGAAACTGATTACTTTTATAAATGTTCCTTTTACGTGAAATAGTAATTTACATTCCCTAATCCAGCGGTTCTCAATCTTTTTTGGTGACGGAACCCTTTTGGAAAGCGAAATACCTGACGGAACCCTACAATAAAACAATAGTTTTTAAAAGTGTATCCTTTATTAATAAGCATAATAAAAGCACAATGTAACAATTACTTATTACTTACTTGCATACCAAGTATAATATAACACAGAAGATATTAAAAAAGAAAAATATATAACTAATGGGAGGTATGAAACTGTTTTTTATTTTTCATCAATAGGTTGATGTCAGGTTTTATAGAGGACAGTTGAAGTTTCATATCAGGTTCGGCGTCCAGTCTATTGCGGTATTTTGTTTTCGTGGCTGCATAGGTTGAGAATCCTGTTTCGCACAAATATGTTTTTGGGAACGGGAGAAGAATATTCAGAGCCATTTTGCCAAGCATTGGATATTCATCACGGATTCTGCACCAAAAATCGTTGAGAGGCGTCGTTTTAAACAGTGACTCCATACTTGTGTCTGATGACATTTCTAAAAGAGATTCGTATATCTCGTTTGACATACTTTGTGGCTTTTGTAAGTTGGGTAAAAAAGGATTCTGAATCCATGAATTCAGTTTCATTTTTGTATTCTGTTCTTCAGGAAAATACTTCTCAAAAGATGCGTGCATCGAAGTGAGATATGTGACCAATTCTTCAAATACATAATCTTGAAACATTTCTGAGTCGTTATCGCCAACGAACTAACTGAGTGACGTAAAGCTTTCTATTTCTCTCTGTTTTGACTCAACACAATAAACAACACTAGTAGTGTACTGTGATCTCTTTAATTTCTCTACTCCGTACACTACCTCTCGGAGTGATTGTTACACACACACTGACGTTTTATTTTACAAGCAGCTAGAGGGCGCTGTTCATTAACAGAACTAACATACCGCCTCACATTGCACTGGTGTAACCATGCAATCATTGTTACTAATTTAACATTCATATTGGTTACATCTAGAACACTTTACACATTCAACACTTGACAATTCTCAAGAAATACAGTTACATAAATCATTATATAAATGCAAGATTTCACAAATACCACTATTTTTTTTATACAAATACAAAATCACTTTACTAACAATAAGCCAAATTTACACACCACCAATGGTACACTAAATGAAAAATTCAAATTATATTTAAGGATCTTCCATTGGTAAAACACAAATTTTTGATATGGCTCTTTTGCATGTACTATACTGAGTTTTAATTTTTACAACACGCACTTTTTTATCTTCGCCATAATACAATTCTACGATTCTACCTAATGCCCATTTATATGTTGGTAAATTTTCTTCAATTATTAAAACCAAGTCTCCAATTTTAACGTTGTTTTTTTCAAACATCCATTTTCCTCTCTGTTGTAATTGATTCAAGTAATTACGACTCCAAAATTTCCACATTAATTGTACAATCTTAGTTATTTTTTGCCACTTTTTGAGATTACTCTCTTTACATTTTGTCAAATTAGGCTCTTCTAGCGAATTTAAAGACCTATTAATTAAAAAATGAGCTGGTGTAAGCACTTGAAAATCATCATCATTGTTTGATAGGGGGCAAAGCGGTCGAGAATTTAAAATTCCCTCAATTTGTACAGTGACCGTAAGTAGTTCTTCGTACGTTATAAATTAATTCCATTCACAACTCTTTTTAAGTGATATTTACATGACTTTATGGCCGCTTCCCAAAGACCTCCAAAATTGGGTGACCTCGCGGGAATAAATTTCCACTCTATTCCTTCTGCTGCTAAGTAATTAGCTAATTTTTCGTCTGGTTTTCTGACTATTTCAAGGAGTTTTTTAATTTCATTGCTAGCTCCGACGAAATTTTTACCATTGTCCGAAAACAGTTTTGCACATTTGCCTCTTCGAGCCATAAACCTTTTCAACGCGGCAATGAATGCTTGCGATGTTAAATCTGATACTAACTCAATATGTACCGCTTTAAACACAAAACACACAAAAACACAAATATACACTTTAAACAAATTTCCTTTACGTTGTCCTTTATTTTTAATGAAAAAAGGACCAGAGAAATCTACTCCTGAACAATTAAATGGATAATAAGTAATAAGTCTCTCTTTTGGCAAATTACCCATAATTTGAGTTGACACAATTGGTTTCGCTTTAAAACAAACAATACATTTGAATACAATTTTTCTGCACATTGACCTACCATTCAACGGCCAAAATTTTTCCCGAATATGATTCAGTAACGATACAGTTCCCACATGTAAATATTTCTTATGAAAATATTCCATTATTATTAAAGTTAATTTATTATTTTTTGGTAAAATTATCTGGTGCTTTTTATTAAAACTTAACTCTAAATTACACAATCGTCCTCCTACTCTTAAGACACCATTGTCATCTAAAAAGGGATTCAATGTCTTTAACTTACTGTTTGGTAGCACACTCCCCTTACTTTTAAGATGGTTAATATCACCGGAAAATTCTTGCTCTTGCACTTTTTTTACCAGAAATGTTTCAGCTTTCTCAAATTCTTTTGTTGTGAGTGGACCAGCCACTTTATTTATTCCCTTTAAATTTTCCACGAACCTGAAAATAAAACTTAATACACGTAAAATAGTTATATAATTATTGCTTAGATTAAGAAGGTCGTTTAAAAAATCATTAACATGAATATTAAGCACCGATTGAAAGTTTTCAATTTGTTCATTAACACAGTTTTTCAGTTCTGAATTATATTCATCTAGTTTCTCTCTACAGTTTATAGTTCGATTTGGATAGTCATCATCACCTGAAAGAAATGTTGGTCCATTAAACCATAAGTTTTGTTGCAAAAGTTTATCAGGATCGACTCCTCGGGAGACTAAGTCTGCAGGATTTTCATCAGATGGTACGTGTCTCCATAACTGATTAGGATAGAGTTCTTCTTCTTCATTCTTTGAACAAAGGTCTTTAAGTCCATCGGTTCCTTTCGAAGCCACGCCAAGACGATCATCGAATCCGACCAAAGATATAATTCAGCAGTTTTTAGTTGTAAAGCAGCTACAACTCTTTTCACAAGTTTTGCCAATAGCACTGCAGCACACAATTCAAGTCTGGGAATTGTCAGGCTTTTAATAGGCGCTACTCTCGATTTGCTTGTGATTAACCGAACTAAAGTTTCACTCTTCAAATTTTCAGATTTGCAGTAAACTGCTGCACCGTAGCACCGCTCTGAGGCATCAGCAAAGCCATGGATCTCAATAACTTCTGGAAAAGCGACAAGAATACGCCTTGGTATCTCTATATTGTTGATATTCTCTAAGAATACTAGGAATTGTTGCCATTCTCGATATTCTTCAGCTGGCAGAAGGTCATTCCATTCCAATTTGCTTCTCCACAAACGCTGGAGGAAAATCTTTGCTTTGGAAATTACTGGTGCCATCAGTCCAACAGGATCAAAGATCTTGGCAATAGTAGACAAGACGTCTCTTTTAGTATACGCGAACTGTCCAAAAAGACTCACTTTAATCAAAAAGCAATCTAGGTTCGGCTTTCACGACACTCCTAACGTTTTCGTCTCTGTTAAAGTTGCAAAATTATAATTCTGTTCAGGATCTGGTGACAATTTCTCGTGATTGGCGCAAAGTTTATGCAACTCCATTCCAGCACTTTTCAAAATTCCTTTTAATTGTTGTCTGAGAACAATTGCCTCCTCTAACGTTACAGCACCACAAAGGACATCGTCCATATACAAGTTGTTCCGTAAAACGGAAGCTGCTATAGGGAAGTTAGCCTCTTCATCCATCGACAATTGGGTTAAAGGTCTCTGTGCTAAGTAGGGAGCACTTACAGTGCCATAGGTAACAGTCGAAAGTTCGTAAATTTTGGGTGATTCATGTTCACTTTCACACCAAACGATTCTCTGCAGATTACGCTGTTTAGTGTTAATTAATATAGTTCGATACATCATTTTAATGTCTGCTGTAAATGCATACGTGTAAGTTCTGAACCTGAGCATTTGCGCATATAAGTCCTCTTGTATCACTCCTCCATTATACTGAATGTCATTTAAAGATATTCCATTATCAGTTAACGAAGAACAGTTAAAGACAACTCTAAGTTTTGTTGTGGACTTTTCTGGACGATAAATTCCATGATGGGTAGCGTAATATGTGATTTCGGGTTCAGTTTCGTTAGTCACTTCCTTCATGTGACCCAGTCTTTCATAATCTCTTAAAAATTCACGATATAAATTTAAGTAATTTTCATCTCTAGCTAAGCGATTCCACAGCGATCCAAGTCGTTTGAGGGCTATGTCTTTCGAATTACCCAAACACGAGGGTTCCTTTTTTAAAGGCATAGATACTACATATTTACCTTCTTTAGTTCTAAAATGAGTATTCGCGTAATGTTCCTCACAAATTAGCCTTTCTTTATTTTTAACTATTGGTTCCTCTACCTCCTCTAATTTCCAAAATTTTTCTAAAGTTTTATTCAAGTCCTCATCACGAATCAAACCGCAGTGAACCTTAGTTTCATTTATTGAATCTAAATTACCCGTTACTATAACCAAATACGCTGTTGACTAACAGTAATTGCGAATCTTTTATTTTAATTCTTTCCGGTTTCAATAACTCATAAAATATATTTGCACCTAATAATAAATCAATTTTGCCGGGAACATTAAAATTAGAATCCGCTAATTCCACAAAATTAGAAAAATCAGAATTTATCTCTAACGCTTTCTGCGGAATAAAACCAGTGAATTTTTTAACTACAAGCATATCCAACTCCCTTTTGAAAGATTTATTTTGATTAGAAATCGCCACTTTAACACACCCATTTACAACCATAGAGGTATCTCATTTAAACACGAGATTAATGTATTTATTCTTTCGGTCTTAAGTCGTAATTTATTCGCGAACTCATTTGAAATTAGACATGTTTCACTTCCAGAGTCTAACAAGGCCCTAAATGTCTGCCATTCTGAATATTTATCTTTCACAAGAATTAAAGCAGTACTCAAAAGGCATTTGTTTTTAAAACATGCCGTTGCCACGATTTGTGTTTTGTCTACTTTCGGAACGAAAGATTCAGCATTTACACTCAAGGCGAATTGTGGTTCATCCTGGTTAACCTCTGTCATCGTCTCCAGGGGGAAGAAAGAATTCTTTTTCATTTCTCTGGGGTAATGTAATAATTTATTATGCGGTTTAGAGCAGAAACAATTTTTTGATCTACATCTTCTAACGCTGCATTGAGGTGAAAAACATTTAAAACAAAGTCTATTATTTTTAACAAATTCTACTCTTTCGTTTACAGAAAACATTTTAAATTGTGGACAAAATTGTAAAGCATGAACATTATTTTTACACAATACACATTTATCATTTTTTTAACTCGGAAAAAAATACATTCGATGCATCTCGCGGTATTTTAGCATTAAATTTGTTTTGTTTATTATAATTAAAACGCTTGGCATTTTCACAAAAGGGCTTAGAAAACATCTCATTTTTAATTTTGCCTTTCGATGACAAATATATATCGCACTCACTCATGTGGTTTAAAATATTTATCTCCCTGTTTTATGCTCATGTAAGACATTAATTCTCTATCGAGTGTGTTCATTATTTTATCCGATACAATTAACTCGCACAATGATTTAAAATCATTCACATTGCGCAGCTGACAATAATACTCAAATGTCGCGCATAATCGTGATGCAAATTGTACATAACTCTCTGAACTTATTTTTTGCGCTTTCTGAAATCTATTATAGCATTCTTGCGGTGTGGGAGAAAATTCTTTTAATACTACATCTTTAAGCTTACTATAATTATTTAATTCTTCTTCGGAAACATGAACTAGTAAATTATTAACTCTTTCACCTAGAATATTTAAAAGAATTTCGCCTTTAAATTGTTCGGGAACCTCTTTTATTTTGAATGCTTTTTCGAGCGACTGGAAAAATAAATTATGACTCCACTCTTGAAGGTACGGGTATTGTTTTAAAGTTTTCACGGACTTTAACAAAGTCTCAACATTAATATTGGCGGCAGTTTCAAAAACACTCGGATTTTGAATATCGGAATTTTGAGGTAATTTCTTCTGGATATTTGCAAGCTCTAATTGTTTTTGCAATTGCGCTAATTTGATTCGTTCAAATTCTAATTTAGTTTCACTATCCAATCTCTTATTTTTAATTTCCGCCAAAGCATAATCGATTGCAGATTGAACTAACTCTTTATCATTTTTGTAAACGTCACTATTTACAATTAAGCTTTTTAAGTCAGCGATTTTTGCTCCTTCTGGTACAGTTAAATTTAACTCCTCTGCAACGATTTTTAGTTCGTCTTTCCCTAATTTATTTAAAGACATATTTATGAATTAAGGCCACTAATAGAAGGATCAATTAATTGCACCTACCTCCTCAGATCGCTGTTTCACGCCGCTCGCTAAAGTTTCGGTTTCGAAATCGGTCTCTATTCACACTTTGGCCATCACTTATTTCTCTGTAAATTTTGATAATCCAACGGTTTCACAAATACACATATCCATTAGATCGCTTTCCTTTGGCTCGAACTGACCATCTTTTGTCTCAACACAATAAACAACACTAGTAGTGGACTGTGATCTCTTTAATTTCTCTACTCCGTACACTACCTCTCGGAGTGATTGTTACACACACACTGACGTTTTATTTTACAAGCAGCTAGAGGGCGCTGTTCATTAACAGAACTAACACTCTCTTTCCAATGCAAATAATTCAAAATTCTAATTTTCTTTTGAAGGCAGTTATTTTGTTAAAGGCCTGGAAGATTGTTGTCTGTTTACCTTGCAACGATAAATTTAATTCGTTCAGTTTTTGAAAGATATCCGCCATAAAAGACAGTCGGAACAACCAAGGTTTATCATACAAATGGTCTTTCAAATTAAATAAGTATCTGAAAGAAACATTTGTAACTCGGCTCTAAGTTCAAATAGCCTTGTTAAAGTTTTACCCCGAGACAGCCATCGCACTTCTGTGTGGAGCAGCAGTGTTTTGTGTTTACTGCCATAATCTTCACACAATAAAGAGAACAATCGGGATTGCAGCGGTCGTGATTTGATAAAATTAATTATTTTTACAGCTTCATCCATAACTAATTTTAGATTTGATGGCATTTGCTTCATCGCAAGTGCTTGTCTATGCAGGATACAATGGCTGGAACTACAATTAGGCGCTTTAATTTTTATTCGTGACACTAGTCCTGCTGTATTATCCGTCATCGCCTTGGCCCCATCTGTACAAACGTCAATGCAATCGTTCCAACTGAGATTATTTTCCTCAAAAAATATATTTATTTTATTAAAAATTTCTTCTCCGGTAGTGTTTGTGAGCAGCGGTGAGCACATAAGCATGTCTTCTTCAAAAGAATTTTCATATGGATATCTCACGATAACCAGCAAGATAGCCAGACCAGCGACATCAGTAGACTCATCTATTTGCAAGACGAATCGTGCTTTTTGTAGACGTGCAACTAGTTCTTGTTTGACGTAGCTTGCGAGATCATGAATTCGCCGTGAAACAGTATCGTTTGAAAGCGGCACAGTAGAAACATGCTTTGCAGATTTTTCGTCGAGCATACATTTTGTTATGTCTAACACACAAGGTTTTACTAAATTTTCAGCGATAGTGTGTGCTTCGCCTGCTTGTGCAATGCGATAGCTAACTAAATATGATGCTTCCGTGGCCTTTTCGTTAATAGTTTGGGTTACATGCATCATAGTTTTTTGACTTTCCAATAATTGTTCTTTTTTACGTACAAAAAAATCTTGATTCTTGTCTTTACACTCGGGATGTACAGTTTCTAAATGTCGGCGCAACTTGGCGGGTGCCATGGAACTATTGGGAAGCAGTTTACTACATAACATGCACAGAGGTGAGCCGTTGGAATCAACAAATCCGAAACTGATATACGATTCATCATACTTCCTTTTTTTCGCCTTTGAAACTTGACGTCGTTGCATAATCGTCTGGATCGGTAATTGCTGTATACTCCAAATGAAAAAATCCGGCTTCGTTAGAAGATGTTGTTGCAAAACGTTTATCGCCTTTAAGCCAACGTTCCATTCTTCTTTATTAATGTCTGGATGGTAGGGTCAAAATAACGCACAATTGTTACTGCGTAGATGAGTTTAATCGAAAGAAGAAATGTACAAAACGGATACAATCAGAATACAGCAGTAAACCAATAAACACTTTGTTTCTAGCAGGAAGGTACTTGTCGCTCCGAACGCTAATCGTCGAGTAAGTGTCGAAGCACGATCGTCTCGAACATTCTCAAAAATACTAAAGTCGGCGGCGCGTTTGATAAATAAAAAGCCGAAATAAAAATAGTAATACAAAAAATGCGGTGTAAACAATGTCGACTTTACGTTTTAAAGTTAGAGCCGAAAGTCCCTTGTTCATAACTATTGTGTCTAATCTCAGAGGCGGCTTTTATCAAAGGGGCTGTGCGCTCACAAGTAGATATCGGCCTTGTATACTAACGTAAATAATAGTATAATATTACCGTGGTAAATAATTGTAAAATCGCAGAGAGAAGTGTTTTAAATTTTTTTTTCAAAATTCTTGTGGAACCCCTACAGGGGTATCGAGGAACCCCAGGGTTCCACGGAACACACTTGGAGTATGGCTGATCTAATCTGTTAGATGTTTAAGTTTTAAGATCTTAATAAAGTCAAATTAAGATCATGGCAGCATCTAGTTCTTACGTTATTCCTAAACCTCTAGTTCACACTGATAATCAAGGAGCTGATAATCAGTATGAACTAAATTTTTTTTTAATACATCAAATGTAGTTTGTGTAAGAAAAGTTTTAAAAATACAGCTTCCTTTTGACAACTATTGTTAAGTCCCAAAATTCCGCGATCCAGCACTTTACTTCGTGATAAGCATCTTACGGCAGTATGTAAAAGTAAATATTCATGCAAAAGTTCAATAGATGAACTAATTTTTTTTCAACTGGATGTATTTGTAGGGTTAGCAAATAGATGGAGTTAGTCATATTTACAGTTTGGTCTTATACTGATTTTAATGTTGTAGGTAGTATTTTAAACATTTGGTGCAAAAAAAATATTTTTTTTCAAGCCACAAAAGTAATTAATTCTTTAATAAAACCAACAATTAGTACATATTCCTCCTATACTATGTGAAATTTATTTCAACATGACATGAAGCAAAATATCCTGTCTTATTGTGTGTGTGACCATTAATTTGTACAAAAACTAATGTAATATTTTGTTTTCATTACTAAAATGTACTGAGTGAGCTATACCAATGATAACAGTTCACCCATCCATTGGAAGCAGAATATTGTTCTGAAAGTTGAGTAGTTGTTTTTTTAATATAATCTGGTGTATGTATACTTTTGTTTATTTTACAAGAACATAAGATAACTAATATTTTTCTTTTTCTAAGCTTACAGAGCATTTGCAAAAAAATCAATGCATGAGCATGCCATTCTTGGAAAAATTCATATCACAATATTGAGAGAGAATAGGAATTACTCAGAAAGAAAAGGAAAATGTTTTAAATAAAAATTACTTTTAATAGCAGATGAATTTGAATTATATAAAATTAAGTATATAGTTATTCCCCATTATCTAACAGATGATCCTTAGTGGAATTTACCCTTGCATGATTTTGGCAGTCATTTTATTGTGAGCAATATTTTTAAGGTACGAAAAATTTGCATCTGCATATCAATATAAATAAATTGCTCAAACACACATTAGTCTAACCATTAGTTTAATCATTAATTATGATTGCACATTCATAAGAAAGTTTCAAGATTAGACATGAATAAAACATCACCGAAGAAAAAGCATATATAAATATTCACAGAAATATTCTGTACATGCTATATAGTAATTACAATGAACAAAAGTTTAAAAACTGTTCCTGTTAAGGGGACATGGTAGGATTTACGCAAAATTCTTTAATTTAAGGCCTTTCAAAATTTTTCTGGTTGCCTCCTATGTGTGTATTCTAAGAAAAAAAATTTTTGTGCTTAAAATTTCATAAAATACTAGCCATTTAATTTTTTAAGGAAAAAACTTGAAATTTTGTGTGAAGTGATTTTAAAATGCTACTCCTCCCCTACAAAACTTTACGCACCCACATGAAATTTGATTTACAAATGTCAAACAACGTATAGCAAAAGTTGGTATGGGTTTTGTGATAACATGATTGTTATTCGTACAATATTTCTTTTTATGAATGCTTATTGAAAATTCCTTAAAAAATGTACAAATTCTGAGTTCAATTAATTTAAAAAAAAATAAGTATTGCTTTGATTGAAAAATACATACCAACTTTTGTAACATGAACTATTAGCAATAGGTGAAAAATAATTCAAAACATTAGGCACAATAGAAAAAAAAGCCTTAGCATTTTAAAAGAAGACAAACTAGTTATTTTATTTTTTCGAGATAAATAACTTTAAAGTTTTGATTTGCCATAGGAATGTGAATAAAAACAAACGTAAAAGCTATCATAATTCTGCGTTTTTTAATTTTAGAGCTTTCAAATTTTGTGAGGTTATAGAAAGTATATAAAGAATAATTTAGACGTAAAAAAATTATACTTGATTTTTTGGCCAATTTTTGTCAATTGAATCATACTGTGTCCCCTTAAGTGGAAAAACTTTATAAAAGATTCTCATACAAAATGCGAATTGATATACTCTGATACATTGTCATTTAACATAAACCTGCAAATTAAGAGATCCTCATATTAAGAAAATAAAAGTGATGATATTCAAACACTAATGATTAAATACTACATAGTTCAGGGAATCAGATTTATCACATTTATTAAGATTAATATGCAAAAAGAAAAATATGAAGGTAGAAATAAGAATAGATATATGGAAGATATATAAAGATAAATGCAATTTGTGAGATGAGATAAAAAAAATTAAAAAGTCCTTTATAATGGAATATATATTCATATAAAGAATTTAAAAGTTAGAATTAAGAAAGGTGTTTTCCAAAATATGGTGGAAAACACAAAATTGATATATTCAATATTTTTATTTCAAAGATTCCTGTAGATACTAAAAAATAACATTAGATATGGCTTTAAAAAGGGGAAAAGCAGATAATGTAATAAATAAATTTAAAACAAATGATAAAAAGTGGATAAATAAATGCTTCTAATAATAAACAAAAAAGAACCTACGCAGTAATATTTTAAAGCAAAATAAAAATAAAAACATTTTTTTAGAGTAAATATTTAAATGGCAGTTCAGATAGTTAGATTTTTCAATTCTTAACTTATTTTAAAGTTTAAATTCAGAGTAATTTAGAATGGAAGAATCTTGGATATTTTTAATATTTTCTGTATAGTCATCTTTTGTATTATACCTAAAAAAAAAAAAAAAATCTTTCACACATAAGTCACAAATGAATTGGGAAATTCTACATGCAGTAACATTAAAAAAAAAAACTTTTAAGGGAAAAAATGTTTGTGCATACTTAATATATTAATGGATAATTTCCCTTCTCATTTAATTTTGCTTAAAAAGGAGGAAAAATATGAGAAACTAATTTATTTAAATACAAAATTTATTCAATAAATTGTGTACAAAAAACACTTTAGGAAATAGTGAGGGTAGTCCTTTTAATTTATAGAAGCATTATTTTGTATAAGTAATAAATAACAAAAATAATATGTAAAAATCCAGTTTATTTAACAAATTTTACAAAAAATCGTTTTAATTTCTTAAAAAAAACTTAAATGTAACAACCAAAATGTTAAAGCCAAGTTTGAGAGTAAAAATTTTTTTGTGCATATATATACACATGCATGTTTATATATACAATATATATATAAACATGCATTAACTAAAAAGGTTTATAAACAGAAATAACAATTTTCTTTATCAACTCTATTTTAGAGTTATTTAGCATACTAAAATATAAAGTTTATATGAAGGAGAATTTCAAAAATGAATGATGATTTTATTTTGTACAATGGCACTAAGACTCAACGCAGTAATTTATTCTTTACAAGTGAAATTTCTTCAATCATGATCTGTTTTCACAGAGTTCTTTACTATCAGCTGCAACAAAAAACAAAATGTTTTAAGTTAACCAATACTTAAAAAACATATCTGTATGTTTAATGACAGAATTTTTTTTCTTCAAAAATAAATGCAAATAAATATGCTTTAGAAAAAAAATGCAAAAATAACATTTTTTATTTCACCATTTAAAAGTTCAGATATATGTAACAGGAAATAATCATTCATTAGAAATACTTTTTTTTTTCTTTCACATTTCTATGTAAAATAATCAGTCTCAAAACTTTTTAGATAAATATAAATTTTTATTTATGTTCAGAGTACAGTCTTATTTTCATATCTATACATCATACATAAAGGGTTTTTATTCCAGATCATTTATAATCAAAACATCTGCAATTTTTAAATCTTTAATTTTTTAAATGATACTTCACAAATTAGCCATTGTAATAAATATTGTCATAATTAACTTCATAATAATAAACTAAAACACTATTTATGTGATTAGGTACATTTACTTCAAATGTACCCATGAGCCAATGAAATTAAAACTAATTTTACCTACAATTTATATTAAAAAAATTTCTTAAACAAAATATGCTCAACAAATTTTATTTTTGATGATATTTATACTTTTTTTAAAAATTATATTTTTCATACACATTGAAAAATTCCAGTTTCACAAGAAAATTGAGCTTTGAGAGTTATGCAATTTTAAGCATATGTTTTTATAAAAAGGAGAATGTATTTAAAATTACAGAAGCCAGTATTTGCAGCATTTTTTTTTTGCATGAATTCAACACATGAAATTTTGAATTTATGATAAATATAAATACAAAAACATATAAACTGGAGCAAAAAATATATATACCACATTTTAATATTAAATAAATTGCTCTTTATATGTAATTTTCTTGGATAAAAAAATGATTTTAAAATAAGTCTCATTTTATTAAAATTCAATGAAACAAATTTTACGATTCACATAAAATGATTACACATACTTTTAGCAGCAACATACATCAAAACAAAGATGATATAACTACCATGAATAAATATCAAATGAACAATAATTCAGGGGGAGTTTAAGCCAATACATTCTTCAATAAAAATGCTTCATTTTTTTAGCTGGCCAACAACAAATACACTCAAATTAATATTGTATTCGAAACTTTACAAGACTAGAAGTTCTTAAATTTCAGTACTGAATATAACCCTTTCTCTAAATAAAGCCCACACAGATTAAACATTGCAGATGCAAAAATATCTTTGAATACAAAATAAACACCAATATGCTCTATTTGGAAATTAAGAAAAAAAATTATTACATAAATTTTGCTCTAATATGAAAACAAATTTTGTATGTTATTCATTTACAGTAAATACTTCAATCTACACATTGCATGCAGAAAACACTCTCACATTTTTTTTACAGTCTGTCATAAAAATATGCATTCAATACTTAAATAGAAAAAAAAGCATGTACATGACTAAATTAAAAAAAAACGTTTTGTTGAGAAAAATGTAGTAACTGCTAGTTACATAGTAACCACTTGTGATTTTGCTGAATGACTAAACTCCCACGAAATTCAGTACCCACATGCAATATGTTAAAACAAAAGAACAACACTTCCTTGTTTTAAATTAAGATTTCCTTCAAATTAAAGAAATGAAAATTACAGTTTATACTAATGTAAGAAATAATTAAAAATTATTTACATAACTACAATCAGAAGCAAAATATGAAATTTTATTGATTTGGCAAAAAAAACAAAAATTTAGGCACACAAAACAAAAAAATGTATCAAAATATGTGTGAATAGTTTTATACTAATAACATGTATTTTATATTTTTTAAACATATTAATAGATTAATTATCAAATCATTTTAGTAATGCAGTTCTTAACTGAAGAAAAAGTTAAACATGCATTTAGCTTAAAACTGGAATGTAATTATAGAAATATCATTATATGTGGCACAGGAACATTTAAAACCAGTAATAGTTCAATTTTCATACAGGCACAGGTAAAAAAAAAGTCAAAGAATCATATGTACAATCACACTTTAATATTTCTACATATCATTTCTTCTCAATAAAGGAGAAAAAGGCTTTGGTAGATTTCTTTCTACTGCATTGCTGAGGTACAGAATCAAAAAAATACATATATCATGCATTAAATCAACCAATTTTAATAGGAACAACATAATTACTTTTTATTTCTTGGTTTCAGTTCTTCAAAACAAGAATGTAAGTAAATGTAGTTTTTCTTCTGTGGATTGTAAAATTCATGGCCCTATATATAAAAGAAATATTTCAGAACTTTTAACGAAAACACATAATGTACCAGGTGTATGCAAGTGAAATGAGACGATTGTTATTAAAAAAAACACACAATAAATTTGCGAAAACTGTTAAAATTTTTTAATTCGAAATAATATCCATCGCTAGCTACACATTTCCCCCATCTTTCGGGCAATTTGTGAATACCAAGCCAAAAAAATGATCGTTTTTTTTAGGCCAGCCATTCATCAAGACAAGACTTGACGTTTTCGTAAGAAGTGAAGCGCTGGTCAGCCAATGCATGTCCCAATGATGCAAATAGGTAGTAATCGGAAGGAGCCAAGTTTGGCGAATAAGCCGCATGCGCTAAGGGCTCCCAGCTGAGCGCCTTAACGATGTCCTTTATCGGTTTAGCATGGTGGCTAAGTGCATTGTCATCAAGGAAAATCATTTTGTGCTTCCGTTTCTTGTATTCGAGTTTTTTTAGTATAGCATCGTTCAAATTAAGTAATTGTTGCTTGTAGCGATCAGTATTAACGGTTTCCCCGGGTTTGAGAAGCTCATAACAGATTGGTCCCTTCTTATCCCAAAAAATACACAGCATTGTCTTGTGGCCGAAGCGATTCGACCTTGCAGTCGATTTGAACGGCTGTCCAGGATAACATATGATCAATTATGCTTGGGATTCTCAAAATAAATCCATTTTTCATCATCAGTCACAATACGATGGAGATATGACTTGCGTTTGTAGTGGGTAAGCAACATTTCACACACAATTATTCGGTTTTCCTGTTGACGGTCCGTTAGCTTGTGTGGTATCCCTCTACCGACCTTTATTATGTTGCCCATTGCCTTGAGACGATGGGAAACAGTGCTCTGGTCAACATTCAATTGTTTTGCAAGATGTTTTTGCGTTTGGCCATCATCTTCATCGAGTAATGCTTGCAATTCAGCGTCTTCAAATTTTTTTGCTGGTCTGCCCCATTTTTCGTTTCTCACATACAAATCACCATTTTGAAACTTTTCAAACCACCTGTAGCACTACGCAGGGCTCAGAGCATTTCCACCATTTGATTCTACAAGCATTTGATGCGATTCCGCAGCATTTTTCTTCAGATGGTAACAAGAAATTAATGCTGTCCGCAAATCGTGGTCGGAAGACATAAAATTCGACATTTTCAACACAGTAAAAAAATACAATGCATGCTGAAACTCGTCCAAATGTAAACTAAACATGTGTATCAAAGATCAAACAATAAAAAAATTACGTGTCACACTTTCGTATTGTTTGCATATATGCATGGCGACATCTGTTAGCAATGCTCTCATTTGATATGCAGACACCTGGCAAAAGTCACTAAGTGGATAAATATGTAAACCAATGGTCTTCAAACTTTTTTTGACTCCTGGAACCCTTAGAACTATGAGGTGTATTCAGGAAATTCAATTCCTCCCACAAAGAATATATGTTAAAATAATATTTAAAGTAGATCAACACGTTATAGGTACTTTATATATCGAGGTCTATTGAAATTATCTGCAGTCACATTTCATATTCTGTTTAATTTGTTTTGTTTCGACATTGAGGAATATTTTTCACTTAAATACATTGTTCTGAATGACATTAAAATGTTCATAGCTTTGAAAGAAATCCTGTGTTTTGCAACCTAAAATTTAGGAAGTTATTCATGCTGAAATTTAGGTTTTAACATCAAATCTGTTGATAAGATGTTCCCTCTTTATAATCGGTTTCTTTTACAAATGAAAAAAGTATATATATATATTTTTTTTATAGAAAATTATTTAGTTCTGTAAAACGTTGTGCTAATGAGTAAAGAATTATTTTGTGGAACTTGTAATAGTAAACAACAGAATATTCACAATTTAGTAGGTAGTACATGTAAAAAAAAAAAAAAAAGTTCTAATATTCTTTTATTATATTATAATAAAAGTTTAGAATTACTAAATACATTTATATTATGTATAAATAAATTTTTTCAGTTTTAATGAATGGGTTGAGCTTTAGATACTTGTAGTTATACAAACTGCAAACAGAATGTGAATTCAAGTTGAATAAACATTTCATAATTTTTTCAATTTTTTGTTGTGATTAGTGGAACCAAGTCTGAAGACTATTTATTGATGTAAACTAACCAATTTTTTACATTAATTTAAAGTTAAAAAATCTTTCTTAATTTTATTCTGAAAAGATGAATGTATTAAAAACAAACAAAATGTTTCACAAAATATACACAGAATAATATGTCAACAAATAAAATATTAAGTAACTTCTGGAAGCAATGTTAAACTACAATAATAATTGGTTCCTAGTAAATTAAAAAAATAATTTTACCTTAGACCAATCGTAACTAACAGAATAAGCAAATATTTCCCCTCTGGCATTAAAACAGCATCGAGTAATTTGTTGTTCCATTTGATCTGAAGTTTTTAATTTGGTTCGTGCATCTTTGTCCCAGAAACTAAATCGTCCGTCAGAACCAATAGTTGCTAAAGTGCCATGCACTGGGTGAAATGCAATGTCATTCACCTAGAAATCAAAAACAAAACATTTAAATTTTCCATACATTAATTGTATGACAAAATAAATTGTTGGTTTAAATTAACAAGAATATCAGGTAAAAATAAAAATTTGTAAAATAAAATAATTCACAACAATTGGGGTGGGGTAATTTGTCAAGAAAATTACTCATAACAGATTGAATTAACTTATTTAAGATTTTTATTTTTTAGACTGTATTTTAACTACATAAGATGCACTTGATTTTATAAGGATCCCTTTAACAATTTTTTCATGTGTGAATGAATAAAAATTAATTATATAATTTCAGCTTTTAAATATACTATAATTCTCTTAAGAACATAAATATGGCATTATCGCAACAAATAGTCATACATATATAAACTTGTTTTAATAAAATTTTAAGCAACAAAAGAATTTATAGATATTTACAATTGGATAATAAATGCATAATAATCCTACTTACAGCATAAATATCCTGATATCCATTTGAAGTACCATTTGAACGATGGCATTTGAATGTAAAATTATCTTTTGGATTCTGTGGATTGACATACTGTATAGCTACTCTACCTTCTACACTGCCAAGAGCAAATCCACAAGGTTGAGATTTTTTATCCAAAAATATTGATACACAACGATGCTATGGGGAAAAAAGATATATTAATACTATACAAGCAATTTAACAAATTAAAAAATATATATAGTGATTAAATTAAATACCTGATATTTAAGTGGTGATTCTATTTTTTTAAATTCTTGTGGCTGTCCTTCTAGCTGATACACAATTATTCCTCTTCCAGCAGTTCCAACAACTGCCATGGGATACACCTTAATAAACATAGATAATAAAATAATTAGAAAAATTTCAAGGAATGAATTCATGATTGTGGCAAACTGAACTTTTCTACACAAATTAAAAAAGCTTTACTGTTGTTAAAGATAATAAATTTCCACTCCTGTAATAAATATTTGTCATTATAAATTTTAGATACATCACTTTTCATAAAAGCTAAATGTTTCATAAATTAGATTTTAATAATATTATATACTTACAACATCAGCACAATAACATCTCTCAGGTAAATTTAAAACAAGCATAGGATTAGGAGTTCTTGTATCCCAAAACTGGAGGAGAAAATAAAATTAGATTTCTTTTCAGCTTCTGCTCACTTTAATATTTTAATACAAATTCCTAAAAATGAGATTGTACAACTTGCTAACATAAAAAAAATTACATTTATCGATATGGTAGCAAAAGAACAAAGTACTTAAAATACAATTCAAGCTATTTAAATTCTTAAATAAAAGTAAGTAAAAATATTAGTTCTAAATTTTTTAAAATATAACAAACGTAATGGAGAAAAATGAATTCAAAATGCAAAATCATAAGTGTGTGTGTATATATATATAGTACATTTCATAATATTCAATTTAATAGCTAAACTTAAAGTAACATATTAGGCATGCACACACAAAATTTAAAATCTTTATATATAAAAATTAAATTAAAGGTTCAACATAAAGTAATATGGAATTTTAACTTAATTCAAATCAATATAAATGCCCAAATTTCATACTTTTTTTAAAAAAAGTAATTTTTAATATCAGGCCTATTTTTCTGAAACTTATAATTCAATTTTTATTTTCCAGAGAAATGATGGAATATTATGTTTCATATTTGCCATATCATGCTTTGAATTTAAGCTGCTTGAAAATGCTACAAAAGTAACACTAAATACAATTGAACCACTATTTTGCAAAGCTTAAAATCAAGATACAGCTCCACCAGATAATCATTTGCTTAGATCTCAGAAGAATCTTCTTGATGGTCAAAATTTCAGTAACAAACAAGAGGCTTAAAATTCTCTAAAAGCTTGTTAAATGATACGGAATACATTAATTACATATATAACCCCCTTTTTCCCATTTAAAATTATTTAAATCTCAAATTACTTTTTGTTTAATCATACATTATTTCATCAATAGATCAACAATAAATGAATTACTTTCAAAGTTTTATCCCAACTTCCTGTCATGATGCAGGAGTAATTAGGAGCTTTAATCCAATGGACTGTTTTCACAGGGGCATCATGCTAGAAGAACAATTTATACAAACATAAACATACAATTATTTTAAGGAGGTAGAGAAAACCACAAACAAAAAATATTATAATAATAGAAACAATAATATAATTACAATAATAAAATAATAATAAATATTAATTTAAAAAACCCACCAGAATATTTGAAAAACTTATTTAAAGTATTCAAATGTTCCTTTTACAATTATTTACCTAATTTTTACACTAATATTTCATTTAAAAGAATAAGTTGAAAAAAATATTGCTTATTTGAAAACTGGTTTGATAAGAATAATATTTAAACACACATTACACATAAACCAGGTAAATTAAATACATTTATCTTCTCTAACATGGAATTATAGTGAAGTAATGCCATTTGATAAATAATATATTTAAAATAATTAATTCCTAAGAATTTAAATTTCTTAAACATTATTACTTTTTTAATTTTTAACTGAGCAGAATCTGTAGTATATATTTGTTTTGACTTCTTAAACCTGAAATTTTTAGACAAATTTCTCTAAATTAAACTTAATATGAGTTTTAACCCTGAACATTAATATATACATGTCATAGAACAAGAGAATGATAGTAGTAAATATATCCTAATTGAGATGTAAAATTTTTAAAATTAGAGCCTAAAACACAAGACTTATTAAAGTCAAAGGACCAAAATGCAACTATTACATTTTCTAAAGTTGTTACAGATTCAGGGATGTGATTAAGCGCAATTTATAGGCCAGTAACTTTCCCCTTTGAGCAGGAATTTAAACATAGTTGTACAAAAAAAAAAAAAAAAAAAAAGAATAAACAGAAAACCAAAATATCAAATATCAGTTATGTCAAAAATTTACACATGTAGTGGTTGGTTAATAGATATATATGACAAATTAGAAAGTATATTATCTTCAGTAGAAATCATAACATAAAAATTGATTAAATTTAACAGAAATTTAAAAAAAAGTCAATTTAAAAAAATAGAACTAAACTAACAAAGGGGAATGTATGTGAACTGATATTAAAATGACAATATTAATGGATTATTCTCTATAGTAATGGAACCTGCAGCACAAAAATTATTAAATTATATAAAAATATCCAAATAAAACTTTAAAAAAAAAGAGAAAGTAGAATTAAACTATAAGTGAAAAATATATATGTTTAAAAAAATGAACATAAAAAAATATTTTTTATAATTATATGCATAAAGAATAAAATAGCAGGATATTAGATTTAAACAGTAATTAAGTTTTTTGTATCATTAGTGATAACAGTAATACCCTGAACTTATGTGATAGGTGGGATTGAGTGTGATAACCACAAGTAAGTTGTGGTATGTTTTTACATATAAATTATTTTTAATTGGGGGCAGAGATGAAAAAAAAAAAAAATCTTTTTTGGGAAAAAAAATGTTTGATAAAATCTTAGATAACACAAATACAAACCACAAATCAAATTTTTTTTATGTGGAAGGTTTCATAAAATCTAATAAAATAGACTGCCGGTTCAAAGATTTTTTTCCACCCACAAATTTCCTCATAGCATGCTAACATTTTTTTTAATTCTTTGTTTTGTTGAAAAAATGCTCTCTTCATTGGAATTCATATTTTCTAAAATTTGTGTGTGTATGTAACCCTTTCTGAATAAAACCGAGACCTTCAGTCAAATTCCCAATTGTCACATGGTCTTCCGATTGAAATGGGTCTAAAGGCTCAAGTTCTTCAATGTTTAACTTATGCATTTTTATGAGCATATCAATTCTTAACACCTGAATGTGGGAATCTAGCAGTCTTTGAACATCATCGCTATCCACTTCTAAATTTATTCCCCCTGGAAAGACTGACAAATTCTTCAATCACTTCCCCAATTTCATCAAGCTTTGTTTCTAATTCCCCCTGAGATTCAATGATGGGGAAAAAAGAAAAAAAAAAGACAGTTTTTTCCAGATGCCATTTTGAGTTTGTGAAACATGATCCTGATTGTCCAACAATTCTAACTGTATTTATAACACTGAATAGTTTTTAAATATCATTAATAGAGAGCTTATTGTTTTGTCTCATAGCTTCACACAGATGTGCAAATGAGTGAGTAATTGAGTTGTGTAGTGCTTAAACAAAAGATGAATCTATGAAATTCGAAAAACGTGCAACTCTGGGTATTACAGTACATCAATATCTATTCATATAAAATTAAATATTTTATTTCTATAAATTGACGTGTGGATGTAACTTTTCTAAAAAAGCACTTTAAACTCTTTCGTTGCATAGTGCTATGTGTGTTATACCTATGTTTGCTCGCGGAAATCATCGGATGAGCAGCGAGAGGGTTAATGTTAAAATTAACTGTCTTTCTTTTACCACAAATATTACATTTTAAAATATGATTATCAGTATTTAATTGAAAATTTAAAAAAAAACTTCTTTACTTGTGTCATATAATTGGTTTTTATTAAATTCAAATACTCAGAATAAAAATTAGCAATTTAATCTAACAAGGAGAGGGCACAATTAAGGAAATTCATTTGGGGTCGAGACTTGCTGTAATAGTAGTACTCCTTTAGGGTGTTCACCCCTCAATGTAATTCCGTCAAATGGCCAGTCGATTCGGAGAAATCAGCCTTCGAAATTCATGCTTAGCTTTATTGGTAAATTGTCTGCTTATAATGTGTAAGATCAGGGTTCGATTCCAAGCGATTAACTTTTTTTCTTCCATTCATTTAATTATATTTTTAAATTAAATAAATTTATTTATGAAAGGTTTATAAAATATTAAATGATATTTTTTGTAATTATTTTGTATTATATGAAGTAAAAAAATTACTGTAATTATATAAATAATATTAAATGATATTTTACAAAAAAATTAGTTACAAATAGTTTTATAATGTGAAATACAATATACTATAAATAAATTATATATAAAATAATTTATAAAATATATTATTATTAAATTAATTATTTTATAAAATATTTAATAAGACCTTTCAAATAAATTTATTTAATTTAAAAAAGTCTATTTAAATAATTTCTATAATAAATTAATTATTTCTACAATAATCAATAATAAATCATAATTTTAATAATAAACAATAATTTTAATAAATTAATAATTTTACTAATACATTAATAATAAGTTTAATAAATTAATGATATTTCTTATTAATACTAATGCTTGATAATAACTAACTATAATTTTAAATTTTTTTTACTTTATAAAATACAAAATAATTACAAAAAATATCATTTAATATTTAATAAACCTTTCATAAATAAATTTATTTAATTTAAAAAATAATTAAATGAGTTGAAGAAAAAAATTGATCGTGTGGAATAGAACCCCGATCTTGCGTATTATAAGCAGACAATTTACCAATAAAGCTACGAACTCATCGCGGAAAATTAAAATTTAATTGTATAAAAGCTAAGCGTGAATTTCAAAGGCTGATTTCTATGAATTGACTGGCCATTTGGCGGAATGACATTGAGGGGTGAACACCCTAAAGGAGTATTACTATCACACCAAGTCTCGACCCCAAATGAATTTCCTTAGTCGTGCCCTCTCCTTGTAAGTCATTTCTAAAAATTCACATATAAGGTGCAAAGCCCTAGAAACAAAGTTATAAATTATGCTTAATTCCTGTTTTAAATCTATTGTAATTTCACATTGACTTGAATTAACTATCATTCACAATATAAAACAAATGCAATTTGACAAAGACTCAGGAAAATCTATAGATAAAACAAGAAAGAAAAATTTTAAAATAAAAAGAAAAAATCAATGTTTTCTAAATTACCTGTGCAATTGGAATTGCTTGATTACTATTTAAATCCCACATTTTAACAGTTTTATCACAAGATGCAGAAAAAACTTTGGTACCATCCTAAAAATAAAATAACTGTTAATCAATATTGGAAGAACAATGTGGAAAAATAAATAGGAAATACAATTTGATTGTACATTTCATCTTTTGAAAAAGGTTAATGTATTACGAAGTGCAGAGATCAAATAATAATTATGAAGTCAAAAAGCAAAAAGGACGCACTTATGTTGAGTACTGCCCATCAGGCTTAGTTGCCAATATGCAGTCCGTTGGGGAGAGGGAATTTATGGAAACAAGAGAAAACAATATTAAAACTGGAAATTTTCACCAAGTACAATAAAAATATGAGGGGAACTGATTTTTCTGACAGACATGCTGTGTTTGAAGGAATATCTCTTATATAAGAAAAATGACAGTTTCCTTAATTAAGCTAAATTTTTTCATTAAAATTGTTGAAAAGTATGGAGATGAACTGCAGTCTTTGCATGTTCTTCTTTGACACCAAAACTATCTGAACACAATTTCTAAATTACATGCCATCTGACTTTAGGAGTAAACATAACAAGGAAGCAAAATAAATTATTCAAAAGGTTCTAGGAAATAATTGAGAATTAGTTTTGTTTAAGTATATATATATATGCTACATTGTTTCCGTTGCTTAAATATGCTACATTGTTACAAGGAATATCAAATTATGAAATAATTATTTAAATTTATTGAATTAATTCTTTTTGCATTAAAAATATTCAATTTATATATTAAGTATCAAAATATTTTATACGAGTAAATATAATCAAGCAAAAAGTAACTTTTTTTGTTACCAAAGGTGTCATGTTACTTATCACTGCAAAGAAAAAAAGTCCCAACTCATTTATTCTCTAATTAAAAGACATTTGTTTAACTGAAAACTTTACATGAAAAGAAAATAAACCTAAAAATGTAGATAGTTAAATTTTTTAATAATGAAATGTTTAATTAAAGCATGTTTAATTTTAGACTGCTGAAAATAGTTAAAACAATTGTAGAAAAAACTAAAATTAGTGCATTTGATTTCAATAACCGTAATTTGAAGTTGCTTGCATTAAATGACCCATATTTTGTTACAGTGCAATTTATAGCACTCTGTTAAGTTAACATTTACCAAACTTATTTTCATAAAATATAGTACAAAAGAAACTTACATCACTCCAAGCAACATCCAAGACTGGACCTTGATGTGTCTGTTGAGCTTTTGGTATTGTTTGCCCAGTATTTTGAACTTCCCAACATCTTATCTGGAACAAATTAAATGCAATAAAAAAAAATTACCAAACATAAGTTGAAATTTTCATATTTCATGCAGACAAAAGAAACATAGAATCAATGATACAAAGCTAATACATGACCTAATTATATGATCTATTTTTATAAATAACTCCATAAAAATTTCCATTAATGCAGGGATTTACCCTTTTATAGTAATCCTTTTATTTTTTTAAAGAAAATTACATGAGAATTCTCAAAATATATTTTATATATTCATATTAATTTTTTCCCCAGCATAATGATGATTTTGTTCTTTTTTTATTCTAAATTGAAATTAGCACTGGTAAGAATAAGGTAATCTATGTTGGCAATTATAGGGGTAAAAAAGATGTAAAAAATCCATATTGTTTGTTTATATGCTAAATCAATTAACCCTAAGCTGCCTGACAACGTTTAAGCCTAATAGTATCTTTGATTGTAATTGATCTAAGAAAGGTTTTGGTTTTTCTGCTTTTGAATCACACAAGATAAAAATGATGATTGTGTGTGTGTGATTAGTGCAGGAATGAAGGATTGATAGCACTTCAGTATGGATCAGAGGCGTAGCTACTGCTATTTCAAAGATACAGGGCCCCAACCTGTGTACTAACTACAGTCCCACTAAGAGTACTCTCAAATCTAAAAAAGGGCCTGAAGGATTTTGATACAGGATCCACTCATAAATAGCTACAACAGAGGTATGAATATTTGAAATATGGAAAGAATATGTACATTTTGAATGTATGACTGTTGATGGTGTGGTTCAAGAGCAAATTTGGTCAAATGGAGGTATGGAGGAGAAAAACTGTAAAAGGAATTTGTATGTTTGATGGAATTGAAAGAGGGGCAGAAGTGTAAATTAAGGAGACAGCTAGATTTGGTGATGTTTATTTAGATTTCATGGTGACATAATTAAGCAGACTTAATTTTGGCAACCTTTATACTTTGAAATGTAACCTTATTTCAATATAAAGTTATATGTTTTTTGTACTTGACTATTATATGTAATTTAAAATTTGCATGTTTACAGCAAGAAAAAGATGATTTTTAGATAAGAAATATAATTGTTTTTTGAAGAAACATAAATTATCACTTTTGGATTTGCAGGTTTACAAGCTTATAGTCAAAAATCTTTTTCTATTCAGTTTCTCGGTATTGCAGTTATTCCTTGAAGTTATCCTGAACAATATATCTCAAAAGTATGATTCAGGTGTTTTTCTAAAGACCTGACTTGAAAACTATCTGTGATACAGAGGTGTATGGATAAAGGAATGATTGCTACAAATGTCAAATGTATGGTCTGTAAGAATGTTATGCATTTGGTTAAAAAGAAGGAATCAAGAGGTGGATATATTTGGGAATATATGTGTAGCATATTGGAAGGTCTGTATGAAACAATAGCTGGTTTGAGGAAAGCATGCTTCAGATTTTAATAATGTGGAATAGGTAAGTGTGAGAATTAATTTAATTCTTGCTTTGCTGAGTTCATGTGGTGAAAAATTAAAATGCATGATTTATTTTTATTTGAATGATGTTTATTTTTGGTAAAATCCTAGGAGGACCCACTGCTGTTTTTGGCGCCAAAAATTTTTCGCCAAAAAGCGCCAAATTGAAGGTTTTCAAAAAGGCGTCAATGACGAAAAACTCTTGGGAAGCGCATGCGTCAGCGGGGATGAAATGGGCGTTTCGCAAAGATGAAAACGAATAAATACATTAAATTAATCATTATATAAAGAAAAAAACGGAGAAAGCAATGAAATTCATTTTAAAAAAGCATTCTAAAACCAGTGTGTACAACATGATTTACATTTTTAAAAAAGGTCGAAAGGGGCGTTTCACAAATATAAAATTGAAGAAATACATGAAATCAATCATTTTAAAAATTTTAAAAGGCACTTACCTTACGCTTGCATTTCGTCATGTTCCGTTGGTGGATACACCCTGCGATGGATGCAAGGAATTCATGAAAATTGTCATCCACCAACTTGTGACCTATTCTTATTAACTTTCAAGTCATTCACCACGAACGCATTCATGCTCTTGCCAAAACCAATATCTGGTCAAACGCAAGATAATTATTATAGCAAGTTTGCTTTCGCTAAACCAAGTGCCCTTTCACACTCCGAACAACGCCGTGGCGATTATCTTTCGACTGGTTGCGGCAACGCCATTCATAGCCCCCATCAACATTCCCTTTCGTTCTTACAAACGCATATTTTTTTTAAACCTCGGACATTCATAATGAGAAGCAATTAAATTAGCTTTCATACACCATTCTAATGTCTTTCTTCCCCTTTGTGCCCAGGAGCACAAAGAAACCTGTCGTAGCCTCACTTTCAATTAATTTCCTTTCACACGCCATTCTTAACAACAACCTGTTCAGAGCAAACGAAGTCAAATGTCAAAATGACTTTTCGCAAAAGGCGAAAAACGTTGTACTTTTTTAGGGTTGCCATTTTTTAGGTAATTTGAAAATCCAAATTTTTCGATGAAATGGAAGGGTTACCATATTGTAACCTTTATTGCTCAAAATTTGGCGACAAAAAAATTTGGCGGCCAAAAGTGGGTCCTCCTAGGATTCAACCGCTTTTTTTTTATATGTTTAAGAAAATAACATTAGAAACTTTATTTTAATTTATGATTAATACCCTTTAAAGATATTATTTGTATTTCTCCTTGATATTAGTTTTTATTTTGTTATCTCATGGAACAATTGTCAAAACATATTGATAGTTTGTAGATAACTTCCAGTCACCAACTGTCCTCCTAATCTACACTTAAACTGGACACTAACATATATCTAATGGTGATGGGCTCATATATATAAGTGGAATATCAGTGGTGATGGGCTCAGAATATTTCCATAGATAAGGAAACATTAAAATAAGTTCCTCTGTGCCAATGTAGGGGAGACCTGTGTACCTAGGGCCACTTTTTTTCAATGCACAAAAACAGAGCCACTAGCCTCTTTAAAAATGTGAAACTGATATGCATTCATCATTATACTAACTACCATCCAATAGGAGTTAATATAAGTACTTAAAATAAAAAATTCTGTGAAACCAAAGGTTTTTAAAAAGATTCAAAAATGGCCCTAGGTACAATGATGTCATTGTACCTAGGGCATTTCCCTGGAACTTAGGTTTCGCTCTGTAATCAATAGAAAACAAACATACACACATGAATTTAATAAAAGAATCAATATTAGCTAACATATTGATTTATCATGCAACTATTTAATTTGCAATGCGCCAAATTATTAACGAATTACACATATTTTCATTCAACATTATAATTTAAAGAACTGGTTACAAAAGTGAGCTGCATACATTGTCACTCTGAAGCATCAACAGATTGTGGTTTGAGCAATTTGAACAAAATATTTCTGTTGTCAATTTCATAAGTTTCTTCTTTATCATACAGAAACTTATTTGAACATGCAATATTCTTCAGAAATTTAACACTATAGTGTTCATTTTTAACATCTATTATTTTTGCCACATAAAATTTTTCAGTTTTTTTCTCTTCTATTTTTGTTAAACAAAAATCCCCCTTTTCAATAGTATCCCTTGCATCAGCTACTGTAGAATTTGCCTCATCAGTGGAATGAGAATCTTCCGTTTCTGATAATTCTTCGGATGAAGCTACCTCAATTTCAAACTCTAATTTGTTCACAAGTTTCTTTTTTTGCTATTTTAATCACATGTTTTTCAATTTCTTCCTTTTCTGTGTCAGTCAAGATTCTACCTCTCCCTGGTTTTCAGCCACCTCTGTTGGATTTACTTTGAGAATTATGCTTGTTAGAAATTTATAATTATGTTTCTGTTTTTATAATTATGAAGAGCTTTTTTTATTAAATCAATTCTTATGTTTGTGTAAACAAAATAATAATCCTGAATAATAACAATAATGGTAGCAAGCATATTTTTTTATAAATCAAGCATATTGAAAGTTTCAGAAAATATACACGCCTCTCATTTAAATAACATCAAATTATAATAAAAAACTTGACTAAATCAAAATGGTTCAGATAATTAATGCTACTTTCCTCCTTATATTATAAAAAAACTTTTTTTAGATAAAATAATAAAGAATATTAATTGCAATTGTACCTAAGGCCATGGCCCTTAGTACAAGATTAGGTAATTTCATACAAAATGTCTTCTGCAGAAAACCCCAGATAGAGAGGAGATTTATTTAAAATCTAATTTAGTTACAAATAAAATTATATAATAGAATTCAAAGAAAAATATTTGACTTATCTTTGTACAGCAATAAAAAGATATGAACTGCGATCATGTAAAACTGTTTTTCATTTGTAACTTGCCACAGCTTTCTTTTGCAAAATTTCAAAATGAATGTCAAAGTAGGAATCGGTGTTGTCACTCACCCATCTGAGATATAAAACTTAGAACTAAATATTATTCAAATAAAATAGGGTGGCTCTAGGTACACAGGTCTCTCCTAACTACTTTTAAGCAGAAAAAGTAGACCTTTCCTTCACTTTTTCCCTGATACTATTTAGAAACTACATATTTTTTTCATTTTCTAGCAGAAGCCATTTTAAAAGCAGGTGATTTCTTTTGATGCCAAAAGAATCAATGGATTCCACTATGATTTTACCAAAGTATGATTTGGTTGTCAATTGGTTTTACCTAATTTGAAATGTCTCAAAGGATCATCAGAGCATTTACAGTATCACTGCAGCGAAAATTGCATCATAAGAATTGTTTTTCTTCAATTAAACCATGTATGAATCTTTGTTTTGATAGCATGGTGTGATTCACGTGATATAAATTTTGCTGTAGTTATAATACATATATACCATAATCAGTACCACAAAAAAAATGTAACAAAATTTGAATTGTAATTGAGTATTATAGTTGTGTAGTTTTACATAACAATCAGGCAAAAATCATTACAGCTGTTAAATAACATGTATACAATTTCATCTTGTGCAGAAAAAACTTATAAAACTTGAAATGAAAATTAAGGAATAAAAACAAATTATTTTACATTACAAAACATTAAACCTTGATGGAACACAATGAAGACAAATACAATCAAAATGTTTTTAAAAAAATTAAATTAGCGTATAAAATACGATACCTGATTATCCCAGCTGCCAGCAATTAAAAAATTCTGAGGCAATGATGCTGGACTGAATGCTAAACTGCTAATAGAATCATCAGGTGGAGACACAACTTCAAAATCTTTCATGGGATTTTGCGTTCCCGTGGTAGTACTATTGAAAACACCAGTATTTGTACCAAATCCTCCAGAACCAAAGAGACTCATGTTGTAAATCTGAGAGAAATGTAAACATATATTATAACGACACTTACATTAAGAAATTTTTATTTCATAATGTTTTAAAGCAAAAACAGAAAAATTTAAACAACTTTTCAGTTTTACGATGATGTATCTTAGTGATGGATGCTATTCAAAAACTGTATCAATTACATTACTTCCGTTGATTTACCAAAGGAAATTCTCAACTTAAGTACACTTCGAACACAGCGATATTGCGGTACACAACTTCAATAAACTTATTAGCTCACTTCACTTCGAAAGTTTCGTAAGTTAGCTGTAAAAAGTAAATACATACGAAAACTGCCATTAACAACAAAATTTGAAATAAATTCTTGCATAAAAATTTTTAATGGTTGCATATAAAATGTTCAGAAATGACACATATTGAAGTAAAATATTAAAATTTTAATTAAGAGGATGTTGATCAAGCAAGAAAATAAATCAGTTAATTTTACAATCCGAGTGACATTCCAAACATTCCAAAGAATTGTGGGTTGTTTTCGTATCTCCTCCATTGCTATGGTGACTGACGGTGTGTTTTAATTGAATGTGTGCATGTTTTTTTAAAAGAAAAGCTATTTTTTTTTCTTATTTATTACCTCTAACTCCAATTTGAAAATATTTATGGTAAGTGTAACTGATTTGAATGCTAATGAAATGTGATCTTATTAATTTATTCAAATAGATCCACATATATACAATTTTAGACAGATTGCTTTTGGTTTTGTTTGCGGAATAAATCTATTTAAATAGAAGTTAAATTGTTAGAAGTATACTCTTAAAAAGAAAGTGTGTTTTCATTTGTTTCCGAGTCACAATTTCTCTTATGGCAAGTCATAAATTATATTTGGTTTTGCATACTTTTTGCAAAAAATTCCCATAATTTATTGCTTAGGATTAAATTTGTATAAAAATATTTCTAAATAGATAAATAAATTTTTAATATCAATTGCAAGTAAAGACTGTTAAATGAATTATTTTTATATGCGTTAATTACTTATTACTTATATATTTTTATTTGTGAAGAATTGTGATAATTAGTAGTTACAGTTGGTTTGCTTTTATACAATTGGAATTATTGTTGTTCAGTGAAATAGTTGAAGAATGTATCATTATTTTTTATATGCTTTTGAATAAGAAATATTAATAATTAAAGAAAACAAATAATTTTGAGGCTCATTGAGATATATCAAATAAATTTCAGTAATTTTTTAAAATTCATCTATGTAATGAAATTATTAATTAAATTGGCTTTCTGATTTTTAAAAATATGTTGCCTGCCTAATTGCATATTAGGGTACTTTCATATTACTGTCAATGCAGTCAAATTTGTACCATATGAATCGCACCATTTTCCATCAAAATCTGCTTTTTTAAAGATAAAAAACAAAAGAACAGTTTTTGTTTTCATGTCATGGGGCAATTTGTATGGTGCAAATATTTCTGTGGTGACACTATTACGTAAGTACCCATCACTGATGTAGCTCTAAATGAAAATTTTTTCTTGGACACCCTTTTTGGGCTTCTTTAATATTTTATGATTTTTTGCTTACATATGTTGGAGCCCCCGTAACTTGGGGGCCCCGTATCATTGATACAGTGATAGTTACACCCCTGGTACCCATACCAGTCTAAAATGGCTATGTTGGTGCTAAAGAAATATTCCAATGATGTTAAACATCATGAACTTATTTAGATATTTACGTATTATCGTAACCTGTTATATGAGATGAAGCCTGATTGCCAATTCAATGCATATGACACATTTGAAATTGGGATTGCCAACTTGGCTTGTTTTTGAGGGTTGGCGATTATTACGATAATATGTAAATACCTTTATTTATTTTCTCACAATATTCTTCTACAAATACTTATCAAATTTTTCTATTATGGACAGCATATATATAAATTGCAATTAAAATCACTTATTAAAAACTTGGTTTTAAAACTTTTCATGTTTTCAATTATTAGATATTTAATTATGCTGGAAAATGAAGAATGAATATTTAACTTGCTGGGCTTAATAAGGAACAATGTTTTGTGACATTTATGTGCTGCTACATCTGCTATAGATCAAAATTATTTTCACTTATTCTCCATAAATGTGTCTTCAATGAAAATTTTACTCAATGATATTGGTATCTTGCACATTTCTCTCCTTAGTATTAAAGTCATAGTAATTTTTAATATTGTTCTAGGTTTGAAGTAAATAAAATGGGTGTATTGAATATTTTTAAATAATTGTGTATTTTGAGATAAAAAGAAAATTATTTTTTTAAAAAAAGAGAAGCTTAAAAATGATGTAAGTGTATGAAAATTGTAATGTAATATTTTTATTCTGTGATTAATAAAAATGTCAAAAATTAAGAAAAAAAAAGTCCACCAGGTGCCTAAGGCTGAAAGAAAAGATCCTTAAGGTATCTTGTGTAATCTGCTTTGTATGAATTTTGATAATTTAATAATTACTACTCAATATTTAATTAAAATGGTTGAAATTTTAATTCTCATTATTGAAATGAAAAATTTATTTTTAATTTTCTTTTGAGGAGAACAAGATGAGATTAGGAATTAAATTTGTGATTTTGATATAACGTTCTTCTTCAAACCACTAATTTCTTTTTTCTATGGTTTTTTTTACTAAACAGACATTATTTCTTTATTGAATTGACCATGTTCTTTCATGATTGCCAGTTACTATAAATATTTTCTCTTCAACTTTATTTTACAGACAATGGAAATTTCATACTGGTATAGGTTTTGGATTTGTCTCTAATTTGTTTAAACTTAAATCCCCCCTTTCCTCTGTAACTTAGTGCAAAAAATAATAAAATGAGAATTTGAATTTTTTATTATTAACATTCTGCTTATATTATAAAATTCTGATTTTACTTTCCAAATTACACATAGGACTATTCTATTGTTTAGATTAAGGGTCTTCAACTTTTCAAGTCCACAGGCCACATCAATAAATTCATAAAGACCCGTGGGCCATTCAACTATCAAAAAAAAAAAAGTCTATCCAGAAAATTAATTTTTTTTTAAAAAAAAAGAGGTT
Source organism: Trichonephila clavipes (assembly GCA_019973935.1). Classification (NCBI taxonomy): domain Eukaryota; kingdom Metazoa; phylum Arthropoda; class Arachnida; order Araneae; family Nephilidae; genus Trichonephila; species Trichonephila clavipes. Next base: position 354,283 of record BMAU01020471.1, read on the forward strand.
TATGTTACAAAAATGCATAGTGAAGGAATATTAACTTAGTGCTATTCAGCTAGATGAGGGCTTTTGGCGACGGATCTAATAATCTTGAACCATGGACGAGTGATGAGGTTCTCTTAATTTCCACACCAATGAGAAGATTTTAGAACCTCAACATATTTAATGTGCTTTGACCCCCTCTACTAGAACTGTTGAAATTTCTGGTGATTAAGTCCTTTACACCTGAAGAAATTAACTACTTTTACAACAATCATCCCTGTTGCAAGATCCTCCAAGCCCCTCACTACTGTCACTCCTGACAAACTTATATTTTATATGGCTTGAGTGTGTGATGGACAAAACCCATCAAGTGCACTCTGAAGACGTTCTTTTATGAACTTTCCATTAGCTAAGGATTTTCCATGCTAAGCAATTTTTTTTTCTGCTTTCATATAGCTAATACAAACACTGTTTTTAGATTCTTTATTCACTTTGGTAAAAAAATGCTGCTGACAATTTAACTTTGATTTTATTTCACTTTCCTTATTACTCTGAAAATAAACTTCTAATGCAGATTGTTTCCCATTGTGCTTAGTATCATAAGGTCTCTTGAAGTTGCTTTCATTCATCACAGCTACACTCTCGTTGTAAATATACTCTTATGTTCAACAAAAAAATAAAGATCTGACCGCTTATCTTGGAAGAATTTCCACTTTCTGTTTCTCTTCTCACTTGTCTTTTCCTTCTACTATTCTTTTTTTACGTCAATGTGTACTCCGTTCGAAGGCCATAAACTGCTCTGATTTTTTTAATGTTTAATGAGTGTGAGTACTAGCTTAAAGTCAACTATACAAAATGTGCTTATCCCCTACGAAACAGGATGCTTACTGCCATCTGTTGCTTTGACAACTGATTACGAGAACACGGAATAGAATTCTGTTCATTTATTCTACCTCTATAATAGCACCATGCTCAAGTTCACCTTTGGGGAAATATTGTTGAAAGATATGAAATTTGCTGCAAAGCTGTTAGACATAAGAATCAGAACTTTTTCCAAAAATTGCTGAGATTGTATTGCATTATTTAAGATACAGTGAAACTTTTGAAAAATCGTTAGCAAATTTTATCTTAGGTGGATATGAAACATGTCAATGAAATGTTTTCACTGTCGAAAATATCAGAAGAAAGTTTTTTTAATGACAAACAGCTGACAAGACAAATTTTCTTAAAATCACCCTAAATTCAAATCTGGGGCTACTAAAATGCCTTCAGTGGACCATGGGTGGAAGACCACTAGTTTATATCATACTGTTGTAGCTGAGTGCTTATGGTTGTGGCTGTTATTGTTTCTGCTGAGTCATAGGTTTGAGTCCCAATGTTACAGAAAATCTGCTGCTTAGAGAGACTATGAGTAGGGCATCTTACATTGGTGTAAATATTTTTTGGAGAGTAGGATGCCAGAGTTAAGATGTCATCTTTGTCACTTGATGGTAGATGAAAATTATGAGGCCTGGCGCCAAATACCTTTGTGTTGCCTTAGACATTAATCGAAAATCAAATCAATTCTCAACATTACTGAGAATTTACAATTTTTGCACAATATGGGTTGACAGCTGCTTTTCTGAGTAATCATCAGCAGGAACACTGGTAATATTATATAATAAGATACATTAACTACACACAAATAAAATGATGGTACAGAATTGGTCACTATAACAGAAAAGTATCTAATAAATAATAAATTAATCATTGTTTCAATAAACTATTTATTGTGAAGAAATTTATTTTATAGTAGAACCTGTTTTTGTGTGTGATCCTTTTTTATTCGATTTCCTTTATGAGCGATCCTTTTTTATGCGATTTCCTTTATGAGCGATTTCCTTTTTGAGCGATTTGTTTTTTGCAATTTTATTTTTGTACGATTTTTTATGTGGTGTATGAATCTCAATGGCTTTTGCGTCACTATAATGTTTTATATCTATTTACTAGTGGCATAACGAAGAATGTTGGGATCCCCCTCTCCCCCTGAATGTCCGGTTTCGCCTTTAATATTTTATAAATTGGGTAAATAAGTATTTAGCATTAGTCAAGCCTTGGGCATTAGTCATTGAAGGCCTTTGGCTCCTAGAGTCCCCCCCATTGACAGGCCTTTGGCTCCACTGTAATATTTTCAATCTATTTACCAGTGGTGTAACGGAGAATGTTAGGACCCCCTCTGAAAGTCAGGTTTTGCCTTTAATATTTTATAAATTGGGTAAATACGTATTTAGTGTAAGTCAGGCCTTGGGCCCCTAGAGTCCTTCCCCCCGTGATGCGGGGGTGTACATTACGCCATTGAAATGTAGACACTTCAAGACGCTCTGTTCATTTGTTAGAAACAGTTTCCCGACAATGCGCATTCAGTTATTTTCTCTCAACGCTCCAGCAGGCAGCGCTTGATGAAGACGAAACTTTTGATGTCAGTGACATTATGAATAATTTGATAGATTATGAAAACAGACAAAAAGAACCGTATTCTTTGAGAGTGGATAAAAATATGCAAGGATCCAGCTTTCCAACAAATTGGAAAAGCATTTTCTTAAAATAAATACCAATTAAAAAAGGAGTATAAAATTCCAAAAAGGGCTTCAATCATGAATATCTCGTTATCAAGACATTTACAAGCAACTGACCACCCGACCTTCGACCAAACACTTATCTCTTACTTTTTGCTGCCAAAAAGTAAATCAATTGAAATTGTACCTTCAAGTAATGAAAGTGATTTTGAACTTATTCATTACAAGGTTTTGGATTACGATGAGTAGCAATTAATTATGTATGTGCATTTTGAAAACTTATCCGTGTATACTATGAGAAACTATATGTTTTAAAAATGTTTCCATGTGTAATATTTAATTATTTATTTTTTTATATATGGAAGTATTACATAAATTTCATAAATAATTGGCATATTTTATAAATGTGACTTCTTTAATGCAGTCCCTATCCACTGCATAAAAAAAGTTTTTTTTTTGTGGTATTTCCACGAATTAGTTTGTTATATGTAAGAATTTATGAAATTTTTAAATGTATTTTTGTGCATTTTTTATGCGGTCCCTATCTACCACACAAAAACAGGTTCAACTGTATATATATATATATAAATATATTTATACAGCTTTGGTAACTTAGTTTTATTAAATTTAATATTAACCTTCTAATGTTATGATTAGGCTTTTTTTTTACTCCAATTTCTTTCCCTATTGCCTAGTAGTAGGTGAAGGTTGGCTGGCCTGAAAACAATGTTTATAAACCTGCTGTTTTAGTTCCCAAGGATAAGTGTTTGCTATTTTACTACTGTGGCTAACTTATTTTTAACCTCTTTATGCAAAGTCGCTAAATCCTGGAAAAAAGTTTGTTATATAGAAAATTTGTTATACAGAGGTTCACCTTTCAATTTTCTTTATAAACCTCATAAAACACATTTTAAATTCATAAACACTATATATTAAAAAAAAGTAATTATTCACATCTTTTTGTAAACTAATATATATTTGTTTAATATAATCTTAACTATAAAAAAAAAGAAAGAAAAACTGCAATGAAAGTTTCTTGACACCTTTATCCACTTCTTGAAAGTTAAATACTTTTCTTTGATGCTCAAGCACTAATGTTTTGACATTTTTGAGGAACAAGAAATGAAGTTACCAGTATGACTGATCAACTCTACAAATGAGCAGTGAGTAGTTCACAGACACGAGACAATTATTCTGAGGGTGAAAGGGAATATCGAAGATGTTTCCTGTGAACTGGATGATGGGGTTAAAGGTTGCACTTCTTGGAAGAATCATCCCGAATTCTATTGCTCTTGGCGAGCTAGGTTCTTAATAAAACTAGTTCAAGATTTATGACCACCATAAAATGAATTAAAAGAAAGAATAACTTGAAATGTCCAGAAATACTTTAAAAAAAAAGGAGAGAAAAAATTGAATCACATGGGAAAAAGTTAGTTATATAAAAAATGCACTCCGCTATTAGGTACAAAGCGAAAACAAAGAAAAACATACAAAGAAAATTGTGAAATGTTCTTGGTTTCAGTTAAAAGTTTACTATATAGAGTAATTCACAATATAGAGAAATTATTAAAATACAAAAAATGTATTTTTCATGAAGTACAGATATTTATGATAAGAGGTTATTTTAATTCCCACATTATTATTTCTTTTTTGCTCAGTAACATACACATTTTTATTTATAAGAATGGCATAATATAGAAGCATAATATTGAGTTATGTATAATGCACCAATACTATAGTTGCAAAAAAATGACAAGCTTGAAATCTATAATTCCCTAAAATATTTCTTTAACAAAAGTATATTAAAATGTATAAATTTTTTTATAATAAATACTTACAAATGTGAGAAATAATTACATTATTTTTTAAAAATGTAAATTACTAATTCACAAAAATTTGTCATGTTTTTTAAAAAAAATTTCAAAGTTTTCTAATTATTTATAAATTTTCAATTTTTCCCCCTATGTCGATTCTTACTCTTTTTGATGAGCTTTTTGAATGTCTCAAATAGTTTATATTTGACAATCAAGAAAGTTTTGTCAACACAAGGATTATTTTTACTTGTATTGAACTAAATTCTGAGAAATTATTTCCCATTATATTATCATGTGTTTTTCTCTAATTGTTGATTAAATATCAAAACATTCACTTAAATGTAAAATATAGTTCTAACCCTTTACAAATCTGTCAAATGTTATGTAATATGTATGTGTTTGCTGTATATGAATTTAAACTTACAACTAAAATGCAACAGAAATATGAAATAAAGTTTTTTTTTTTTTGAAAAAAGGAGGGGAAAGAAAGCTTTTTACCCTTTAAGAATAACTCAGAGAGGGTATACAAATTTTTTGCTTTCCAGAAGATGACACCAAGTTAAGCTGACCCTTCAAATCTAAATATTAACAAATTTGAGACAATGATTGAAACCAATTTTTGGTTCAATTTATTAACAGCTGCCAGAAGTTTTCAAAATAACCAACAAAATAATAAAGTAGAACTTATACAAAATGGAAAAGAGAGAAAAAAAAATTAAATAAATGGACAGTTATGATCCCGTGTTGTAATTGCTAAACCAGAATAAAAATTATGCCTTTAAAGTGAGAAATCAATGTCTATTCATATTTCCCAGATGTATCTTCATTTTATTGTCCACAACATTTATCTTTGGCCATTCATATGCTTAGTGAACAGTTAAATTATGAAAAGTTGAAAAGTGAGGTGTTGATATATTTCAAAATAAAGTTAAACATTTTTATGAAAATAAAATTAATAAATTAGCTTTTCACTAGGAAACAGTTTCTCTATGTGAATATGGATCTCTGTTGAATTACCTTATTTTATGTAAAAATATACAAATTTTTTTCTCACTCAGTTCTAAAAATAATAGAACTTTCATGGTTGCTATTAATATTTTTCTTCATTACTACTCTCAAATTTACTATTTGTTTGTTCACTTTGTCCTTTATTTAATCTTAGTACATTTTGCTAAACTGGGTATGCACCTATTTTTAAAATTTTTTTTTGTTCAGTTTGAATTTTTACTCTTATAATATGACTCTTTGAATCAATATATATGTTGTCTCACACCTTCTAATATAACTGTTTGAACGTTTTAAAAGGTGGTAGGTTGGTTATTTGTTGAAACATGGTTTAAATCTGTTTAAAAGTAGTTGTCATCTACTGTTTTTAGTATTAGCATTTATATTGAATTTCTTAGTGTTTCTATACTCGTTACGTATTTTCTCCTGTATTGCAGGATGAATTATTGTTTATTTATGATCAGGTTCTCTTGATTAATTCTCTGACTCTTTGGTATACCTCAGGCATAAACCAAGGCTTAGTAGAAACTAAGTTTTAAATTTGTATTGGAGAAAAAAAAGAAAACTGTAGTGTCTTTTTAAAAATGTGTAACATAACACCAAATCCATGAGTAGACCCCTCCCCCCATTTCATTGTTTTATTTTTAAACCGTGGCCATTTGTTGTTAGTCTTATTAATAGACAATTTTATAAAGTGTTTTTATGTTTCATTTTTACTCTTTGTCTAAATGCTTATTTTGTGTATTTTGAACAGATTCTTTTTCTTTTATAATTAACAATTCTAATCCTAATTTCTTTTGTTTGTATAAAAAGTAAAAAATACATTAATGTAAGTTATAAATTATTGCACATAAAAGATTTTATTAATTCTTTTTATCTTGTACTTTTCATATATTGAATAGGTTATAAAATTTTCATGAATAATTCATTTCAATCACAATTTTATCCTGTATGTTTTTTTTTTAGGTGAAGAAGATATTGATGAACTCCTGCTTATCTTGTAGAAAACCTTTGCTGTAGAATTCAATGCCTGGAATTCTTCATCTGTGTTTTAGTCTTTTTAGTCCTGTATTATGCAAGATGTGGACTTATCAGCAGCTTAGTTGCTATGGCTCAAGAATTCTTACCACTTTGTGATGTTTTATTCAACATCATTTCACTTGCTTCATATTTTTGTGATATAGTTTTTGATGTTGTGACTATTTATACTCTTTATGTTACAGGTCAAGTAGCATGGTTTATGCTTTCATTGTCTTGCATTATGTTATCTTTAATCATTAGTCAGTTGTTATCACTGAAGTGGTACTATCATAGAAGTGACGGTAAAGATTTAAAATTATCAATTGTTGCATTTATTCATTTGATTCAGTTTGGAGTACTATGGAGATATTTTAAACTTTTTCTGCCCGTTGATCTGAATGTAGTTAAGAACGAAGTACGAGACCTATGTATGTTAAGGTTAATTCATGCATTTTGTGAAGCAGCTCCTATGCTGCTTATTCAATTGTATCTAATATGGCTTAAACCATCATCTTTGGAAGTGACTGATTTGAATTTAGTATCAACAGTTTTATCTCTTTTTAGTGTGTGTTGGTCACTAGCATCTTTTAGTAAAAATGTGCGCCGTCGTAACATTCATAAGCTTGTTTTAACATGGCTTGGTGTAATATTTCAATTCTTTTGGAGATTAGGAACTGTTTCATCCCGTGTTGTTGTCCTTACTGTGTATGCTACTTTATATCATTATTGGGTATTTTTAGTGATATCTTTACATTGGCTTACAATGTTTCTTTGGTTGATTTCTCCAAAGAATGTATTTCATGGAGAATCAATTTCAGTTAAAAAGAAAACAATTTACTCCATGTTGATTGCTTTTGTTTATATATTTTGTTACATAAATTTACAAGAAATCAATAGCCGTCAAAAAATGATGGCCTTTTATGTTACAATGTTTTTAGAAAACTCTTTATTAATGGCTGTATTTCTGTTTTTAAAAGGACAAGCTGTATGGTTTCATAATATATCTCTTATTGTGGCTTGGGGTGGATTTTTTTTAGGTATAGCATTTATGATTTTGTACTATCGATTTTTTCATATTCAACATCTGAAGCATAGCTTAGCCTCTCAAGGGGATGTTGAATCACATTGCGCTGATTGCATTGCTGATAATTGTGAAACTCACAATATTAAGTTAAATGCCTTGTCTGATAGTGATGGCAAAGTAAATGGTAAAAAGATTGTTTCTACAGCACCGTTTTCAAAATCTCAGAATCCTGTGATTTTTCAACCTTCAAATGGACATTTTCAAAATGGAATGGTCTCTGGAATACCTGGAGTATTTAACTGTAGATTAAATCCAGCATTTAAAAGAAAAAAGAAAAAACCATCTAGTTTTGTTCCCCCTCCTGCACCTGTGTCATCTCTGAATAATGGAGGGAAAACCTTAAATCCATTTTGGAAAAGATTACCCCCCAAATCTTATAGTAGTGACCATGAAAGCAGTGTAGGATCTCGTGTAAATATTCAACAAAAGCTTCAAGAAAAAAAACAACAGCAACTGCAAGAGTTGAAAGAAATCGAAGAAGAAATAAAACAGGGAAAGCTTAAAGGACCACATCCAATGGAAATAAGTGATCAAGATACTCTTCATCAACCTATTCCTCATTCCAAAAAGCAGCCTTGGGTCAGACCTGAATCTCCTGCTGCTCGTTTACCATTATATCATTCTTTAATAGGACCACACATTTTAAATGGAATCAGACCAAAAACAAAGCAAAGGTCACAAACTCCAGAAATATTGTTAGTACCAGAAACTTTGGATAGTTCTATGATGTATTGTGATTATCAAGAGTCTAGAAATTCATATTTAGCTTCTCCACCTCATGTAGTTTATCCAAGAAGTTCTGATGTTTCCAGCAACAGTAATATGTCAGCTGCTTCAAAAACCAAAATCTATCCACGTTCTCGAAATTTGGGCACTGTTCGAGAAACTCCCTCTTGTAGATGTCCTCCACCAGATGTCTCTGTTGGTGTTATGTACAAATCACACAATGTGCCTTCAGATCTTGATAGCCAAATATCTCTTCCACGATCTTACACTTTGCCGAGGGAATTCAGGTATTATCGTAGGCCTAAACCTCGAAAACCTGTTCGAACAGAGCATTTTGTGCCTTCTAACAATTCTAGTGATGGTGACGTGGATTCTGCTGATGATAATGAGACATATGTGCCTTTTCCAAATCATCGTGTTGGAGGTCAGATTCGTTTGAGACCATACCAACCTTATAGAGCTTGTGTTGCAGTATCTGGGCAGTTGCATGAAACTAAGTTGTGAGTGTGGAATCAAAATTTACAATTGTTGTATAATTTTTTGTAAAGAAAAACTAAGAGCTGTAATATTTGTATACCAGTATTTAAGTTGTATATATGTATAAAAGGTTTTATATTAAATATTTTTATAGTTATTGTTGATATTTGTGTTTTTAATCTTTGTCATATTTATTTTCAAACTGAAGATATATTTTAAATAAAATTTTACTTAAAATTTGTTTAGTTTTGAATTACATCAATGTCTGTTTGTGGTTACTAGTGTTACTATTTATATAATAGAAGAAATGAATCTAAATTGAGGCTATATTTCATAAAATGCAATTGTACCACCACCACTTTCATGTCAAAATATCTGTCAAATGTTATTTTGCTATGCAGATTTAATAGATAAAGTTGTAAAATTCATATTTTTCAATACAATTTTTAACTTTGTAATTGTGTTATTATTTTAGCTTCATAAAAGTTGTTATATATCTGTTTTTTTAAACTCAGTATCAGAGTAAAATTATTGGTTGTATGAAATGACATTCACAATATAAACATATTTGTGTTTTATCAGTAGTCTAATTTTTGTGATATTCACAATTATGGTTAAAAAGTAAATATATGAAGAAATATTAAAAAAAAAGTTTTATGTGTATTCTTTTCCTGACAGTGTTCTGTAATGTGTTGCATCTTTTTTTGCTACTTTGATGCACAAAATATACATTCTTTAGTATGCCTTCATATTATTGTAATCCTTAAACTTGGAAATTTGTTTGAACACAACATTTTGTGCCTTCTAACTCTCCCATGTCAAAAAAATTTGCTAATGCATCGAAGCTATATTTTTTTTGGTTATCAGTTTTTGATGTGCAACTCGTATCGATAAAAGTCTTTGCCTTTCGATAAGGCTCTTGGAAAATGTAACCATGTGTTTTTTGCTCTGATGAATTTACCTCTCTTTAACTACATGAAAACAGAATTACTTCATTATTTTCGAAGTTAAATTTTAAAATAGATCTGCAATAGATTTCCTTATGTTATACTGTTTTGGAAAAGGGTAAACAGACTGTATTAAAAGTTATGAAACAAATCTTATTAGATCGTAAGATGTCAGGACTAGGAACTTGTTTATTTTTATTGATTGACTACATCAAATCATGTGCTAGGTATTCTTTGAGTTGTTTAAATCTCTCCCCACTTCATATAGTGACTTAGATGCCCTATTGGATTTGAAAGATCAGCTATGTTATTACTACACAAGGGAATTTGTTCACTATAAAGGGCTTGGAACATTCATCCAAGTCTGGGAAATAATTACTGCTGATAAATTTCTTTTTAATGATATTAAGCTGGCTATATTCAGTTCTGAAGATTGAATACAGACCCCCCCCTACCCCAAAGGCACTTGATTTTTTTCAGATTGATTATAATTCTATGTATATAATACGTAAAATTTAATTTATTAATTAATGCGAATTACTTATTCAATTAGTTTTTTACTGTATTTTGTTCCCGAAAATCAAAATCAAAAGGAGCATGATACAAGAATGGTGAACTTTTGACCCCGGACCCCTCCCTCGAAAAATTTTTGTTGTCCTGGTATCTTTCTTTAAACATTTTTAGCATTTGTTTTGATTAATTTAATCGAATGTTAGGTTATCTTGTGTAACATACTGTTACCATATATATTATTATACTTTCTATAAATGTAAATAGCTATTTAAGAAATCTATCGGACATCTTTTTTAAGCTGTATTGTAATAAAAGAAAGGCATTAAAAATATATGTAGATATAGACTATAATCTGAGACGAGGTGCATTTGTCATCAATAATAAGTATCTGGCATAATTAAAGTTGGAATTCTGTTAAGAATTGTTCGTTTATATTTTTGGTTTCCGGTCGGTTAATACTACTGCTTAAGTTTTTCATAAAATAATTCTCAATATATTACTGGGAATTGTAGAAATTCCATTTGGTGAAGCTCGCAACTCTTAACATGAGCCACAACTTCTCGCGCGCGACCACCTTTCTGAACAGAACTTGCATATAATTTGCAACTATAGTATGGTTTACTGAACTTCAGATTTAAGGAAAGAATACGGTGCTTTGATTTGATTTGAGTGGAGTTTTATGGCACAAGAGCCGAATTCGGCCATACTGCGCCAAACATTTGTTTAAAAAACCATTTTAAGAAAATATACATGGACAATACAAATTACATATAAATAAAATTTATACATGTGCATGCTTGCATGCACATATATAAAAATGAAAGTTAAAACATTTTAAAAAGTCAAATCAATTGTAAAAATCCAATTTTTAAAAGGAAGGCAAATAGATTTTGGTGGGGAGACTCCCCCACCAAGTCAGATAAGGTTAAAACAGATGTATGAAAAAAGGTGATGCGATGATGGTTAAAAACGGGACAGTCTTAAAATGTGATAAACGGAATATGGGACTTTACACGAGGGACATTCTGGGGCATTTTCACCAACAGAAGGTGCCTATGAGTAAAACGAGTATGACCAATGCGAAAGAATACGGTGCGTGTTCTTTTCAAAAATCAAAAATGTAATAAACTTTATAAATTTATAAGCATCCAGAGGATTTCGTGTCCAATTTTTAAAATTTTAATGTAACTTTGAAAATTCATTCATTCTTCAGGTAAGAAAACATAGCAAGTACATTTAATATAAGTTGCCATGGCTTACAATTTGATACTTTGTTGATGCCACTCTAAAGCAATGAGCAGCTATTGGCGGAATGCCTTCAGCCAAAGAGCTCAGAGCCACAAGCCACTCCCCAGGGAAAAAAATCACCCCCGCACGCAACCTTCCCTGAGGGAATTTTTTTAACGTAAGTCCGCCGCGACAAATTTAAATAGAACTTGTTTTACTGGAATTACCAAGTTTCTTCATTGAGTTAAGATTAAAACAGAACGTGTGTAACAAATTATATAGTTTCTTATTGCATTACTCGCAGTATATACATATAAAGCTAAAAAATGTTTCGAAGTCATTTGCATAGAGAATATAAGAAACTAAGATGTTAGCTTTACATCTTCAATTAACTAACCAGGAAAGAGAATTCTGTGCACTAAATGGATTTAAAAGAAAATAGGAGCAGAAAAAAAATTGAACTTTATTGATGATTTTTTGATTTTTTAAATACAAGATGACAATTCAAATATCCATTTGAATTTAACTAAAGAGCTAAACCTTAATCTGCGCTATATATCGGTGTGCTCAGTAAGGTGAAAAATTTTGTGAAGTGCAATGGAATGCACAGTGATTCGCATCCCCAAAGACATGGGATTAATTATTTTAATTTAAATCTGTCTGGAAAACTGGAACGGAAACTGGCCATGGTTATCTAAAAACTGAATAGTATGAGGGTTAATATTAGGAATTGATAAGTATTTTTTAACCCGAAGGCCGGTGTTCAAATGTAGATAGTCCAAAAACTTTCCTGTCTACTATAAATTTTATTGAATGCAAGTCAGGAGCACACACGCATACCTCTTCATCGGAAGTTGCCAGTTTGCATAGTAATCTGCAATGTTGTTAAAATTTTCATTGTATGCTTTGAAACTGAAAAGGTTAAAATATATAGATTAAAACTCTTTATATTAGGTTTAAATTGAAAGATTTGTTCGTTAAACTGGAGTTGGGATATTGAAGATTTAAATAGAAATTTTAACATTAGTCTAACGACAGATACTGCACAGAAAGCTACGAATGATGGACAAAGCAATTTTGACCAGAAGCAATTGAGCAGGAAGATCCTCCACTCCCCAAACTTCCATATCCCGGACTTAGAGTGTACAAAAAAGTTCCTCGGCCCATCTTCAGTGGCATCAACACTACCCACGACTCAACAAAGCCGGTCGCGATGCTGCGGCCACAACTTGTCCGTCAAAATAGGAATTAGAGTAAAGCTGTGCCAGAAGTAGAGAATATAGGCGATTTTTCCCCTTTAAGAACAGTTGGAAACTAAATTCTGAATATTTCACGAGGAGGCAAAAGAGATACATATTAAAAATATCCAAAATCGCATATTGTCATGTTTTAAAAATGAAAATATTACTCTTAGGAAAACTCGTTAATTTAAAACTAATCGTTTGCTTATAAGATTAATACAGAAAAATAGATTTTCCCCAGAAGATTTTTTTTAAAAAAGGCCAATATTGTGGTTGAGGAGTTCTTATTTTTTTTTTTTTAGAACAGTTATTTTCTATTGGTATGCCTCAAGAGATTTGCGGTCTGCATTGATTTCATATTGAACTATTACATACTAGTGAGCAAGTGACAAAAATGACACTTCCGCTGATACCTCTATTAGATTCAATGCTACGAGGATTTATGCTGCAAGAAAATTTTAACCTCGAATTAAAATTTTTTTTTTTTTAAAGACAATTTTAAGGTCAAAGTGCAACAAAATTAGATCATGACTACAAGCTACCGCGGTCATGTTTCGATTTAAAAGCTTACTATTCCGAATGTGTACAGCTCGGAATATTTTTCGCAGCAATGCTTAAAATACTCTAATTTTGTTCTATAAAATTAGTACAAACTGAAAGTTAATTGTGTAATTTCTTTCATTTGTTGAATTTTACTCAAAAAATTCCGGCAAGAGTTGGTTAGGAAACATTGAATCGAGCTTTACATGCGCATAAATATTCACGAACAATCGTAAATGAGATTCTTAAATTCTGCCATTCCTATCAACTAGAAAATTTACAATGTTACAAGAGGGACTAGATTACGCAAACATTCGGAATACTCATCGGATTCCCTTATTTCAAAATTATAGTTTATAGTGCAGGATTTTAAGTTAAAAGCCTTCCGAGTTTTAAGGAATCCCAAACTTTAAAAATTTAATATGTAATTTAATGTCAGATGATTGACAGTTCAATTCTTAAAACAAAATGAAGACGAAAAACTAAATATGGTTATAAAGAGTAAATAGTATAAATGTTTGTCATGAGAACTATCTCCGGAAGAGTCCACTAGGTTCAGGATTTGACCCAACTCTTACGAACGTGGAACTGTTCATATACGGTGGGGAGGGGTGTCAAGAAAGTTTCATGCTACAAGTCTAGTTGTATAAGCTTCAATTTCAAAGTTATATCGGTCCAATTATCGTGGTGTGAAGAAATGACAATTTTGTGTGGAATGATTATATAAACAGTTGAAATTCTCGATTTCCGAGTGTAATAAGATTCGAATAAACTTGGAAGCTTTAGTTTCCGAGACTATTCTTATCAGATCACTAGCAAGATAATGGGAATTAAAAAAAATATCATAGTTGACATCTTTTAAGCCCATAGTATATACCAGAATTAATCTAGTTAAATTTTAAAAGTTCGAGATTTTTACGATTAAAATAGGTTTTAACATATAGAAGTATTTTAAGCTGTATGCCAACTGGGTAAACTAGTTTAATTTGACCAAACGGGATGAGAAATAACTTTGATATTTTTTTAAAACTAAAAGTTCGGTTGGTATATTCTCATCTGTATGAGAACCGATGCAGATTAGTTTCATCGGCGTGAAAAGCTTTATATCCACGGAATTCTAATCGTACTGTTTTAGAGATTAGTTTGAACTGCTGAAACTAAACTGGAGTTTGTAGAGTTTCCAATTCAACTACAGGTAGGCTTTGTTACGCACCTCGCGATTGAGGCATGGTTAAAGGAAGAGATGGACATACGAATTGGTATGGATTAACTTACATTTCAAGTCTGGTTTTTGTTGAATTAGGATCCAAATCCTAGGCTCAGCAGCTTAAAAGAGAAACGAAGTAATATTGCTTTCAATAACGAAACTACCACTCAATGCAATGAAGCACTACATTCTAAAAAGTTTATTTCTCTTCAAGAGCATTACAGTTCGTTGCTTAATAATGATTAGTTTTAACAGTGTCAGAATCTTTCACTTTATAGATTTCTTCGCTTTCAGGTTCAATAAAATCCAATTTATCTCCAAATCCCTTAGTTGGCTTAGGAAAAAATTTCACTGGTTTGGGAACAAACTTATGAGACTTCTTGATGTCACTGTAAAAGAAATACATCAGGATTATCTAAACTTAATGTTATTCATCAACCGACAGATCGATTCCTTCTACTTTGCAGGAAGAGTTCAGAATTGGCAATAATTTATAACCCTAAGCGAGAGTAAGCAGCATTTAAAACTACAGTGTTATTGTGAACTATTCGATTCCAAATTTGAGCTATTCATTTTTCAACTTTTGAAAGCAATTTTGCCAAGTAACTGACCGAAGCCGCATTTGTGATATGGAAATGTCTTCGACTAGACATACAAATGGCTACAATAGCCCCATTTTATTTGTGGGCATATTTTCCTGTCCCAATATATTAGAAGGCTCAATGCAATTTGGATACTTGAATTTGTTATACAAAATATATCCAAAAACGTAAAGCCGATAGTTTCCGTCTCCTGTTTACAATATAAATTCAATCAAAGTTGACTATTTGCGACATTAGAGATTAAGTTGCCGTTAGACGACTAAATCCTTAATTACGACAAAACCTGCTCGAGTTTAAAGACTTTAAATTAAAGCACGAATAGACACTTTTAATTCAAAGGAATGAATTTTGTAGAGACGAAAGTTACTGAAAGCTCGTTCTCTCCGTCACCATTTTATGCAGTACTAATTTATAAATTTAGCGTTAAAAAATAAAGCATAAACTTACGGAACTTTAACCACCATTGGAGTTTTCATATAGCTTGTTGTGACGTAGGGTACCTTAATCGGAACGTAATAAGGCTTGGGAACTTTAATTATTTTCTTAACTGGAACAGGAATAAATTTTGGAACCTAAAACAGATTTATAGTTAAGCGCTTCAAAACTATTTAACATATACATAAGTTTAAATTTAGCAATGGTCCAAATAAAAGCCATCTTTACTTTTGAAGGCAAATGAGAAACATGTTCGTGATTCAAAAGACTCATGAAATAAACGCAATAAAGATACGTTGAGTTTTAACATGTAGTGTCGAATCTAGTCCAATTATAAGAGACTATTCTTACATACAAATAAACCCAACACTCAGAATTATAAAATCTATTTAAGGAGTTTAACTTTAAAAAGTTAAAACTGCCCGCCCCTTCCCTTGCTTCGCATTAGAACTGCACTGGTGAAGACGCTTTAAGATACAAGTAGTTTCATTAAAAGAGCAAATAAAACCCCAAACCCGGCCAAGATATCAGATACGAGAAAAATAAGCACAACCCGCCCCCTAAATAAAGAAACTGGTCACTTGTCCAGCTCGGAGGCTGACCGACACTCGGTCAGACAAGGAAAAATATGTCCAATAGGATGCATGATCACCTCTTAGCTATGCAATTCTCGAATCTATATTTCATACCATTTGCCCATGTGTTACCTTCCCTTTCAGGACCTTGAGCTCTTCGATAGTCTTTGGAGCCAATCTTTGAGCCGTGATTGAGCGTCCAAAGACGTCTCATACGTGTCCGATGGATTTAAGCTTGCAAGACATCGTAAGCCACCCCAGTCATTGAATATCCTCCATTTAAAGGTATTTGCCAACCGAGTCCTGTGTGGGCATACGTTGTGATACAAAGAGATGAAATTTGGTACAAGTGCTCCGCAAAATTCCAATATGGGTCACTGTAACGCTGACCCGTCAGAGTATTTAACACATGAAGGTCGGCATGCCCGTCTGCTAAGATGCCCAGACCATCAGACCACCGCGATCTCTTTCACTAGAGTTAGATGGCCGATATCGATTCCCGGATTCTCTAGCCGCTGTCCAGATTGAATTGCAACTAGTCACTGAAGAGAACCCGTCTCCAATCATCCTCTGGCCAAGACATTCGTTCCGTCACCGGCTAGATGGTCCTTTGTGGTGCACAGTCAGATGCAGATTACAGGCCACCTGCATCAAATCTCTGGCAACTGTTATTCGCGAAGTGGATGTTCCGTTGAATTATACAAATTTAGAGACAATTGCGTTACAATCTGATCAAGCCCTTTTGGCTACAAGTCTAGAGTGGCAAATGTCACTTTGACCAGGTCGGTGGACCACCGTTCCCGTCTCTGAATCATTTCTGCAAAGCTGACTACATTTCTTTAAACCCTTTCAGCAGATAGCCCGGGACTGACACGCCTCGATTCTTCCAACTATCCGCCATCTTAAGGCATGGTGTAGACGATTGCGATTGCCATTTTAACGATGGGTAGACATAAATTAAAAACCAGGATTGGGCTAAGCTACGCTGTTTTAAAACACCTTTACGCTAGAAGCTTCAGCGAGAAAGTGAGTCATCTCTACAAAAACGCGATCACAGACCACTGCGTGGCAGAACTTTCCGCGAGGAGCTTAACTATCATCGATACCTTATTTCCGTTTCGGCATTAATTTCAAGCTAAATAAACGTTCCCTTAATTGTTTCACGAGTGGTCGACGGCTCGCCAGTTGAACCAAATTTTTGAATAGAATGAGAATATCCAAATTTGTATCCTCATTCTTCAGACATAGTCTACGGTACTATTACTGGGTATATGGCTCGCGAAGCGAGCCTCCATATCTAACAAGTAGATTTAGAGAGACTGAAAGTTATCATGCTAGGGAGTCTATAGCTTCCGATTGGTCGAGCCAATCGTTCGGAAACTTCAGACATATCATAGAGCTCCGAATTCAAGTGCTTACTCATTACCTTGGAATAGGGCATTAGTAACGAACATCAGAAATGTTTGTTTATAATATATCGAGGACTGCATATAGTTTAGTTCCAATTGAAGTAAATAGCCGTTAACAAAGTTGATGTCTGCTACATTTGATGCAAACAAGATAATTACCTTTTTCTTAATGGGAATAGGAATGTATTTAGCGTAAGGTACAGGTTTGGGAACTGGTACTTTATAAAATTTTGGTACTGGATAAGGAATTCCTAAAGGAATAGGTTTCTTGACAGCGACAAACTTTGGTACTGGGATGGGCTTGGGAATCTTGACAATTTTAGGAATGATCTTTTTCACTGGAACTTTAAAAGGAACTGGAATGATCTTCGGAACTGGTATGGCCTTCTTCACAGGATAAAACTTCGGAATCATAACCTTCTTCGGAACTGGAACTTTATGGAATACAGGTACTGGTTTTTCGATTACGTGAACAATTGGCTTCAGCGCATAAACTTTTTGTTTTACTTTCAGAGCTTGAACTTTTTTCACCTTCGGCACCAATATTTTAGCACCAACGGCTTTCTTCACGGCAACCCTAAGACAAAATAAGTATTTTATGAATTGGACACAAGACAATACGAGACAATAATCAAGATGCAAACTCAAGAATGTTTATCGCATATTTCGTAATATCTTTTAAACACTTCGTCTAATATTTCAGCCCTGCATATTATCTACATACAAAGATAAGACTAGTCATGAGATTCGAAACCGAGTATTAGACCTACAGACTTGAAAATTGAAAAATACTTTTTTTTTGATAAATATAAATCCGCCAACAGGTTTTGCGAACCTTCTCTTGGCTCTCTAAAGACGCTGAAGGCATATGGAGAGCAAAACATAATTATACTTCCGTTTTCGAAATTCAAGTTCTTTTAAGAGTAATACTTTCCCGTATAAGCCAAATACTAATATGGTAGGACTTTGAAGATAATTTAAAAGCAGTTGTGAAATATCGAGCGGGGAACCGATGGTTTATATAAAGCTTACCCCATCGATACGATTATAGAAAGCTTTAAATCATAAAACTGAGACTAGAATTTGATAGCTAAACAGCGCGTTGACCAATCTAATCCGATGATTGATACACATTTTGATGTATTTACGAACTATGCTACCATAAAATTGGAATCAATGAAACCTTACGACTGTTCCGTCTTTTTTTTTATACGAGTATCTTAGTGAAAAAAAGACAGCAGTAAAAGGAGTTTATAATTGGATCAAATATATCCAGCTAGATTTCTGACGTAAACACAAAGTTTTACAAAACTATATCTTAAAGCATTAAGTGGTCAGAATAGTAGCAAAAGTACACTGCTTAACCTTTAAATTCAGTGACAACAGTATCAGTTAACCGTCAACATTCCGATACTAATGTTTCTGAAAGTTATTCGAGAATAAGCACTAGCGATACGTTTCGAGTCTTTTAGGACCATCCGAGGCTTCCTCTATTTTTCGGATCGCAAATAAAGCGCACGGGTTGGAAATACGATTAGTGCAATACCATTCATACATGTAATCGCATCAAGTTGAGTTACAATCGCATGTTCAAGTTCTTACAAGTCGGTCATCGAGTCAATTATTTGAGAGAGCTGCTATATTCCGAGGAATGAGAATCAAATAAAGCCGGGTTAGATTTGCACACATAATTTAAACTTACTTTTTCAAAGGCAACGCTTTAGCTTTTAGTAATTTGCCTGTTCCAGGAATTGGCTTTAATAAAGGTACATGATGGGATGGTTTACCAAAGGGCTCTTCGATTTCTACACCCGTACTTTTAGGTTGCTTTAGAATCTTTAGAGGGTCAGTTAAGGAATCTTGTATACTCTTGAATCCCGACTTAGAATCATCATCTTTAGATGCCGCACCATACAGCAAGGGTTCATTTTTTACCAAGGTTTCTAAAATATCAGCTGGGAGAGATTCCAGGAGTCCTGCCTGCTCTCCATAGATTAGAGGAAATAGCAGACTCAATAGAGCAGCAACAATCACTGAAGAAATATTCCTACAAAATTAAGCGTACAAATTTAGAATTCAAGCATGTTGCGAGTTATAACATTTATATTGACAGTTAAAGAGAAACTTAATATGTATTGAGCAAGTGGAGACCCCCGAAAATGTTTGCTTGAAGGTCACCAGAACGAGTTTAAGGTAAACATTGAAATCAAAGTCCGTGTTCTACATTGTGTTAAAAGATATTGACAACTCACAAGATTGAAATTAAAAAGCTAAAAATAGACAATACATTATCCATGGAGTTTACAGAAACTAACGATGCAAGAAAAGGCATCTTTTCTTTGTACATCTTCAACGAAATATTTACGAATTTTTTTTTTAATGTAAATATATTTAAAATCATACGATAAGGCATGAAAGACAAAGCGAAGTTATCTTATGCTACCAAGTACAGATATTTATTTAAGGCAGTAGATTTTAACCTTCAGATCAAGATTTTTTTTTTTTTTTCATATGGAGAGATAAGGTTTATTTCGTATGCTTTTTAAATTCCGTAAAAATATTTTTAGACTAAACACTACTCACCCTCCACTCCAAGTACTCATCTTGAAAGTACCAGCTAATGTGGACAGTAACAAGCACTATTTAAAGTATATAATGTGAAACAATCGAATACAATTATTGTTGTATTGCGTTAGAGAGATAATAGAAACTCAGTAGGATCGTGGCGTAATTCGAAAATTAATTCGCCCTTGCGGCACTTTAAGTTACTAGTGTTGAACAGCTTTAATTTTTAAGCATTGAAATTACATCAATTTCTTTTAAATAACAGTTATTTTAACTAATTACATTTAATAAATTCATATATAAGCTCAAAAGAAACATTATATGTTACTAAAGAGTATAAAATCTAATGTTATTGAATAATGTTTGTGGAAATATCGTTCATACGGAGCTTTGTTCAAAGAAAGAAGTATTAGTAATCATGGTTCTTAGTAGTCACTTTTAGTTCATGAGTTGATTATACGAAAGGACGTCGCGCTTGAAAAATGAAGAGATGCTGCTCATGAAATCGAAGTATTCCAAAGAGAGCGAGTGTTTATTAACGTCAAATTTAAAGCAACACGAAGGCCATTAGGGACGAACCTTGTACAAACAAACCAAGGTCAAGTGACGAGGACGACACTAATTTGGCATCCCGCTCTCCAAACTTCTACACCATATTGTGACTTGTGTTGCCGGTTAGTCATGGTTACAACCGGCGTTATCGAGTCATAAGTTCGAGTTCTGATGCCACTGAAGACACGGTGGGTAAAGGGGCTGATTAGAGTTTTATTTGTTTTGGCTCAAACGTAAAGATGCTACGTAAGGGCTATTGCCAACGGATCTCAACTTTGAACCTCGGTCAAGTGACGAGGACTACATTTGAACTGGCACCCCTCTCCAAACTACTACATCACTCTATAGAGATTTAACATGCATCATCCCCTCTGCACGGTGGGTCTTCAGTGGCTCCAGAACTCGAACCTGCAGCACGCTGGCTACGAACCATAGCCACTAGGCTTCTGAGGCCGCAGTGTGGTGAGGAAATTTGGAGATTGGAGTTCCAGCTCAGGTGTCATCCTCGTCACTTGACTTTTGTTCAAAAAATTATGAGGTCCATTGTCAATATCCCTCGTGTTATTTCTCATGTGACAAGTCGAAAAACATTCATTCTCTAAGGGACATTTATATTTTATGAACAGCATCTTTTCTTTTTTGAAGCACGTCCTTTCACAAAATCAATTCAAGTGCTAATGATGTGACTAAAATATTACCATTCTTTAAGCTTGGGACCTTTATGAATTCCCGTTCGTTTTTTAACAGTATATTATATTTTCAGGGTCTATTTTCCCTCCGATTCATCTAACAATCAAAAGACTGCGTAGAAAATTTCAAATTTTGTAAAGACATAAAAACTACAACGAAAATCGTTTAACACGAAACTGAGGGGGACTGAAATACTTGTTAGTGTTAAGAAATATTGCATAAAAAAAAGAAGTTTATTAGAGAAAATATTTTATGAACACATATATATGTATATATGCATGTATTTATATGAATCAAAGAAGCAAAAACATTCACAAGAACTTCAATGAAATTTAATACAAAATTTACATTCTTTTGAAAAACTAAAGATTTATTGAGTTTTTGGAAAATGTGTAATCCGATATTTTTCTTAGTTTGGTCTTTTATAGAATTAAGGTGACTGCATACCTTGAAAAAATGTCGTTTTTCGTCTACACAAGGCATTTTTTTTTATTTCAAAATCTTATAGTTTGAACATTTTTCTTTTCAAAACGGTTTTTCTTTTTCCTTTACGCGAAATAGAAATAAAGTTATGGTAATTTAAAAAAAAAACATCACTCTATGGAAACGGGCAGTAAGATAAAACTTTAAATTAGTTTGTCTCAAAATTATGTTTTCGAAAGAAACTCTTTACCAGATACACGATATCTTAAGAACCAAACCAGCTAACGTTTTGAAATTTTGTGGGAATGTTTATTATAGTATTTTTCATAAAGTGTGTGTGTGTGTGTGGACCATAAGTTTTGTTGTAAGTTAAATATTTTTTCATTTAGGGTAGTTTTTATAAAGGAAAAAAACTTTAAAAATATTAAAATTTTCATATTATTATGTATAATTGTCATTTTTTTTGTCTACTCTATTAAAATCCGAAGGTAAACAAGCGCATCTATGTAGGTATAGGGTGCTTTTTTTAGAGGTATAGAACTTTAAATTGCAATAAAACAACGATGTATTATTCCATTGACATGAATTTTTTTTATTCGAAAGATAATCTTGTGACATTACTTTTAAATATGATCAAGCAAGGTGTAGATTCGTCGAATGGGCCCAAAACGAGATTGCCGTTGTTCCCGATTTTCATAAGCAAATTTTGTTTAGCGATGAAGCGCACTTCTGGTTGAATGGCTACGTCAACAAACAAAACTGCCGCATTTGGAGTGAAGCTAATCCACAAGTGTATGTCGAAACACCGTTACATCCAGAAAAACTGACTGTTTGGTGCGCATTATGGGCTGGTGGAATCATTGGTCCGTACTTCTTCAAAAACGATGAAGGCCACAACGTTACAGTCAATGGTGATCGGTATAGAGCCATGATTACTAACTTTTTCATTCCTGAATTGAACAATCATGATGTCCAGGAGCTGTGGTTCCAACAAGACGGCGCAACATGTCACACAGCTCGTGCCACAATCGATTTATTGAAAGACATGTTTGGTGACCGCCTAATTTCACGTTTTGAACCTGTGAATTGGCCTCCAAGATCTTGTGATTTAACACCGCTTGACTATTTTCTGTGGGGCTATGTAAAGTCATTGGTCTATGCGGATAAGCCACAAACGCTTGACCATTTGGAAGACAACATTCGCCGTGTTATTGCCGATATACGGCCACAAATGTTGGAAAAAGTCATCGAAAATTGGACGTCCAGATTGGACTACATCCGAGCCAGCCGTGGCAGTCCTATGCCAGAAATCATATTTAAAATGTAATGCCACAAGATTATCTTTCGAATAAAAAAAATTCATGTCAATCGAATAATACATCGTTGTTTTATTGCAATTTAAAGTTTTATACCTCTAAAAAAACACCCTTTATATAGGAATGCGTCCCTATTTTCTCAAGAACCACAAGACACAGAAACTAGCAGAAGGTATCAAAATTTCGGGAATGATTCGAGAAATCCGTTTTGACCAATTTTATTCCGGTATTCCAATTAGTTAAAAATATATTAATTAAAAACCTTAAGACGCTATAAAATGCATCGTGGCACCATCTGCAGAGAATATTGGAAAAAAATTCTGTTTTTACAAAACAAGGAAACTTTGTATATAAATAAATTTATTTAAGTTTGAAAGCATTAATTAATCGTCTATTATTTTGGATCAAAATACATTTTAGAGACATTTTTTACTCTTAGTATCAGAATCGTTTTCTTTTTATTGCTTCACATTAATAATTTTTTAATTCTAACTCACGACCGCGTTAAGACCTTAAAACATCGGATAGATAATTTTAAATTTTTTTTAGTGGAATGTGAAAAATGTTAAAATTAAATCGGTTATTTTTTAATTGGGTTTTTAGTACATGTATATAAATATATATATCTAGACTTTCCCCCATACTGTTTTTTTCTAACCTATATATATATATATATTTATATGTTTAATCAAACATTGAAACGTTCAGAAAAAAAAACAATCGTTTCAATAACTATCTGTAAATTTTTCTTTTATTTATTACTTATAGAAATTTGAAATTTATAAATATATATATGTTTTTTAAAAGGATTATTTCTATTTTTTTCATTACTAAAGGAATTCTTAGTTAATTAAAAAATACATCGTCTATTATTTTGGATCAAAATACATTTTAGAGACATTTTAAGTTTACTATATGTAACGATTTATTGATTCATGAAAATCTGAAATCTATTTTATTATTTTAGATTCTTTGAAACTAACTATTATTAAAAAAATGATGCACGTTTTTTGTTTTACTCTTAGCATCAGAATCGTTTTCTATTTATTGCTTCACATTAATAATTTTTTAATTCTAACGCAATATTTTTTTTATAAGTTATACATCAAAATTTGAAGCTATATATTATCTGTGAGAAGAAGGGAAGATAAAACAATAATTTTACACACTAAAAAAACCGTGTTCGCGCTATAGAGAGGGGAAAGAAACCTGTCTTAAATCAGAAATAAGTGGAATAGAACAAATTTCGGAAAAGGGAAATTTTTTGACATGATTTTAGAAATCCCTCACATTGTGCGCGTACAAACACACACACAGAAATGCTGGTGTCATGAGGAAAAGAGAGAAAGCCAGAGCAACGCTGGGCTAAGAGGTGGAGGGGGTGGGGTGGAAGTCATTTTGAAAATAAGCATTAGAAATTCTGATTTTGTGAAAGAAAGGGAAAATTTATATAAAAGTAGAAATATAGCCCGTGCAACGCCGGGCCATGCAGCTAGTATTTTAATATTTCTCTTAGATTCTGGCTCATTTTGAAGAGCACCATAATATGTATACTGTGTATAAAGAAAATTATGTGATAACTGTATTAGACATTTTTATACAGTGTTACCCGTTTTAGTAAAAATTTCGTAAAATTTCCTTGAAGACAATCAATTTTTCTAAAAGTACAATATTTATTTAAAACTTTTTATGTATTTTTACATATTTTTTTAAAATTTTTCTTCCTAAAAACACTGTTTGTTTCAAAAATTTGTTTTTAGAAAAAAATTGGGTCCGAAAGTAGGCAGTCACTTTAAATGGTTAATAAATTGTTCGATGTAATTCATTTTGTTATTAATTTCACCATTGGAATTCTGCGTCTAAATAATTGCGCCTACTTTTCATGATGTTCCTCACTTCGGATGACGTGGGAACAGGAGCTGTGTTACTCATTTCATTTTCGTCTTCATCATTGATATTTTTTGCATTGAACAAACTCCAAAATTTCTTTGCCTGCCACAATTTGGGGATGTGCACACATTATCATAATCTATTGCAACGAATTTTTCCGACGGTTCAGTAGAACAATCTAATCCGGCTGGTGTTTTACGTATTTTGTTCATTTCCAGAAGGGAAATCCTTTCGTGTTAAGCAATTTTTGTTTTGTGTTAAGAGAAAAATTGCAAGAAAAATATATAGTAATTTGTTGGAACCATTGTACATATATTACTTCGTCTTAAACGTTTTAGCTTTAAAAGTATTTTACTATATATATTTGATCAAAATCACATCTGATAAACTAGATGATTACATTTTGTTAAGCTCATTAGAGCTTCCAAATATTTCTATTAAAACTGAAGGATCATCGAAAAGTAGCACACTGATGATTCCATAGTTGAGACAAAGCTGAAATTTCAGTGAATATTTCTTACAAATGTGTATATATTATAACCTACTATTATCTTTTAATTAAATAATCATGACACCGTTGTTGCATTTATTCCCACTGTTGATCTCTCTATTCTTTAAGCAATTTAATAACAACGCATCGAAACTCTACCCTTATATAGATAGCATTCTTCTATAGAGCTTCTGATCAAAATATACAACAAACAATCATATTACTCGAATGAAATGAAAAGACATCTCAGAACAGTGAATATTTATTGAATAAGGAACATAATACATGGAATAATATAGCAGATTATTTCACCACACACACAATGTATGAACTATCTACAACTCAAAATGACTTAAATGTCCTTGTGGTGTTGTTGGAGAAAAGCACACAACGTTTTCGGCCATGTTCTTGTATCGCAGGTTTTCTGTTTAGAAAAATCCAACGTTAGTAATAAGGAATAATTGGTTATAGAAATGTAGAAAAAGATAATAGAGGAATTCATAGGGGGTATCGGGTGGGATTCCATGAATATAATTGGCAGTATTGGATGTTTGGGGATAGCAGGGATCTTCTATCTACGGAATTCATCTTGATTAATCTAGTTCATTAAAAAGAAATTTTCCAGGTAGCAATTTTTTCTAGGAACTTAGAGTGAGTGTTTGTTAACGTCACGCTAAAAAGCACCATGGGCGCTGTTGGGGATGAACGTCGTAATTCGGAACCATGACAATGACACCAGAGCAGGCACCCTACTCTTCAAACTTTTACACCATGCCAACCGAAAGACTGATCCTCAGCAAATTTAACGTTTATCAGTCCCTTTACACGGAAGGCTTTCAGTGGCATTACGTCGCCAAAACCCCTCGTGTAGCTGAACAGTGTGAGGTTAATATTTAATCACTTACGCCCATATTCACCGCTTACCTGACCGCCGGTTAGAGAAAGGAAACCTGGGTTTCGCGCCGAAAACGCTATTCACCATCGCAAGTTAATAATTTAACTCCGATTCGAGTTAAAAAATCCTGACCCAGGGTAACTGCCGGGTTAGTTTTAACCGCACATGTGCAGTAAGCGATATTTCGAGTGTTTACGTTTTCTTGCCGCAAAATACTATATATATACACTTTTCTTTGTCATTTTCTTTTTTAAATTTAAATAACACTGACGGATCTGTTGTGGTGTTCGCGGATTCACCACTCCGTCAGTGTCATAGAAATGCCGCGTTATTTCAATATACGTTTCATTTTTTTTTTTTGTGCTACTAACAGCATTTTTTCACCTACATTCTATTATATGTAAGTGCGGCTTCATCAAAGCAAACACCAACTCTTTTTCGTACTGCGTAAAATAAATTCTGTTGGCATTCATTTTAAACAGTTAGCGATACTGGAGGTTAAAAACAAGCTGGCACGAGGTGAATGTAGAAATTGTAGCTCCAGCCGAAAGTCAGGGGGTTTATTTCGACCAATGGGAATCGATCAGTAAACCCAGGTTAAGAAACCCTGAGTCAAGTAACTGGAGGTCGAAAAAGAGCTGTGAATTGAAGTTCTAACCTGGAGTTGACTGGAGGTTACTTAACCCCAGGTTTCATCGCTGGGTTAGGTTAGCGGTGAATACGAGCGTTACTCACTCACTCAGGGGCACTAGGACTCGAATTCATGACACTCTCCCTAAGAGTCCATGGCCATTGTCACTAGGTGAGTTATAATGCTCATTCTGCCAGTAATACTGTAATATGACTAATGTAAGAGAGAATACATCAAAACTTGACTAATTTCGTGTTTTTACAGATGCATTTTTTCCTCCCCAGTAGGGCTGGATTTTAACAACTTAGCCTTTGCAGAAACGGCAAATCCCCAAATATGAGAGTCATTTCCTGATGGCACTCTCTAGTGGTGGCCTCGCTGCCAAATTTGTGGACTCTTTAATTTTGTGGCCGTGGTAGCCGAGTGGTATAGGTATCGGATCGTGGTTGGCTTTGTCACGAGTTCGACCCCAGTGCTACTCAAGACCCGCCGTGTAGGGCAGCGATGCACGTCAAATCTGTCGAGAGCTGAATCGTCCTCCCGATGGTGTGGTAGTTAGGATAGGGGGTGCCATCTCAGGTGTCGTCCAACATCACTTGACCATGGTTCAAAATTACGTGGTCCGTCGCCAAAAGCCTTCATGTAGCTAAACAGTGCGACGTTAATATTCACTCACTCGAATAATTTTTTAGTTCAAGCTCTTGTTGGATTCTAAATACTGCCGTGGTTTTAATTTTGCGGAGACTACCAGAGCCAAATTGATATTCAAGGGATCTTTTACGTGCCACATAATCATATGACATGCATGCTTACGATTTTCGCATCCAGAAAATCCATCTTCTCCAGCCGTAGTCGAACCCGCAACCTTAGGCTTACAAAGTAGACACGCTACTTCTAAGCCATCGAAGTCTACTTTTGTAGATATAGTTTTCGAGAATAATACTTTTTCGTAGATTTATTCCGACAAATTCTTTTTACATTGTTGTCCAAATGCATATCCCGCGGTATTCGGATGGTCATGGTCTAACTAGTTTTTATCGAATCTGTCCTGGTGCCAATAAAGATTTGCCGTAAAAAGGGCCTGATGCACGTTAAATTTGTCGAGCTTCAAAATGATTTGCCTGTTTGAGAGGTGAGGTGCCCTTTTAAATGCAGTCTCAAACACAAACAAAATCACGAGGTACGTAAACTAATAGCTCTCAAGCATTTTTAAAGTGTGACGTTGAAAAAATTATCTAATGTATGTAATTTAGGAAGGATTTTGTTTTTACAATACTAATTTGTATGAATCATATTCTATGGAAGAAAGAATACTAAATTTCAGTTTCACTGGTCTTTTTTTAAACTAGCTTTTTATCAGAGATCTATTTTTCATGTGACGGTCATGTATTTCAAAAGCTAAGAATGTGATCAATAAAAATTGTAACATTAGACGCTTATGTACATGGGAAATTTTTTTTTTTTTAATTAACAAAATTGAAGTGTTTTTATATAGTTTTAGAGCGAATTTTTTTTGCAAATACTCGCAGCGCATATCCAGGCACAGAATTAGAAATTGTAAGAATATACGCGAAAGTTAACGAATTTTAATAGTTAAGTGAGTGAAGGAATATTAACGTCG
The DNA here is from genome assembly GCA_019973935.1 of Trichonephila clavipes. Classification (NCBI taxonomy): domain Eukaryota; kingdom Metazoa; phylum Arthropoda; class Arachnida; order Araneae; family Nephilidae; genus Trichonephila; species Trichonephila clavipes. Next base: position 382,709 of record BMAU01020471.1, read on the forward strand.
CACTATTTTACTCGAGGGCTTTTGGCGACAGACCTCGCAATTTGAACTATGGTCAAGTAACGAGGACGACATCCGAGCTGGCTTCCCTATCCTAGCTACCACACTGCACCAACGGGAGGACGTTCGAGCTTCAACAGATTCTCCGTCTTTCGTTTCGCATTACGTCCTTTATGAATTAGGATTATTTAATATTGTCAGTCGCAAAGCTCTCGAACTAAACCCTTAAGCTTTTGAAATTCTTTTTATTAAGTTGAAGACTCCCAAGTCTAGAAGACTTGGTAATTCATCACCAATTATTGAAATTGGCTTAGCTGTATTGGTCTTTGCAAGAATAAGACGATGGTGCTAGGTTTGTTCTGACCAAGTTATTTTTGAAAAAGCGATCCTGGACTCTGGATTAAACATAAAATAATTTAGATTTTACTGGTGAAGAGATTTGTTATAGCTACCAACCCTCTCCCATACTCATTATGTTTGCAAAGGTTTTCAAAATTTCATTTCAGTTAACTTCAGTTGTTTTAGTGGTATTTAAATTGAACCCTTTGATTATACATTTAACACTAAAAACTTTTTCGGAAGCTATTTTTTTAAAATAAAGCTGAATCTTTAAAATTTTATTTCGGAATCAAAGTCCCCCCAAAAGCTCTTTTAAACTTCAGCATCTTAAAATAACCCCGGACATTTGTTGGTGTGTAGTTAAACTTTATATTAAGCGATTGTTGTTTAAATTTATCACCTTCATTACTCACTCTAGTCCAATATCAGCAAAACTCTGTCTAACAATTCAAATGATACGATTCGGTAATTAAATTTTATGCATTGCGGGAAAGAAATAGTCCATTGCAATAATAAAGATTTAATCATCTATCAATATTACAAGACATTTAAACTTGAGATCAACATTCTTGATGTCGAGCAAACAAAACATGAAATAAATAAAAGTTCACAAAATGACTTCGTCAGCATTCTTCACTTCCTAAGGAGAGAATAAGATAGCATTAGAAGAGATTAAATATAAAAGTGAATTTATAAATAATTTAATATTAAAATAAAGTAGCTAAATTTTCTGCTCCAAAACTTCCAATAGAATTCCCGATTTCTATAAACTGTTTAGAAGAGCGTCGAGATTCAACTTGTACTTTGCTCCATACATTTGTAATTCAGTTCAAGTATCTTATCGATTTCGGTATGAATCGGACATCCGGATAAACACTTATAAGGAGTAAATTAACCCCAGCAACCAAGAATTTACATTTTTAAGAGGGATTGTTGATAACTAGATAATTTTGGGCTATGTAGTTATGACTGCACTAAGTCATGATTGCTCACGCGAGCATGACACCTTTCAAATTAGTATTGCATAATTTAGAGATCTCGTTACATGCAATGAGCTTAAGTGGTCACTAAATCACCATTTTTCTTATAAAAACTGGATTTACCTTTAGGAAGGAGAGTAATTACCTGAATTGCTACGCTTTTAGAGAGAGTAGCAGAGACCAAGCATGTTAAGGTTAAAAACTAGTTTCATTAAAGCCATTTAGATAATGTGTACATATTAAAAAGTTTCTTTTGCATTTTGGATATTAATTTTTCAAACTTTGATAGAGATTTATCCAAACTTTATTTTATTAAACGCAAAAGAAAATTTCTTTAATAAACCAGATATATTTAATTTGTTATCCACAATAAAATACATTATATTCAAAGAAAATTACCTTTCGCTGGACCCCTACTGTTCTAATTTGGATAATTTCAATGTTCTAAGAAGCGAATCCAACTGGAATTGATCAGATAGATCTATATAGAGAGCTCGAGTCATTGTTCCACCATTTCCAGTGCCTAATTGCAAAATTTCTTTACCAACTGGATCGATATTATCGAAGGAATCTACAGGTATATTTAAGGAGACATCGTATGTACTAAGAACTCTATGAAGAAATTTAAGGGGATTTGTAATCTCTGGCCCCATTCGCAGCTTTAGAGGTACTCCATCTGGTGTAAATGCTAGTATGACGCTTTCTCCAAGAAAGCCATTAGGTGTAATACTTGTGTGAGGTTCCGATTCGGTTGGAAAATCTGGATTTAAATAAAGTTTATTTTCCCTTCTAGGCTTTTTCATTTCTTCAAAATTGTTTGAAGGATGAATAGATTGCCTTTTCTTAAAATTTCTGATGGGACGATTAAATTTCTCATTTTTGTCTTCACTTAATCTATTGGACGTTTTACGTTGCTTCTTGGTATTTTCCTTTACCTTACTCGTTTCATCAACGGATTCCCTAATTTTTTCTGAAGCGAGTCTTATATTTTCTGCTATTCGTGAAGGCACAAAGTCCGAGTCTATAGCCCACTTCTTGTCTTTCATCGCACGTTTCATGATTTTGTCAAAGGTAGATTCCGAATACAGAACATCTCCTAGAATTCTTCCGCTGACTGTAGAATCTTCGGTCACTGGAGGTTCTGTACGCTTGAACTCCCTACCAATTCTTGCCGAAATTTCCTTGTCCATAAAATCCGATTGATCTTCTTTAGAAGCAAGATTAGGCTGTTCCGCTTCCAATAGAGCTTGGTGGGCTCCGTGTTTGTTTAATTCGAAGTTTACTTTGTTGCTAAATGGCTCGATGTTTAGTGTGTGAGGTGGTAATGTGGATGCAAAATTCGATTCCATGACAATTTCTGCATTATCCATGTCAACATCAGTTAAATGTGGCATATTTCGTTTTGGATCAATTTCAGAATCAGTGGTTGAAGCTCGAATTAAGTCATCAGTTTGGGTAGAATCTTCTAACACTGGGTTTGAATTAACGGACATCCTCATTGGCAAAAATGGTAAAGAAACATCAACTATAGATTTAGAACCTTTGCTTTGAACGTTAACAGATCCTAGATTCGATAATAGTCGGAAGTCGAGCATACCAAGTGATTCCCCAACTCGTTTTTGAATATCCCTGTAATTTTGTCGAACTCGTTCAAAATAATTAGGACCATGTCGAGGTCTTCCATACATTTGTTCCTTCATGACATCTTCAGTATTAACTTTGGGAGCAGTTTGCCTACCGAGTGTTTCGTCTATGTTCAAGAGCAAGTCGCCTAATCCCGATAGAAAAGTGGAGACAGAGTCGGACGTTCGCCGGCGGCTCACTCTTACTGGGTAATCCGTTACAGTCTCATCAATAACTTGCGGCAACACATACTGTACACTTACCAAGCAGATAGCGCAGAAGAATATGTTGGTCATCTGCAAAAGAAATATTTTTAAATGGAGAGCAATAACAACAAGACAACTTCTAAATTAATTATATAAATTAGTGTATTGTAATATTTCTGTATAATTTAATCAAGTTTCAGAAAAACTTCATAACAAGATTTACATAGAAACTTCAGCAATTTCTTAACATAATTTAAAATTTCCTTCTATAGTTGAATATCACGAGAAACTGCTTAAAAAGTTCACTAAAAGAAAAGAAAAGGAAAGGAAAGGAATGTCTTACATTTTACAAGACTAAACCTACCTTGCGAATATTAAGTGAAAAGCTTCAAGCACGATATTCCTTCGGTTTATAAAGTCTTCTTTGCGGGATATGTCTTGACGTCATATTTTTGCATTTTATTAATTAACTTATTGTTATAATAACAATACATATAGGAAAATAGTACTAATGAATTCCAAAATTAAATAAAATCTTTTAAATATAAAGTCTGTGTATTACAGTCTTGTTTCGTGTTTTTATTGTTTGACGAGATTGCGGGATTACTATTAAATGCAAGAAATTGTAAAAAGGTTGCGTTTGTATGTGAGAATGTAAATCTTATATAAAAATACGATACAAAACTTTCTGAAAATAGTAGAAATGCGTGTTTTTACACGTTGCTAATATATTTTAGCATTTATAATGGTTATCAAGCAGATAAATATCCAAAATGAATGAAGTTAAAAAAATGTTTATAAATTGCATAATTGTATTTACAATAAATTAAACTTTCGCATTGTCGAATTTTTAAATACTAAACATACTTTTAATAATTTTTTTTAAAAATATCTTTTTGTGTTTATATATGAAGAGAGAAATGTTCCAGGTCAAAACAAACGACCTATTCAAAATTACAAGGCACCTTGGCTGCAGTTAGCGGATCTTTATGACGGACAAAAATAGACAACCGGCAATGGGAAACATTTTGTACAAAATTAAAATTCTTCCCATCATATAGAAATACGTCAGCCTTGTGTGGATCAATATATTTTCACACAATATATCAGATTTTCCCAAACTTTTCTGACTCATAGACCCTTTACCATGTTTTCCGTCTATACCCTGCTTATCTAATATTAAATTTTTGCACATTGATCAACTTAAATGTCTTTTTGACAATTGCTACAGAGCTACTTACTTCAAAAGATGAAAATTTTTAACTGTAGTGAAGTATAGAGTTAAAACTTAAGAAAAACACGTTAATTTAAATTTAATAATACGTAAAATAACTGAGCAACAAACAAAAATGCTTTTAATAGAAGGATGAATCTGGCAATGCAATACAATTTTTTTCAATATTTGGCATCAATCTTGTCGAGTTTAACCTTAAATTACTCAGGTTTGTAGTGACCAGACTTTTTTTGTCTACCATAATCACAAAGCATTACAAATCTAAATTCAAAATTTGAATAGAATACATTTAAATGAACGCAAGTTCAAAAATCATTATCCTGACAGATTGTGCATGGCAAAATGAGAAACATGAAAAATTCACGGCGTACAATATTATACTTCATTAGATTAATTATGGCAAGAAATTCTGAATTGATGATCCTTTTTTTAATAAAATATATGCTGTCATCTTTTAACTGTGCAAATTATAACCTCATTAAGGTATCCGACTACGTTCGGAACCGTGATTTTGCAAAAGCGTATAAATGGATAATATTTATGATATTTAGTGTCACTTAGATTAGAAAATGCATATAAAATTGTTTTAAGAATAGTATTACAATAAAAAATTATTTAAGTACAATATTTTGACAAAAAATTAACATAGAATGACCAATTTTCAAAATATTCTCCTTTTGTTTAAAAATGCTTCTATTATAATAATATTTCATCTGAATATAGCTCAAACCTATGTACAGAGGCTCAACTAGAATTTTTGAAATATATAACTAGATGTGGGTTTATCCATGTTTTACGATGACAGAGAGGAGAAATTTTAAGAAAAAAACGCCGATAATTATTTCAAATAGTTCTAACTCTGAAAATAATGAGAATTTTTCAAAAATCATAGTTGAGTCTCTGTACAGAGGTCTGAGCTATATACAGGCAAAATATTATTATAATAAAAGAATTTTTTACTAAAAGAGAACATTTTGAAAAAAGGTTATTCTAAGTTAACTTTTTGTTGAAATATTGTATTTAAATAATTTTTTTTTGCCAAAATGTTAAAACAATTTTATACATGTATTCTAATCTAAGTGACACTAAATATCATGGAAATTATCCATTTATGCGCCTTTTTAAAATCGCGGTTCCGAACGTTATCGGATACCTTAGATTTAGTAAATAAATCTGTTAAATAAAATTTGATCCCCTTCCCCCCTTGATTACATTTTCTTTTAAAATTAAAGTCACGATGTGGTTTAATGAGAACCTCTATCGAAGACCCCCATTTACACCTCACGGACCCCTAAATTATTTTTTCACTGACGTGGACTCCTTGCAAGTCGTCATAGACCCCTGGGGGTCTATATAAACCACTTTGAGAATCACTGCAATATATGGTGATAGTAAGTCGAGTGATTATGGTTGTGATATTGCTTTTGGAGTTGTTTCGGTTGAAGTTAGGTCGTAGGCTCGGGTCTTGATGCTGTTGAAGATGCAACTCATAAAGAGGTTGATGAGTGATTAAATATATTGAGGTTCAAAGTCCTCATGTTGGCGTGATGTGGAAATTTGGAAGCTTTTTGAAGATTTTTGGCGAGCGCATCTGTCATTCTCATTACTTGACAGTGGGTTCAAATTACGAGATCCATCGACCGCGCGCGCGCGCGTAGTTTCCGTATTATCTCATAGTATGGCAATAAGTTAACAATCGAACCATTTTAATTCCATACATACTCAGCTTCATATTTTATTACATTCACGTCAAATTTGCTTTTGGAGAAGACAAATTTATAATTAAAAATAACTATATTAAAATGATCTTGTGGACACTTTTATGAATTATTTCTGCATGAAAACATGAACAGTTTCCTCATTGATAATTCTATTGTTATTCATTTTAAGCACCTTATTTTTCCAATTTTGCTTACTTCAGTTCCTTTACAATATCCCAGAATTCACCATATTTTGAGATTACTTTAACCCTTTGAAATATAAATTTTATTCATAAAAATATATAATTCAAAATCTATTCATGGTTTTGTTAGGTACAATTAAATATGGGAGTTCAACATTGTTATTGAGAATTCAATCATTTTATATTGTTTTCTCGCATCCTTAATTGTAAAATAATTATTTTACTTACCTCTATTCTTCTATTGATGGAACATTTTTGATATAAAGTTAGCCATATGTTTGCATACATACATTCCTGCTGGGGGCGTTGTTGGTTTGTCGCTGGCCTTGCACGCCAAAGGTTGCGGGTTGGACTCCAGAACAAATAGGCGGATTTTTTTTGAATAAAATCGACAGCGTCCATGAAGTGTGATCATGTGGCATGTTACCTAGAGTTCCTGTTAGGCTTGGGTGCTTTCGGCAAAATTAAATTTCTTGTACCATTCGCATCGTTAGAGCTCAGGTGTCTCCCTCTAGGGAGGAAATTGAGCGTCAAAATTACATTGCGGTGACTGATATTCCCTATATGGTGCCGCAGTTAAAAGTGATACCGTGATATGTACTAGGTTTGCAATGATGAATACCAATCCACAGTCCCATCGAAAAAAAGTGTTTCCATTCATTGATTTCATGTAGTAAAATTTTGGATCTGAAATTTATATCGAACCGGGATCTAAGAGGACTATTAATTGCTAAAGTTCACTTTTGGATCAATATGAGCATTAGTTTTCATCTTTGACATTCTTTGTAGATAGTATTCTTGTTCTAATATGTTGTGCTTTGAAAGACACCCTCTGAGTTAGATGGAATATCGCGTTATCTGTTCGCAGATCCGGTGGTCACAGGAGCAAAATATTTAGACGTTACTGGGATAAATTGCTGGTAGTTCATGAGAGAATGATTTGGGTTTGAATAGCTTGCAGAGTACTGATGCTGAGCACTTCTATTTGTAAATTCCATCATCTATGCTGAGGTTAATTGTTAGGAGGTATCGGATTGTGAAGACTGGCTGAACCTACGGTCAAATATGTTCAGGTATATCTGATCTTGTATATTGGTTGTTTTCCAAGCATTCATTATTTAGATCTTTTCATTCCTGTCTTTAAGATCACGAGAACTTTGAAAAGAGACTTCGATGGCACTGTTCTTCTTTAATATTATTATGACATAATACTTTATGGATGTTTCAGTCATCTTGACTCTGGAGTAGATTCATGCTTTATCCTGAAGAAATATTCAATATGCTTCTCCTGAGAAATTTTGACTGTTCTCGTTAGTAGAACATGTATTTCAGCAGGGTTGAATTGAGTTTCATACTTATGCAGTAGGTTTTATCTAAATTTGCTGAAAATTCTTCAGATGGGATGAAATTTGATGAAATTTTGGACTTCTACGCTGACTAGTTTTATTAAAAAGATGAGTTTTTGCTTTTCCATTATTTTTTGTACTCGAATGTTTTTTCACACACACACAAATTGTTGTAGATATTCCTTATAGGTACTTTTATAATCAGAATTTTTGATAACAGTGTAAATATCTTCAAAATGTACATTTCATAATTTGATTATAGTTTTATTTTTAATGTCGGTTCTTCTAGTCGTTCATAATTATGACATCAGTCACCTTTTTTCCCGTTTTTTGAGTGTGTTTTTATATACTCCACGATTATCATAAAACAAATTCAAAAAAATTTCATAAAAAAAAAAGAAATTGTTGAAAAATAAAAGTAGCTTTTATTTATCTTTGTGTCGGCGAGTCGTTTTCGATTACGGCAACCTATCTCTAACAAAGAGATATGTCATTCGGAATTCACACAAGAATTCCCAAAAGCATTTTTGTGGCAGTTAGTGCCGTTGCGTGGGTTTAAAATATTTTTCTTGAATGAGTGTTTATTAGTGTTTAACTATAAAGCAACTTGAGGTCTATTGGCGACAGACATGCAATTTTGAACCCGGGTCAAGTGACAAAAACGACATATGAGCTGGGCCCACCTCTCTAAACTACCACACCATGCCAAAGGGAAGGCTTTCATCCTTGACAGATTTAACGAAGAATAGACTTTCTACATGAAGATCCTTCAGTGGGGTCAGGTTTCGAACTCAAGACACCCCTGTCGCGAGTTCATGACTATAACTACTTGGCTGTCATGGTTGCATATTTCATATATTTTTCTTCAGAAAGAAAGGCTTCAAATTAAAAAAAATAATCCATTTGCAGGCGCTTGAATCCTACGGGTTTTAAATTGTAGCATTTTGCAAGTAGCGTGGAATATTTTTAAACATTAAGGCGACATGGTACGATTTGCGCAAAAATTTTTAATTTAAGAATTTTCAAATTTTTTTTGTTGCTTCCCATGCGTGTATACTTTGTAAAACAGATTTTGTGCTCACAATTTCATAAAAAGCTAGCCATTTAATTTTTTAAGGAAAAAACTTAAAATTTGTGAAGTGATTTTAAAATACTACTCCTCCCCTACTAAAATTTACGTACACGCATGAAATTTGATTTACAAAAAAGTTGGTATGGGTTTTGTGGTAACATGAGTGGTATTTGCACAATACTTCCTTTTATAAATGCTTATTGAAAATTCCTAAAAAATGTATAAATTCTGAATTCAATTATTTTTTAAGAAATAAGTATAAGCTTTGATCCAAAAATGCATACCAACTTTTGTTACATGTACTATTAGCAACAGGTAAAAAAAATGTCAAAGCATATTAGGCAAAATAGAAAAAAAAGCCTTAGCATTTTAAAGAAGACAAACTAGTTATTTTATCTTTCTGAAATAAGTCAGTTTAAAGTTTTGATTTGCCATAGGGATGTGAATAAAAACGAATGTAAAAGCTATCATAATTCTGCGTTTTTTAAGTTTAGAGCTTTCAAATTTTGTGAGGTTATAGAAAAGAATATAAAAAATAATTTAGGCCAGTAAAATTATATTTGATTTTTTTACCGATTTTTGTCATTTGAATCGTACTGTGTGTGTGTGTGTGAATTATTGAGGAATCTTAATTTTATTATTACTTCATTTCATCAGAAAGCCTACGGTAATAGATCTACTTAGTAATACAAAGGGATGGCAGCTGTACTTAATTTAGGATTAAGTTATATGTTTATTTAAATTCCTGCTAATTCAGCTTTTTTTGCTTTAATTTCGAACACAGGATAAGACGTGGGAAAATTAGGCCTATTGCTATAAAAGGAAAGGGCATGAATCCTCCTTCAATCCTTTTGTGACATAATACTTTATGGATGTTTCGTCCATCTTGATTCTGGAAGCGAACAAGATTGGAGTTTTAAAGTATGGTGATCTTGGTTGAAGAATTATTATCTGTTGAACTTAATGTGAAAATATGTAAAGCAAGAAAACAAAGATTAAAGGGGAAGGAGATTTTTCTTTAAGTTATAATATTTAATTATCCTTATGTATACTTAGATTTCTACAGCTGTTACACTTTCATACCTAATTTGAAAGAAATCTTTTAACTTTTTTGATATAGAATATTTTTAGAATAATGAAGTTGTTTTAATTTCTTTAAATGCAACTAAAAAAAACTCAAATTCCTCTAGATAAAAATTTTTTTAAAAATTTTGTTGGTTATAAAAAATTAATTTTCCCATGTTTTCAGATATTTTCTTAAGGTATCCGACTACTTTCGAGACAACTTTTTTTTTTGAAAAATTGGAGATATGGGGATTTTTTTGTGATTTTTAGATTTATTTAGGTTATTTTAAGGAAAAAATCCTAAAATTGGAAACAGAAAAAAAAATTTATTATTAATAAAATGAGAAAAAATGTACAAAAAATTACATAAACGGGGGTCTCTCTGTACAAAAATTTTAAAAACAAATTCTCAGTTTTTCAATTTTGATGTGTTATTTTGTTATTCATGTTTAAAATGACCTTCAGGGTGAGAGATATTTTAATTTTTACACTTAAACGAGCACTTTATCTTAGTGATTATATGAAATTGCTTAAAAAAAGATAGTGATTATATTCACATAAAGGATTGATAAATTTCAAGGTCAAAACACTTCTACTGTTATACAGAACATACACAAAAAATTTCAGCAAATTATTTAAAAACCTTTTTGAGCAATCGCTGCCGCCGTTTGAGCTTTTCGAAAAAAAATACACATTTCGAGTATAACGCATTTTAAAGTTTGTCATCTTGTGTAAAGTTATGGCATCTTCTTTTACTAAAATACTTGTAGTTTTTGTTCTAGTGAATGGAAAATAAAAAACTTGTTATTGCTAATAAGATGACCTATAAAATAAAATAATAATTTTTTTTTTGTCAATTTCAGAAAAAAATCATGGTCTTAGGGTAGTCGGATACTTTAAGTTACGGGATAATTTATACGCATTTCGAAGTAAAGGAATGTACTTAATTTTTTTTGTCGAGAGGGTGTATAAATTAACACACACACACACACACACACACACACACACACACACACACACACACACACACACACACACACACACACACACACACACACACACACACACACACACACACACACACACACACACACACACACACACACACACACACACACACACACACACACACACACACACACACACACACACACACACACACACACACACACACACACACACACACACACACACACACACACACACACACACACACACACGAAATCAATAACGTTATATATCTATCGTGAACGTTTACTCTAAGAACGCGTATATTTTTATTTTTAAAATTGCATATTTATGTTTTTAAAAATGAGTTTCAAATTTTGATTGTGAGCGTAGTTAGGTTTATTCAATTTCCTACTATTAATTCACACTCTCCTCATACACTGCTGAAAACAATTAAAGGATATTGTAAGTTTTATATAAAATAAAGACGTAAGCGAATTTTTTTTGTGCCTAAAATGGAGGAAGAGAATCACAAATGTAAAATTTTTCTGATTTTCAAACTGCGGAGTATGCTAATTTTGAGTTCGATGTCATAAACGTCGCTTCAGCGGCAGCGAATGAAACTTGACTTTCAACTGAAATGAAGACAAGGATGATCGGCATTCAGTGACTGCTTTGTTTCGATGAGTACGATGTCTCAGCGAAGTCATTTAACCGATTCAGAAGCTTAGAGAGTTGTTGGTAGGTTAGAAGTGGGCCATAAACTCAAGCTGAAGTAGCGCAAGTCATTGGAGTGTCATAAAGTGGGATTTACAGGATCTGGAATCGTTTTTTAGAGACTGGAAGTGCTGGCCGAAGACCAGGACAAGGTCGTAGACGGGCAACAACGCCCAATGAAGATCGTTATTTAGTGTTAACGGCTCGGAGACACCAAAATATGAACGCTACTCTTCTCCAACAACACATTCGCTCGGCTACAGGCACCACGGTTTCAACTCAGACTGTCCGAAAACGGCTCCATGGTGTAGGTCTGTATGCTCGCCGACCGATGGTATGTGTTAGACTAACATCAAGGCATCGTCGCGACCGCAGGGAGTGGGCAACAGAGCATGTGAACTGGAGGAGAAATGAATGGAGCAATGTTCTTTTTTCTGACGAGTCCCGTTTTTCTGTTCATCCGGATAATAGGCGTATTTTCATCTGGAGGGACCGTGGCAGTAGGAATAATCCTGCGTTCGTGCACGAAAGTGTCAGATTTGGTGGTGGGGGAGTGTTGGTGTATGGTGGCATCTCCATCGACGGGCGCACAGACCTCTATATCATTCGAGATGGACCTCCGACTTCTCGCCGTTATAGGGATGATATTCTCAGACATATTGTAGTCCCATACGCTGCAGCAATCGGAGTTGACTTCATTTTAATGGACGATAACTGCAGGCCACATCATGCTAACCTGATGGAGGATTTCTTTTTCGAGGAAGGAATCGCACGAATGGAATGGCCAGCGTGTTCTCCAGACATGAATCCAATAGAGCACGTTTGGGACGCTCTAGGGAGACGAGTTGCTGGCCGCCAACCACCCTCACAAACTCTCTAAGAACTGGAAGGAGCTCTTCTGGAAGAGTGGGACAGAATACCCCAACTCGTGATTAATAGCCTCATTGACTCCATGCCTCAAAGGTGCTCAACGTTGCTGGCCGTCCGTGGAAACCATACCCCCTACTGAACATGATTTCCTTTGAAGAAAACACATTTTCTTATTCTTTTTTCTCATATGCACAAATTGTGATTTTTTCCTTTTGTACACAAATGCGCAATAAAATGCATTTTTTTCTGCCAAGCATGTGTAATTTATTCTCATGTAACCTACTACGTCTGTCGACCATGTATCAATCAGCTAAAAAGTTTCCCAGCCACAAGATCCACCTAACACCGCAATATCCTTTAATTATTTTGAGCAATATATATATATTTCTATGTTATATTATAACTCTATTTTTAATATAAATTATTAATTTATTTAAAATATCTTATTATTAGTTTAATTTTAAAATATATTTCTCGTGCTTAGTTTAATTGCAATATAACTATCTAGATGACACCACTGTTTTCTTCTTGTGCTAATACGTCCATTTTTTTATCAGTTTACGTGGGACATTGGTATAAGATGCATGTCTGCATTTATTCAGATATTCATTTTTACCTGTAAGTTTTTATAGCCTAATTTTTTTTCTATAGAATTTTTTCTTTTTATTCCTCTCTGTGAGAAAGCCATTATTGTTCTTTTTTATTAATTTCATTTTATTTTACTGTCTGGTTTATCATTCACGTGTGTTAGGAATAGGCTCAACTTTTCAACATGGCTCTGTTTTATCTATGCTTGTCTGCATTTACTTTTGAGTTTCATTATTACATATATGTTTATTTTTCCTAATTTTATTCAATAGAATTTTTTCTTATTTTCCCTCTCTATGACAGAAACATTTTAGTTCTATTTTGTTAATTTCATTTTACTTTACTGTCTGGTTTATCATCCACGCGTGTTAGGAATAGACTTTTTTTTAACATGGCTCTGTTTTTTTTCCCTATTATATCGAAAATTTCTGCTGTACGAGGAAGGTGGATTCATAAAGCATTGATTAACCCTAAATCACTGGCCTAATTCAGCAACAGCTCTAGAAAACATAATAGATCTCCAGTTTAGTCCAAAGACTGTTTTTGTATCTGCATTTGTTGTATCTCTTGAACTCCAATTTCTTTCTTCTTTGGTTTTGCAGGATTTACAACTTTTTCACTTGATATCTTATTATATATATATATATATATATATACAGAATGTCTCATTTGTTTTGCAACCCGCGTAAACGTGAAGCAAATGAACAACACGAGTGAGTGCACGCACACACTATTAGAGTAGGTAGCGGTGTGGAGGGGTGTACGAGCAACACCAGAAAAACGCTAGGAAATCATACGAAACACTTCAGTGCTAAGGATATTTAAGTGAAAGGTAGTTTTGGGTCATGGTTCTTTGTGCAGAAAAACGTGATTTATTATTGAACATTATTTTCGAACGTCTTCGTACTAAACAGCCAAGGAACGATATGAAAACAAGTTTCAAGACTCTGTGGTGCCGAATAAAAACACAATTAAGTGAATCGTGGATCATTTTCAAATAGAATGGACCGTGAAACCGAAATGAAAGAACCATCCGTCGTTTGTCCTAACGGCCCAAACGGGCTCAGATCTGTACAGATGGAGATGGTGTTCATTTCCAACTCCTTTTTTAGTCGTTTAAGTACTTCAGTAAAATGAAAATTAATGTTTGTACAATGCTCTTTTCTTTGGGTTGCTAAATAAATGAGACACTCTGTATATGTCTTGTTCAAATTTTCAGTCGTTAATAAAATACTTTTTATTCATTCACTCAACTTCAGATACATTTTTTAAACTTGTAGAGGAGGACACTTGATGTTAATACAGTTTTTCAAACATTAATTCCTTTATTATATTTAATTAATGAATAAATAGAAACAAAAATAATATTCCAACACCATATATAAAAAAAAGGAAAACTGCTCGTTTTGTCCATATAGTACAATGGATAGCTTGTTGGACTTCTGATCCAAAGATCGTGATTTCGAATTCTGCATGGGATGGTCTAATTTCTGAGACAGTGATTTGTAAATGAATATATAGGAGAAAACAAAAATAATAATAGAAAGGAAAATCGCTTTCTATTTTGCCATTTGATCTTGCGATTCTGATATATGTATATACATATTTATATTAACTGTAATTATTTAATAAAAAGTAACTAAAATTAGGTTTTTCTTTGTTGACCTAAGTAGGAATCGACATAATTTTTTTTATATTACTTGTTTTTACAGTAATACGTACATTGTACACTGAAGTGTTTTTAAATGGTAGATACCTTCGTTGAAAAATTATGAACAATTTAGTAAAAAACATATGATTTGTATAATAAAAAGGGAAATGTGTTCTCATGCTAATTAAAACATAAAAACAATTTAATTTCAAATAATTTATAAGAGTATTAAAAGTTCAACTAAATATACTTTCGCATATATGTGTTTTTTTTAACAATTTCACATTTGATATTTATACACATAGCACAATTATGTGTTTAATCTAATATTTATATACTTTAAATAATTTATACGTATTTCAGTATTTCATATAAATATTTCATACATTCAGTTAAAAGGGAAAATAAAATTAGAAAAGCAAATATTTTGTCTCGCGAACAGATACAAATTTTAGTTAAAAAACATGAAACATTTTTTAATCTTTACTTATTGTGAATAAAGGCGTTTGTTTTTCTCATTAGAAATAAACAACACATTCACTCCGCTGAATCTAATGAAGATTTTTGTTCATCAATGACATTTTGAAAGAATGAACTGCTTTTAGAATTGCTTAAATAATTGAATAATATTTTTATCAAAATATCCATTATTTATTTATTTTAATTATTAAGAAACATTTTTTTTTGTAATTTTCGATGTTCTTGATATAATTTTTGGTACCAGGTAAGTCAATTTTCAGATCTTGTTGGAATTTTACTGAACGTTCTTAGTCTGGAAGAATATTTCTATAGAAATGATTTTGGGGGCATTTGCATTTAATTTAAAGCTCTCAAAACTTAACCAGCAATTAATTGATGAATTTAATCTTTATTCTTGTGTGGAATATCAGAGAATTTATAGATCTTATTTTGGTAAATCAGTCGTATTAAAACAGAAATACCGTTTTTTCTTGGATAGTGTCATTTCAAAAACCTATAAAAAGAAGTTGGGTGTAGTTTATTTAATTTAGGCGGTTTCTAAATCCTTATATAATTAATATACTAATGCAGTTTTATTTTTTGATTTTCAGTAGTCTCCTTTTTAACGGTAACCATATGTATATTTTTCATATTAGCGTGAAAACAGAAGCCAAACACATCTTATGACGTAAAGAGGCATTTCAAAGGTTTCATTTTTTCTTACATCCTTTTATTCTAAAGCTCGCTAATGAGATTAAGTCTACGTTTACGGGAAAGAAAGAACGGTCATTTTACTTATGCGTAGAAAGGTATAATTTCAATGAGAAGTTCATTACTTTCTTTCCGTTATTTGATTCGTAATAAGGAAAAATTTTTTTCAATAAGAAACATGATCTAGTTTGGATGATAATTTATGCAGTGCCTGTTTTCGATGATGCCTCACGGACTATGTTGCCGACAAAAGTAAATTTACTTCAAAGAATTACTTTACATCTGAGAAAATGCGATTTATGAGACGCTGAAAAAACTTTGCGTGATATATATGAAACTAAAAAGAACTGTTTCTGGAATGTGTGCATTTTAGTTACCAGAAAATACTATACACTTATCATGGAGTATTTAACAGAGCAGTAATTAATACCGTACGAAAATTTGGTAATATTTGTCATTGTTATATATAACAGTGTTCATAAGCATTTATACGAAGTCTTTTATTTTACTGGGAACGAAGCAGTTTCTATAATTCTCTATACTTTTAAATCATAAATTGGTTTCTATTATCTTGAAAAAGCTTTTCATGAAAACCGGTGAAAAAACCAGTGTCTTTTTTTTTATTCTTAAAGTATAATTTCTCTTCACTAGAATAATTTGATCTCAGTAACAAATGCTTCCGTGGATTGAATTGGAATCCATTTTGAAATAATTCAAATAAATTCTTTTATTTAAACATTTTTTTTTGAGATTAAGCACTCCTATGTTACTCATTTGTGCTGGTCTGATAATTTAACCGTGAAAGAATGTTTGTTGTTTTTTGTATAACGTATCTTGACATATCTATCTAAATAGAAAAACAGAAGTATAAAGGAATTCAGCATGGTGTTAGATGTCAAACTTCCAGCTATAAAAAAGTTGAAACTCAGCAGAGTAGTACTGATATCTGGAGTTTTAACATTTCTTTACTTGATTGAGTTTTGCATTGCTATTCGAGGCGTCTATCATTCGTTTAGCCTTTGGAATGCTACCCTCTACGATCCTCAAAGGACTCAAGCTGTCAGTTGGACTCTGTGCGTTGCAAGTCTTCTGGTCTGTGTTGCCTCTTCTTTCGCTGCTAATTTAATATCAGCAATGTGGGAACAGAAGCAACTTAAGGATAAAGGTGAACAAAGAAGTGCCATTCGGTTTGCATTTCATATTATTGTTGGCGGAATGATATGGAGGTACGTTTGTTTGTGGTTCAGTGACAAAACAGAACTTCAGAAGAAAGAAGCCATTCTATTGACTATGGCTAAGTTTCTCTTTACTCAGTTCTATACTATTCCTATGGTTATTGTGAGTACGAGCTTGTTGGAAAGTTTTCATGAAATCATATACAATTTGTGTACGATTTTATGTATTAGTTTGACGTTGATATTCACTTGTATTATGTTCTCCTGGTGCAAAAATGAAGTGAACGATTTGAAAAAGTGGAATTTTGAAACTGTCGACCTAGTCCCATTAATTTTTTGTCAAAGTTTGGACGATCGACAAAAAAGTGATGCGACGTCGCCGCCTGACGCTAGCAAATTCCCCCAAAATTCCGAGAAGGTGCAAGAGTCGAAAGAAGACGTCATCGAAACAACATTTGTTAGGATTGTAGTTCTGCTCCAGACTTTCAGTTTTACTTTTGGACGTCTTTTAGCTTTAGGAATACTTCTGAAACTTGCAGGTATTTACGCTGTAAGTATAATGTTTTTGCAGCTTCTAATTTCTGTGGTATACTTAAAGTTTCAAGTACCTTTCTTAGTGTCAGATTCTTTACCTAAATGGAGGCAACTTGCCAGGCTTGCTTTTATGAGTTACATTCTTATTTTTGAATGGCATTTGAATAGAGATCCTACAACAGGATATGATTTTACATCGAATGTCAAGCATAGTATGTTATATTATTTTATAGCTACATTAGAATCAATATTCTATTTTGTTACATGGGCCATAGCAGAGAGTTATACTTCTAATAATTATTTGGATTACATGGATAGTTCTAAGAGGAGGTTTGTGCGAAACATGATAATAGTAGGAAGTTTGTCTTTAATATTTTCTCTAACAATTTATATACTATTGATGTTTTGGCAATCTAGGAGATTATCAAAGCTTTTGCATTCGATGCAGCGTCGGTATCTCAATTCAAAATTGCGAATGTCTAGAAATAGGAATACAAAATGGAACAAACGAAAATCTGACCATAATTCCAATCGTCCCCAAGTAGATATAAGCAACCCTATACCTATAGAAAGTTCTGCTGATGAAAATAATGTTACAGATTTAGAGAGACATTCTAGCTATAGAGATTTGCGAGAACCTTTAGATGAAGATATAGAGATCTATGTGCGCAACGTTAAAGCTAATAATGAACTGAAAATGGTTCCAGGAAAAACAGATTGTAATCTTGAACAATCATTGCATCAAGAAGAAGAATCTTCTTATATTAACAAGTGTTGCAATTCTACAATGGATGAAAACGTAGTTAAAGAAATTTTTCAAACTGTAAATACCGATTGTAAAAAAACGATAAAAGAAATAAGATTCAGTGATATCAATAGCGTTGTAGATCCAGCAGTAATTAATGTAAATGAAAATATGTGTCATGATAAGGGTGATAATGAAAATGGTATATCATCTAACAACAACAATAATAACGAAATAGACCTAAATGATGAATCACTTAAAAATGTAAGTGTCGAAAATAAATCCACTAAACCAGTAGACACGGCGATTTCATCAAGTAAATCTAGAATCAGCATTTTTTCAGAGAGTATGAGTGAGGGTTGGAATAAATTTTCTTCCTTGTCTCGTAAATTTACTGGAGCTATGCAAGAACACGTTCAAAAACGTAAAGAACAGTTTCGAAATTTTCGACCTGCTTCAGAGCAAGATAAAGAACATGGTCAAAAATCAAATGAAAAAACACATTCTTCAGATATAGATTCCACTGAAGAAAAAACTTCAGTTGATATAAAAAGTTCTGAGGAAAAACCAGAAGTCTTTACTGTAGATCCTGATTCTACTGAAGGATATTTCGTTGGAGATTCTCGATGTAATGAAGAAAATCCACATGATTCATCGCTGGAAACTGGGAATATTTGTACTGATACTCAAATTGAAATTGTTGGTGAAGGATCAAGCAAAGACTCACCGACGAGGAGTATACATGAAGAAGTGAATGATCGGGAACCAGTTCACTGCGAAGGAGATGAACCATGCCCATGTTTCGTTTGTAAGACTATTGGTGATGGAAATATTCTTAGGCGTCGCCGTTCTTCATCGGTACCTCCACCTGATCGAAAGGCTCTTTATAACCTACCATCCAAAGTACTGCTAAAACAAACTTCATTGACTGATTGTGACTCAGATTCAAATGCTGACCATGTGGAGAGAAATGCTACTGTATCCAACTCTACCCCACACGGGGATAATACTTCTAAATCCCCTTTTGTACCCAAGATTTATCACAAAGGAAGATTTCCTAATTTAAGTCTTATGTCTTCAGGAAATAGAATTGAGCATTATGTTTAACGTTGCGTTCTAATGTTATTTAAGTGCATAATGACTAATATTTAATGACTTATAGATTTAGTAAAATAATTACAAGAGTATTGTGTGATTTTAGAAGAGACTAAACAATAGTACAATTCTAAAACTATGTCATTAAAACTAGTAATAAAAACATCCTAATCAAACTAGCGTCATGATTTTGGTTTAAATACTCTCTGTTGTTCAGGATATTTAGAGCGGTACGTCATGAAACTTTAATGTTAAAGTAAATTAATATATGCAAAAAATATTTATTTTTAAAATAAATTTTTTAATTTGAAATATTTGATTTGAAGTTTATAATATAATACATTTAGAATACTTTTTCTCTTTTGCAATTTTATTTGTATATATATGTTACTAATATAAAACATATATTTATGTTCGTTTTTAATCTGAAAAGAAAAACAGTTTAATAAAATCATATCTAAGTAAATCAAACTAAAATGTATATTAAAATTTTATTTGAAATGATGTAAATCTTATTATCATATTTATTTCAGATTTTAAAAACCCCTCGAAAAATTTCATTGAAACCATTTAATTCAATTGATAATTGTTTGATTTAATTACCTATTTAGAAAGTTTGCTTTAATTTAAATCTTGCAATAAATATATTTTCTTGTTGCAACTAAATATCTGTTGAAAGATTTTAAAAGAGAAAATAATTTTATGTCTTAAAGAATTAAATGTGTATAATCTAAATGATTTACATAAAAATTATATTTCTGATTTGTACGCTATATTTTTTGTGCATTTGTGCATTTTGTGCATTAATTATAATACGATTTAATGTGTTCCAGAATTGATTACGAAAAAGAATCTCGAGTTATGTATTATTTAAACAATTGAAATTGTAATTAATTTTTTATATACCTAACATATATTAATTAAAATTATTAATTTTCAGACACGAATACATATCACTCTTTTTTTCATATTTTGTTCTTGTATTAAAATACTTGCATATTTTTATTCACTGAATAATATTCTTTGAAAATTAAAAATTTAGTTTTTTAAAACTGAATTATGGAATAATTATGTCATGCAATATATTTTAAAAATATATTTGAATAAATTGTTTTATTTATAAAACAGTTGTTTCGTTTTGAAATTAATTTTTTTATTTTAAATTGTTGTTTCCCCATACACACATTTAAATTTATAAACTGAAAGAAGTAATTTACTTAGAACGATTTATTTTCAACGTCGAAAATAAAGAAATATCGGGAGAAAAGTTAATATTCAACAAATAATTTTTAACTCGGTGTTTGCAACTAGTGTAATATGGCTTTATATATATTTTTAAAGTAATAAATATTACTATCCATCCTTTACTTATTATTTCTAAAGATACCTTTAAGAATAATATATTACTTGGCAAAAGTAATTTAAAATATTAGAATTCTACTAGTTTCACAAATAAAATTCAATTTAAGAAGGTATGTTTTAAATTTAATAATACAGTGACAAAGATTCAAACTTAAGATTAATATTAAAAAAATGCATTGAAAAGCAAGAAAAGGGATTTTTTTGAATAGAAAAATAATTACTGCATGATTTTATTTGTTGGGATATATTATATGTAATAAATGAAATATATTTCTTTTTAGTATTCCCTTTAAAAAAGTAAATTTAATTTTTTTTAACTGAAATTTTGAACATTGATTTAATGCAAAAATTTCAAAGTTTGTGAAACTAAACCGTTGAAAAACTAACAATTTTTAAAAATAATGAAGATGAAGGGAAACTGTTATTTATTTATCGAAAATATTTATTAAATTTCCTTAATAAGCAAATGGAAGTAATTTTAAAATGGTTTCAAGTATTTCTAAACTACAAAAAGCAAAGAAATGATACTATTATTTGTAATAATAATAATATACTAATAATTTGTACTAATAATTTGAAAAAGGTTATGACAATTTTTGACGTTGATTATGTTCAGTTCTTAAATGTTTTATTTATTACATTTTCTTGTTATTTATTTATTTCTTTTGTGAATATATCCTTTTCTCTTTATGGATTTTTAAAAAACTAATAAATGTTAACTATTAAGCTTTTTACTGTTTATTTCTAAAAAAGATGGATTCAGTTATTTTGGTTACTTTCTATTTCTTATTATATATAATGGGGAAAAATTCATTGCATATATAAAAATTAAAAAACAAGAACAATGATGCTTTAGAAGTATAATTCATACATTAAAGATAGTACCTGATGTCACAAATGCATATGCACATTATTTTAATTTTCTTTTTTTATAATTCTCATTTTTGAAATTTTTTAAACAAATATTTAAAGAATAGCTGTTTAAAATAGCATTTGTTTCTTATTGGAGATGAATGAAAATGTCGCACTTTTCGAAATCATAGTCATGGATTTCTTGTTCAACTACAAAATAAGTATAAAATTCAATGCATAAAATTAAAAATTCTACAAATTTTTAAAAAATTCTTCAATGATTTTTAATGTGTTGAATTAAAAATCCTTTATTATTCTATTGGATTTATGTTATTTCATTTTAATATTCATGTAACTAAAATTAATTTTAGGGTAAGCATAAAGAAAATGAATAATTCTTTCAATATTCAAATATTACCATAATTTTAATACTTTATCATATGAATTTTGAAGATTATCTTTTTCTTTCTCAGCATGAATTTTATTAACTTGTAAATTTAAATTGAAACTCGTATTTATTCTAGTAATTATTTGCTTCAAAACTGATATTTTTATTTCTAATAGAATTTTTTTCTTGTAGAGAGAAACTTCTATGTACAAAATAAAACAACGGGGGACTTATTATTATATTTTCTTAATACAGTTTGCTTAAAGATAAGAGAAAAAGAGGCAATGAATAAATAATGACAAACCTAAAGTAAACTGCTTCTGATTTTCTTTATATGCAAATAATTATGACTTGAGTACTGAATACATTATTATCAATACTACGCAAATATGCCATTTTGATGTTGAAATATTTTATGCATACAAAAATGAAATTCATTCCTTTAAAATTTACAGCTCAGTTTCTTAAATTTATTTTATTTTAATTTAAATAGATTATGGACTTTTTTACACACATATATAGGAGATTTATAGAATACGAAAAGACTGTATAAAATATATCATATAGTTCTGAGTTCACGATGTTTTAAAATTCGTAAAGTAAAATCTAGATAATTTGTTTCATATTGTATTGTAAACACAAAAGTGTATGCATTATCGAAACCCCCCGTTAATTTACATTAGAATCTGTAAATATGAAAAAAGTATTTTATGCTTTCTGTTTTTACTTAGACATATTTAAAAAGCAATCATAATGTATTATTTTTTATATTTTGGTTTCAAAGGAGTTAGTGTTTACCAAATTTTGAGTTTAAAAACAAATTTGATTTATTAGTTTCTTTAAAGTAACAAAATACATGAAACATATTACAGAAGATGATGAACAATGTATTTTTTTGAAAGATGACTCGTAAGAAAGTTAAGTGATAATAGTTTATTTTGTTATTTTATTTGAATACAATTTTTTCTCATCCCTCTAACTAAATTTAAGGATACGTTTGTATACAGAATTATTATAACAAACAGTATTATTTTTGAAAAATGAAACTAGTGAATCGTATATAAAGTTATTATCATTATTTTTTTCAAATAAATAATTCGTAAATGTGTTTCTGAAATTGAAATGTGATGATAAAAATGTGAAAATTTTGTGGTTCAAAAATTTAAAATCGTATCAAATTTATATGATCAGGGAACAATGATTTTAGCAAATATTGGTTTATTACAATTGTTACGTATATAAAACTTTTTTCATTAAAAAGTCTGTATAACATAATTTTTATTTGAATTCATAGCAAACATTAAAACTTCATTGTAATGACCTATTATCTATTTTATATATTAGTTTTTTTATTGAAACCATCCTTTATAACTCCTAAGTATATAATATTTGAATTTTATTTTTCTGCTCATCTCATTAAACTATTGAAATTTTAAAAACATATTTCAAATTTTGTTTCAAATCTTATGCTTCCGAAAAAAGTTCCATTGTAAGTGTCATTTTGTTTTATTATGTTCTTCTTTATTTAAAATAGCTATTAAAGCATTGCAAAAGTCTTTTTTTTGTTCACGTTTTATTATAAGAATGTCAAATAATAATTAGCGATATTCCAACATAGCCAGAACTATTACAAAAACTCCTTTTAGGTGGAAAATATTTAAAAAAACTACGAAATCACCATTTAACAGCAACTACCTATTCTTTATTATTCTAAAATTCAAAGCTTTAGGTTAAAACATCTAAATAATTATTTTATCCATGTAGCATATGATTTAAGTTAACTCAAAATCAGGAGTTTCTAGCTCATTGTTTGGAAGTTCTGATTTAATTTTAAGTTGATAAGAACTGTGTTTGATATAAAGAAAATATAAAAAGATATATAATTGTGTGTAGTCTTTCAATTGGCTACCAAAGATTTAAGCAAGTAGTTATTGGTTCAATTACAATATCTTGAATTAAGATATGTACAATACAAATACAATATGTTGAATAAACATATTTCTAAGTAGTTAAAACAGTTTAAATTAAGAAAACTTATCTTAATGTGAATTTTATTGAACATTAATCGTTATATATAAATGCATATTTATTGAAACTAATTATGCACAATATTTTTCTTCTTTATACATACGCATTAAAAGCTAAGATGTTAGTTGCTTTTACAGTTAAAATCTTACTATAGAATAATATAATAAACACAAGAAAATTAATTATTACAATAAATAATACACTTAAAATTATCTTAATTGTAAAATATTTAAGTGTAAGAAACTTTTAAAAATATTTTAGAGTATTGCAGATAAAAGTTCTACAATTAAATACTTACATCAGTGTTTCTCAAACTGTGGGGTGCGCTCCCTTGGGGGGGCGCGGTATTCCTGCTAGGGGGGCGTGAGCATATTGAAAATAAAAGGTTTAAAATAATAATTTTTTGGAATGAAGAAAAACCAAATGCTTTCTGACTTAATAAAAACGCACATTTACACTGATATAATTTATGTATATCATCTGGTGATCATCAAAAATAAAACATTCCACTTCAAACGTTCATTAGCCATCTTTGATCCAATAACCAAATAAAAAAAGACATTTTGTTTGCTTTATTGTAATCACACGATCAGAGATTTTTTTTATTTTACGTTTCTTTTAATCTCTAAAATGCTACTTTTGAGTATCATATATTTGACCTTCAAACTTACTGGTATGTTTCACTCCATCTGTTTTTCTTTTAGGAAAGTTGTAAATAATATTTTTCTGTTGCTTTTTTTTCCATGTGAATGAGTTATATGATATATGGATAAGCATATTGAGTACTTTGAAGGATTATTTGGCCAATATATGTACAATGCATAACGGAAAACTTTTTACGCAATTCTTTTTTAGAACTAATATCCACATGTTTTATTGAATATACTTTTAACACGGGATCGGTCGCGCGATGCGCAGAGTCACCTGATGTTCACAAAATCATTAATTCTGGGAAAACTGTTTATTTGTTACCAATGACCTTGACAGAGTATCCTCCAATAAGACAGTCTTAATGGGAACTAAAATGGATTTACCACATTTCGCCCTCTATTTTGGGGGGAGTTTCAAGCGTTTTTTTTACAATCAAGTTACTAGTTTTGATCAAGTTCCCTGCGCGACCACTTTTGTTCAAAAATATTTTCTATGAACACGCTTTATGTCCTTTATTAAGGGCACGCAGATTTAGAACATTTTCATGAGTTTTATTGGATTTTTTCTCAAAAAATCAAGTCCTTCAAAGTAGGTAAGTATATTTTCTCTTAATTAAATTATTCACCGGAATTGGGATTTTTATCGTGTATAGTAAAAATAATTATAAATTAAATTATAGTTTAAAAACAAATAAAAAACTCCCTTTTATAGTGAATCGAACTAAAACGTAAAAAAAAGAAAAATATATATTACTTAAAAGTAACATATACAAAATTTAATACTTATCTTGTTAATTTGTACAGTTTATAATTATGATCGTATTGTAGCCTTAGCACCCCCCTCAAATGCATTATTATTGCATTCAATACATTATTATTTGGGGGGGGGGCGCGATAAAAATTATGATTGAAAATTGGGTCGCCAGTAGTGAAAGTTTGAGAACCACTGACTTACATTATTCAACAATACATAAAGTATTCCTATTTTCCTAACAGAAATAGAATAGGAATATTTTCACCCTCCCTTTTAAAACGTTTTTCCGATAGGGATATAGAACAAAGAAAAGCAAACAAGAACAAGAACAAAGAACAAGTAAACAAAAAAAAAATTAAGTGTTTTTTTTCTGTCATATAAAAGAAAATTTTAGTGGTTTTTCTGTCATATACATGTTGTGGCCGAAATATGTCATGGTCACGAATACTTAGTCGGTGTTATTTCTGTCGAGCACAGGTGACCCACAAGACCTCCTTTTACAAAGGGGTGATGCACGTCAAATCTGTCGAAGCTCAAAATCCTCACTTTGCTGTGGTATGGAAGTCTGGAGTATGGGTTGCTATTGCTACTTCAGATGTCATCCTCGCCTCTTTACCAAAGTCTTAAATTATGAATTACGTCGCCAGTAGTTTTTGTGTTGGCTGTAAAGTGTGACATAAGTAAGTAAACAATCAATTCGTCTGTCACGTGCATTGCATCTGAAACTTAAAATTTAAACCAATGTGAAACAATTGTTTAATTCGAAATCATTTACATAAAATGCTTAAGGCTGTCTTCGGTAAAAGTACGAGAGCTTGAACTAAACGCGAAGCACATTTTCAGACAGAAAAATGCCTCAATTTCCATAGAAATTTGCAATATCTTTATTACCTGTGTTAACAATATAGTGTTTTTAAAAATTTCAAAATATTCCATGAATATTTTCTTTTTCGTTTTAATACGTGAAGGTGTAGCCCATTTAACATTACGATATAGGAGAAAAAACACGAAACACATGTTATACCTGAAAAAATGATTCAACTCGGTTAAAAATGGGAAGTATGACAAAAATATACTGCTCTTTAAAGTATAGTGAAGCCAGAATATCATATTAATTTTTCATTTCTTTTATATCTGAAAAAACGTTCCAAATTAGGGTCCTATTCTTTAACATTAACCGAAAACAGCCTTAATATGATCGAAATGTACAGTTTCAGACATATATGTTCCGTTTGGTAATTTTCCTTCAATTGAACTATTTGCATTTAAAAAGAGTGATTTTTCTCTAAATAATATTTTAGAATATTTGGTGAATTTTTTTTCAGACTCTAGTAATCTTTTAGTAATTAAGTTTGAGAGATTACGAGTTATGGAGTCATCCCTAATTTTAAATAATTTCATAAAAACCATAATTTGATTTAAAATAAATATTAATAGAGATTTTCTTCTTCAAATATAAATATATGATACATCAGAAAAAAATTAAAAATAAAGAAAAAATGACTGAAAATTATTATAAATAATGAGACAGTAATGTAATAAAAAATTTGAAACTTAGATTTACTTTCAGAAGTCAGTATCGAGAAATCTTCAGATGAAGGCATTGGCTCATAACTGGGTTGTTTAGTCATTTATGACGATGATGAGCTGTAATATAGTTGAACAAAAGCGAAAAGCACAATGTAAAAGGAGCTTTAACTTTCTACTTTGAAAATCTTTTAAAGAGGTACACATTAAAAACTGAAATTTACTGAGGAAAATTAATTGAAAAAATGTAAATTTTATGCAACTTTTCGAATCAAAGGGAGAAATGTAAATTGTTAGAGAAAATATACCATAAACGATAATGAGATTTAAATAAAAAAAAATAATCGTAAATAAAATTTTTCAGTACTAAAAGAATTCAACACAAAAGCTAACCGTACGAAAAGAAATAGATTTTTAAGATTTACTTAAGGAAAATCCCAAAACAAGCCTAAAGTGGGATAGAATTTTATTCTCAATTGAGGGTATAATTATTACGATTTTATGTTATGAAACAGCTCAATAACATATAAAGATAACATTAAATGTTTAAGCAATAGATTTATCTCAGAAAATTATATTCTTTTAAAAGTAACCCAATTCATAATTAAAATAAGTTTCAACATTCTGTTTGAATTTTTTCTCTAATAATCATTTGACACTATACCGTACAAATTACTTAAAAATTAGCATTTGCTGTAGTAACTTTTAAAAGGATTCCTAGATGGCAGCACCAGGCCTATAAAAGGAAAGCTCAATATATCATGCTTCCGTGCATGTTAAAATTTACAAAGCAAAAAGTTATCGCTGAAGTTAAAACGCACCTCCATGGATCGAAGTTTCATTCTTTAGTGAGCACGCAGATTATAACCAGCGTCTTAACTCGTCAACTTTCAAAGAATTCTCTTTTTTTTCTCTACTGATTTGATTACATCCAACAGACTCGCTCTTAAATTGCATTATACGAGGCACGCACCAACAGGAGAGATTTTTCGTATCTCCGTTGTAGCATCGTCCACCGATCTCTAAGGGAGTAGTTTCAAGTAATAAAATTAAGGAGAGAGCTGCGTTGGATATCCAAGTGTAAAGAATGCTTTCACCCTCCCTACTTCTATGCGCTGAGCAACGTTTAAGGTTGATTTCAAATTACTGTTTAAGTTGAGAGGGTGGGAGACGGGGTTGACTTTTATAAGGTATAAGGAACTTTTGAAGTCCTTTTAGTTTCTCACATGATTAATTTTTATTACTGAAAGAAAAAGAAAAGAAAAGGGAAGAAAGCAGGTAAAAGTTCTTTACTATACACTAGAGTTTTTTTCCCTTTCAAATTTATAAAGGAAAGAGTTTCGAATGCTGAAGGATTTTTATCGCTGAGATATAAAATTTGGAAATGTAAAATGATAAAATAAAAATGGATATTCGATTCACATAAAATGCATTTATAGAATTATTTTGTTGCTGCTTAATTATTCGAAACTGAGGGCAGAATTTTATGAATAGATCACCTTCGATATCTTTTAATGAAATGTATAAAGAAACTTTACAGAAATTTTACTCAAACATATTAATGCAGGCATAAAATGCGGAACTATTGGAGGAGAAAATAGTTTAAGAAGTATTGAACAATGTTTTAAAGCAAATAATTACAAAGAGTATCTTTTTAAAGTTCAATATAAAAAGATTCAAAATTGGAAAAGTAATTTTAAATATGAAGTTAAAAAAAACCCCCGATTTATATGATTTTTATTAATTTGAAGAAGATTCATTTTTTCTTTATTAGTTTTCCATCAACTTTACATACAATACAATACCTATTCTTACACAAAAATGCATTTAAATTTGAAGGACATAAAATTAATGCAGAAATTTTCAAATTCGTTTATAAATATGTGTGCGCAGTTGATGATGCTTGCGTAAAGGAACAATAGCAAAAAAAAAAAAACATGTCTTCAGAAGTTGACATCTATATTTATTGAATTCCCTCACACACTATGCGCACCACATGCACAAGTATATATAGTTCTTTTACTGTTTCCTTCCAACTAACAAGATACGCAAATGTTCGAACAATATGAAAGCCGTATTTTCAAATTGCATACTCATAAAATTTAAGAAAAAACTCATTAATTGTAAAGTTTTTCAGAAAAGTTATTTTTTTACCTAAGCAGCAATTGATTCATTTTATAGAATTAATGCCATTTTTGATTTATAAAAATTAAAATAATAATTATTTTATCACAATAATTTTGAAAGCTTTTGAAAAAAAAGAAAGAATTAGCAAAAGTGCATACAAGACATGAAACACGAGCACCAAAAGCTTATTACGATCATAAATATACATGGTTTGCTTGATTGCTAAGGATGTACGAAAAAATCGATGTTACTCTTAAACACAGCACACTCATATACCACTAAATTTCGAGGTTTATTTGATATGAGCCCAAACTCTCTAGAATTTATGCAGTGGTTAATGGCAATACACGTCGTAATTTTCAGATAAAATCAGATGGTGAGATCAATTCCTGAATTCGTAGTTCTTTTTGTCTCAACTTCCATATTACATGTATATCGAACATCGATTGAAGTCATAAAAATTCCACAGATTGGATTTTTCAAGTTCCATATTTTGTCTGGAAATTGCAAGCATTTTATAATTTCTACAAATTCTGTTTTTTATTCCAATAAATTAAGGACTTTTACGAGGGGCACATTTTTGTCCATATGAATTCTCACTATTTCTTGTAGATATTTGGTATGGAACAAAATACCTGGAAAAAGTTCTACATGCTTTTTTCACTAATAGGCACTATTGTGGAGTTCTATCTTCAGAAGCAATGATGACAGATTTCAATAGAAATAATGTAGATGCGGATATATTGAAGTAGCTTTGATAAAATGTGATTTATATTTAAAAATTTTAATATAAAACCTTAAGGAAATTTCTTTACAAAAGAAAATGAAATATACGAGGGTTGGGCATAAGTCATGGCAACTATTTTTTTGCTTGTAGATATGTGAACGGATCACAAACGTATATGTGCCGTGTGGAAGTTCTGCAGGCATAGTGTGTATACAGAACAACAGATGGCTCTTTGATAGCTGATAGTATAGAAACGAGGGTTGTGAAATCAGTTAGATGGAATCAGAGATGGAAGTGACCCGTGTTGAGCACTGCGCATACATCAAAGTAGCCACCGTTCTCCGAGGGAGAAATGCGATGGAATGTCACAGTGAATTTGTGGAAGCTCTCGGGAATAATGCTCTACCATACCGTACAGTAGCGCGGTGGGTGGGAAAGTTTCAGCAAGGATATGTGTCAAGAAACGTTCGAGACGACCGGTCAGTGTGCGGAAAAATTGGAGCACCCACAGTACTCTTCCAACATTTCGCCCAGTGACTTTGATCTTATTCCCAAGATTAAGGAACCAATACGTGGTAGGCGGTTTGCAACACGAGAGGACATTGCTAATGCTGTGCGGCAACAGGTGACCCGATTCACACATGATGCGGTAAATACTGAGGCTGATGGTATTCAGTACCTTCCACATCGTTGGCAGCGTGTGGTGACAGTAGCAGGGGACTACATTGAGGGTCTTTAGGCCCAGTTTGTCATGTCAACTTCATGTGTACTGTGTTGTCATTCTTTAGCACCGTGGAGGCCATATTACCCTGTATACTACCGTAATAAATTAGTATGTTACAATAATTTAGTGCTATTCATTGTCCACACATGTAGTTCACATCTTGTTCTTTCGTCTGTATAAATAACTTTTTCCAACGGGACTGGTATCTTCAAGAAAAAAAATAGTTGGAATGACTTTTGCCCCAACCCACGCATTTATAAATTTCCAGAAAATCACTCATTCTTTATATTAAAAAAATGAGGAATTCATTTTACTCAAGACTCATTCGTCTTTTAAAAAAAAATCAGTTTATATTCTTTAGTACACTTTTCTCTTACATTTTTCGTGCCAGATGCACTTCCGTGTTTTGTAATTTCTTGGATATGCGACGTAAACTAGTGTTCCCCAAGCTTTTTATCGCTGCGGATTGGTCAACGTTGGATAATTTTACCGAAGCCCTCTGAGGGGGAGGACGTTGATTGTTTATATTTTAGACTGCTTTGTTTTAATAATTTTATTTTAATTATATTTAAACGTGCCTTCAGAAAAAAATATAGCGACACCAAAAATAAATATAAAGTGATTTAACAAGAGATATAAAGTGATTTTTGTAAAAACTTGCCCAAACCCATGAAAAATATGCCACAGTAAATAAAATGGAAATAATTTAATGTTTCTTGTGCGGACCAGTAGTATTTGATCCACGGACCATAGGTTGGAGACCACTGACGTAAACGATGTATTTAACAAAAAAAAAAAAACTGTAAAAGATACTAGGTAGACAGTTTATTGATGGTCCGAAATGTGATACATATGTTTATAAAAAATTCTCACGTGTTGTAAAATCAGTCTAAAAAGGGGGTTAAATAACT
Source organism: Trichonephila clavipes (assembly GCA_019973935.1). Lineage (NCBI taxonomy): Eukaryota > Metazoa > Arthropoda > Arachnida > Araneae > Nephilidae > Trichonephila > Trichonephila clavipes. Next base: position 414,017 of record BMAU01020471.1, read on the forward strand.
TATCATAATTTAATACAGTATTAAATTTGTTTGTAATTTGTATTGATATAAATGTAAGAAGAAAATTGAACACGAAATGAATGGCTACGTCAACAAACAAAACTGCCGCATTTGGAGTGAAGCTAATCCACAAGTGTATGTCGAAACACCGTTACATCCAGAAAAACTGACTGTTTGGTGCGCTTTATGGGCTGGTGGAATCCTTCTTCAAAAACGATGAAGGCCACAACGTTACAGTCAATAGTGATCGGTATAGAGCCAAGATTACTAACTTTTTCATTCCTGAATTGAACAATCATGATGTCCAAGAGCTGTGGTTCCAACAAGACGACGCAACACGTCACACAGCTCGTGCCACAATCGATTTATTGAAAGACACGTTTGGTGACCGCCTTATTTCACGTTTTGGACCTGTGAATTGGCCTCCAAGATCTTGAGATTTAACACCGCTAGACTATTTTCTGTGTGACTATGTAAAGTCATTGGTCTATGCGGATAACCCACAAACGCTTGACCATTTGGAAGACAAAATTCGCCGTGTTAATGCCGATATACGGCCACAAATGTTGGAAAACGTCATTGAAAATTGGACTACATCCAAGCCAGCCGTGGCAGTCATATGCCAGAAATCATATTTAAAATGTAATGCCACAAGATTATGTTTCGAATAAAAAAAAGTCATGTCAATCGAATAATACATCGTTGTTTTATTGCAATTTAAAGTTCTATACCTCTAAAAAATCACCCTTTACTTATGTTAATTGGGAAAAATATGCGTAAATTACATTTCATCCTTTAATGCTTTTTAATTTATTCATTGAATTCCACGGTAAAAAAATATAATCTAGAAATGCATGCATATTCTTCGAACCGCTTTCACAAACAAAATAAAAATGCTTATATCTAGTGAAAATTATAATGCTCATAGTATGAAAAACCCTTTCTTTGCTCTTTAGATTTAAGGAAAAAAGAAAAATTATTTTCTGATAAAGAGTATTTAATCTTAATAAATGACTGCTATAAATTATTATAGCACATTTTTTCCACATGAAAAACTAATATTATTTTTAACCCTCAATCATTTCTCATTTTTGAGGTAAAAAGTCTTACTTTTAAATATCCTTTTCAAATTTTGTATCAGAAAACAACAATTTAAGATTTTAAATTATTGCATTACACACTTAGACAAAAATGCCACAAGAAAGAATTATCTGATTATAATAGAATTTTTTATGTAAATACGTTTTTCTTATGCAACAAATGAATGATTCAATTTGGTGGTTTATGAATGAATAGCTAGGAATCTTTAAGTGTCCCTTCGCATGATATGTAAAAAAAAGAGAAATTCTCCAACTTTTTTAGAGAGCATAACTTCTAATATATAATTTGATTCAGTCTATTCATTTTGAATATACTAAGACTTTACATCGGTATGGATATCTACCATTGTTTGAGTGAGGACATGCTATTGTGAGTGAGGTAGTTAGGACTTGAAGTTCCATTTTAAGCAAAATGCTACCTCAGATCTTTTATTTCATTTCAAACAGCCCTCTTATAACTTCTCTTGCCTTTCATTATACCTTTTAAAACTCAGAAGTACGTTTGCAAAATTGTACGCCTATCAAATTACTCTTCTTTTAGGGTCCCGTGGTCTTAGATTCAAACAAGATAATATTTGGTAACCCGTAGAAAAGCGTTTTTAATTTGTATTCGTACTTATTAAAAACATTTTTCGTGAACAATTTTATCCGTAAAATAGTCTGTTTTTCATGTTCCATTAATCATCCTATAAGGTAACACTAATCTAATTCTCCAAATGGGGAGAATTTAACCCAAGGAATACTCCACGAGGATATTTGTCTATTATGAGAATCTATGAAATTTTTTTCTCCAAATGGAACGCATTTTCAGACAGGACAAGTCCCTAAATGGGAGATCCATTTCATTATGGCACCCTTCAGTGGCGGCTCTCGCTAACAAACATGGATGCCAGAATTAATTTTTTAATTCAAGCTCTCGTTGGATGCTAAATTTTGCCGAGAGTACTAGAGCCAAATTGGTACTCAAGGGACTTTTTACATGCCACATAATCAAATGACATGCATACCAAGGATTTTCGCATCCGGAAAGTCTATCGACTCCAGCCGGGATCAAACCTGCAACCTTAGGCTGACGAAGCAAACACGCTACCTCTAAGCCACCGAGCCGACATCCATGAAAAATTGGACAGCAAAATTCATAAGATTTGATGTGGGTCTTATAAATTCGCTTATATACTACATAAATTTGAATCTTTTAAATAAAATATATAATTATTATGAAAAGTCATTTTTTTCTGTTCCTTCACGTTCTTTTCTGTTCATTTGGATCTACTAATATTTGTTACATGCGAATAAGTACTTATTTATATATCATTTTTAGTTTAGAATGTATTATATGAACAATGACAACACACGTTTAATTTAAGTTAAAATTCTATTGGGAAAAGAAAAAAAAATTAAAAAGTCACGTGTATTACAAAAACGATTTAAAAAAAAAGAAACACAATTACCCTAGTTGTTCAAATAATAAAAATTTTCCTTTCCTTGTGACGTGGAAATCATTAAAAGAATCCCTGATTTTGAAACTCAAATATTGAACAGATATTTCATTCAAATGGATGTCTTGAATGATTTTATCAATGATTTATTAAAACTAAAAGCTATCAAAATGTTTAGCAAAAAATACTCGTAAGCAAATGTGCCTTAAATTTTTTCATCTTTGACGTGCTCCAATAGAATTTAGTTTTTTCAGATCTGCTTCAAGCTTGCGCAAGAACAAATTTTCTTTAAAAAACATTCTCGATTTTTATTTAAATAAGAAACTTTTTTCTTTGAATAATCCAGTTCTTTGAGCATATTGTACTTCATGCTTCTACAGTGAGATTACACCTTCTTCAGTGAGGGAGGGAGTATTATATTGCATTGCACTATAAAGAAACACGAGGGCTATTATCGACGTACCTCGTACTTCTAACCGTCGGTCAAGTGATGTGGACGACATCTAAGCTGGCACTCCACTCTCTTAATTACCCTACCAATGGGAGAACATAGAGCCTCGACAGTTTTTAAGTACATCGGCCCTCTACACAAATGGTCTCAAGTGGTACCAGGACTCGAACCCACGGCACTCCGGTCACGAGTTCGTGATCATAACCACTATGCTACCGTGGTCACCACATTTTCAGAGTTGTGTGAAACTAAGAAACTTTGTAACGATGAAGAAAAAAAAACAACACAAAAACGTGATTGCTTGATTGTTTTGATTTTGCTTATTTAATGTATACCTCTATTTAATTAAAGAAAGTTTAAACGTTCTAAAAGAACAAAAAAGGGAATAATAGCCTTTGTTGCTCCATATCCCACACAAAACTGTAACTGTAACTATAAGAACAAATAAATGATCACCTTTTCTTCCTAAAAATGTGTTTTACACTTAGCTGATCTACCTTTATAAATACACTATAAAATCCTCACTTTTACCTGCAGTTAATCGAGAAATACTTAAAAGCAATTGAAAAAACAATTAAAAAAAGCGCTGGGATTAACTAGAGATTTAACGTACCTTTAAAAAAATTATAGATAGTACCTACAGAATAACAAGAATATTTTAAAACGATAAGCATCTGCTCATTTCAGAAATACGTTTTCTGATTAGAACAATTATCGAGACTTAGGTGAGAAGTAAATGGTGCGGGAGGAAAAAGTCTTTTAGAGCTATATCAGATAACGTCTTAATGTCATTTGAGTTGATAGCATCAACTCAGGAAATAACATCATCAATCAGAACTGATCTGAAGTATGGAGTAATCGGTTATATGGTTATCACATACATATAATTTCGTATGAATTATTGCTGATAATGTCCTAGCACATGTAAGAGTTTGCTTAGGTTGTTTAAAGAACATTTAGAGTTTTGATTGCCGAATTTTAGTAGATTGGTCTTATACATTGGATTATAAATCATTTCGAATCGTTATCATTTGACATGCACTTTTAACTTAACAAGGGAAAAAATATTGTATCAAATATTTTTTTTACACTTGGAATTTAATTATTTCTTCAACAAATGAATGTCAATAACAACAGAGTTTTTTACAATACAAACTTGTGAATATTTTAAATGAAAATAGTGAAAAAAAATGATACAAATATTTATGTATTCAATATTTATCATTTAAATTTAGATGACGTTTTTTTACTTACTACGTGCTTTTACGCTGTTAGTGGTGCTCATTTATTTTTTTAAGAAAAGTACAGATTGTAAGTAATAATTTTACAAGTAATGCATATATTAAATTTACTTTTTAAGAAAGCTGTTAATTTATAATTAAAATTATTATTTGGTTTTCCAAAAAAGGGGTCATGCTGCCTTAAAATGTAACGTATTATTACATTGTGCCCTCTTCGCCAAGTAACGCTACAAAATATTTTGTGCAGTAATAAAAAAAAGCAAAATAAGATATATATTATTCTTTATGTTATAAATTTGACCACAAGTTATCGGTACAAATTTTAATGCGTAGAATAAGTACAGAAAAAGATACATTATAAACATTTCGCTCAAATTAGTATACTTAATGGTTATATAATAGTTCTCTAATAATTCACAATAATAGCTCAGGGGTGTCCTAAATTAATCAATTAAAATATTAAAGTACTTAAACATTTATAAAGAAATAAATAAAGAAAAAGAAAGCACACTTCCTTTAAAACGCGTCATTTTTTGCTTAATGGATAAAAAGCTGCTATTTTTTTTTCGTGAAATCATTGGAATATTATTTTATTTGATTTTTTTAAAAAACAAATAATCAAATATAAATATTATATAAGCAAGATCTTGGTATTCTTTTCCAGGATAACTTTTTAATTATTCTGTTTGTTAACAAACAATTATAAATTTTTATGCCCTTATCATACATATACATTATTTTACGTTATAAATAACTGATTAATTATATTTCCGCTAGTTTTTTGAGGTTGCTGAAGTATTGGAATGAAAAAAGTGTACTTTGTTTACTTAAATATTACAAAAACAGCCTTCGTAGAATATTAAGATTTAATAATCGTTTGCTTTTAACAGACTTGAAAGTTAACAGGCTTAAGAATTTAAGGAAGAAATTAAAGCTTTCGAGATTAATGAACAATCAGTCATTTTACAATGTTCTAATAAGTATTTTGATTTAAAGTAACAAGCCCACTTTTCTGCAAATTTTATTTTATCTTACCAAATAATAATACATTACAATATTTTTTCATCTTATTATTGCTATTTTCTTTTCTTACTCGCATAAGGTAAATAACAAATTTATCATTTTCTACACAATATGGAAATTCAAAATATTATTTTCGCATAGCTGTGTTATGAAATATTCAAAGAAGCATTTTGAATACGAAGAAAAGTTGTGATGGATTGTTCATCGTGAGATGTTTAATAAAACGTTTCCGAAGAACAATCGAAATACTTTTGCAATAAAATGATTTTTTTTTGTAATTTTTTTAAATAACTTTTTTTAACAAAAGTTAATTTTTTGAAGTCTTATACTAATGGAAATAAGTTGCTAAATTTTTTTACAGTAGAATTGCAATATTTTGGCAAAATTATAGTAATCATACAAATTACTTGTTAAGTATCGAGAAAAAGCTTTACCGTTTGTGTTTGAAATATCTTTTTGATTATGTGTAAATTTTCCTAAAATTCATTTAAATGTAGAGGAAAAATTTGATATACTGCATTCCTATCATTCGTTTACCGGATGTATCTTTTTCAATTTTTGAAATCCTTATCAATATTGCCTCTTTATGGATTCAGCAGTGAACATGACTTAAAAATTCATCACATGAGATCTAAAATGTATTTTTCTTTTTCTAAAGTCTATAAGATGAAAAAATACCATGGTTTACAAAAGCGTCCCAGAAAAAAAAAGTTTAATTAGTAATCTAATATAAGGCTAGTAAAATATTAAAATAAAATTAAAATCTCTTGATTTCATAAGATGCTTGATTTTATAAGATATTGGGTGTAAGGAAAAGTTCTACCGTTTGATTTCGAAGTAAAAACAAACTTTTTCACTTTGTATTTAAAATTTAATATAAAACAATACCCTTTGTTAGTTACAACTGTCTGCCAGCGTTCTGAAAACTTATCTAACCCCCTGGAAAAGAAGTTCTCTGTTTTAGATACAAACTATTCATCCATTGCCATTTGGACACCCTCAAAATTTATATATTCATTTATATATTCATAAGGTTTCCTAACCCAGCTTTACAATTTTTTATGCGCTGTTTCTTCTCACGCGTAGTCTAGCGTTATCGTGATGAAAACCCCTCACCCTTTCTGTTGGTCAAAAATAGACGTTTATATTAAATTCTTTATTCAAAACATCAAGTGGTGAACAGGAACGACAATTTCATTTTCTTTCAGCACTCATAGTGCACTATACTTTTACTGTCTCCCCAACAACACAACATAACCATCCTCTGATAAACGCCAGCTTTGTAAACATATACTTTTTTTTCTAACACGTGTTTATACATTATTCACTTTTCATCTTCAGTCACCAATTGGTCCACAAATGGTTCCCTTTTGTGGCGAGCAAGGTTTGAAGAACGTATCGAAATTATGTCCATTAAATGTTTTTCGCTTAATTCGTACGACACACAAACATAGAGTTTGGACACGAAAACAAGCTTTTTAATATAATCCAAAGCAGTAATCTGATGAATTTCAAGTTTGAAGTCCTTTTCTGTGGAAATTAACGTGGGATTTGTCCTGGTCATTTTGTGAGTAGCACTTCGTCACTCACATCTTATAGTCTTCCTGATCTTGGTTCATCTTTCAAAGAAAAATCATCCAAGCGAAATTTCACAAGCCATCTTTGACATGTTCAAGCTATTACTGCTTCTTCTCCAAACACGTCACACAAGTTTCTTTTTGTCTCAATCGTGTTATTCTCTTTTTAGAACTCAAACAACATAGAACGTCTTAAGTGTACTTTTTCATCACTCATGTTGACAGCTTTGCAAGTTTAAGAACACTGACTAAAATGCGAAAACAATTGTATAAATCACCAATAGTATACTAATCTAACTGTTTAAACCGGTTTCAACTGGATCCGAATTCTTGCTAAGGATATATGAAAAGAATTGCATTATATGAAACAATTTAAGGGACTTTGAAAATATATCACTTTCTTTTTATTTTTTCTATTTAAAATTGTATCATTTCCTTTACAATTTATTTATTTTAAAAATATATGTTATATAATTTTATTAATTAATGAATAATTATATATTTTACAGTCATTGCTATTTACTCAGCAAGTCACAAGAATTTATGAAATGAGTGGAACCTTAACAAATAATTAGGTACTTCCAAAGCATAATATCTGATCAACAATATCAAACAATTGCATTCATAGTAAGTTTAATCGATATTCAAAATATGTGACGTTCTGTTGAAGTCATATGCAATGTCAATACTATCACGACTCTCTTATCTGCATATCACATTTTAAGTGTAAGCCATTTATGGGTGAACCACAAAAGCGTTATCTGACTCCCAAACTCAGGTCAAGCAGAACTCTTTACATCTTAATTTCTACAATACAGTCCGTTAAAGAGTAATAAAGATCAGAACGGGTACAGTAATTCGGGAGAACTTCTACCGCGGAAAGTTTTCCGCATTTGAAAATTAATGGAGTAACTTTAAAATCGGCATACAAGGCCCATCAAATACAGTGTTTGGGTCATCTTTTCAAAGTTTAATGTTCTGGAACTAACAGAATGAAGTTTTGCATTTGCATGTCCATTAAGAATTACTCTCAATTATTGAGGCTTCGTTCCATTCCCATTTAAATTAAAGTTGTCAAGAAACACGATACAAGTTTGTTTCGGTGTATTTAGATGGTAATGTTAAACTTAATTTCGTAATAATTTTTTAAAAAAATACCATAACAACTGCAAACTTTGTGATTTTTCTGAGTTGTATGAAATTGAATAATGATCTCAGAGTTATGGAACGATGTTGTTAATTGTGTAATTACAGATTAATTGAATTGATTAAAAAGTGCTGATAAATTTTGAATCAAGTTTTATTCTTCCGATTATCAGTTGGATAACTATTCGAATAGTATCCATTTAACTAGCTTAACTGCAGTATCTTTATTAACGTAACTGATGTTTCTAAATGCGACTATATATTAGGGTGGATCAAAACTTTTTTTCAGAATTTAAAATACCTGCCAATGTTGAAAAGATGTTCTATGGTACATAGATAAACAGAAAAATAAAATAAAAATCAGTTTTTATATTAAATACTTCTACAAAGGGAATGTTTAGGTTTTTAGCTTTTTTATTATAAAAATCGAAGTAATTCTTATCAAAATGAAACAGGCTTTTTTAGTACTTCTCAAGATTTATTGTGACGAGGAGACAACTACTAAATTGTTACAAAAAATTAGACACACTTAACAGACTCTTTAGTATTAAACTAAAAAAGAACACCTACTGTAGAAATTGCAGAGGACAATAAAGTGGAAGATATAGAAAAAAGCTTGCATCGGACTGATTCGAAATTGCTTGGAGAGTGCTGGGTTATAAAAAGTTGCAATGTTACACTGTACTAATCCCTACTCAGTACTCACCAGTTGGTAATCATCCTTTTTGATTATTTACATAGTATAGACAAGTAATTATTTTAACCAAATTATTACACCAAATTTAAGCCTTTTTTCCATTTCTTTTCGAAAATTCAACTTCTATTTGGTAATATTAAAAAATTTTGAAATTATTTTTTTTTGTAATCTCTATACCACAGAACATTTTCCCCGCATATATGTTGGTTCTAATTGATAATAATTTTTCCCCTCCATATAACCGTGATTCCCTTACAATATATTTCAATTTATATGAATTTTTATTAATAACATTGAATCAAAGCTAAACAATAGAATATTAACTATATATCTCCTAATTTAAAATTGAGAATAAAGAACGATTACTATATCAGTTACTTATTTTAAAAAATTTAATTTCTTGCCATCTGAGGTCTGACTCTGAGGTCTTTTTAATAATTCTGTATGATATATTTCGACTAAAGGTGATTTGTATTCGACCAACCCCATACATCACGTATTTCTCATAGATGTCCCATGAATTTGTTAAAATGTTCATTAGATGTTCATCGTACATTTTGTTCAACAAATAGGTTTTTGAAGAAAGTATACGGCTATGGGGTATAAATTGAACATGAATCTTGCGTTTTCAAAGTTAGATATTTTCAGCATCTCAATATTATTATCACTAAAAAATAAGGAGAAACTTTAAAAATATGCATAAATGTTCAGCAATTACTAATTTCTATTTTAATTAAATGATTTTATCTAATTTTACTTAAATATTGTTTACATATTATTTTTTGATAACTGGTTAATCTGCTTATAAAATAAATTGATGATATTTATAACTTTTTATTTAATCATTATATGATTAAAATATGTCATAATTTTAAACAATGCATTTCAAAGGTTGTTTATTTTATAGGCTTTTGAAATTGTGTGATTGATTTCTAACTTTACTGAAGTTGATTAATTGCTATATACTAAGCTCTACTTTAAATACAGTCGTTATATAAATTAAGACGCATACATTATTTACTATATCCGACTATATATACATGTATGTAAATACAAAATTGATAGTTCCGGAGATATCGTGATGAGTGAGTGAGTGGAGAGAGAGAGAGTCCCTTTTCTCCTTTATTTTTATATACACTGGTGTGCAAAAATTAAGGACGAAGTCGAAAAATTAGCATATCAGCTAAACGAAGAGGCAGAGCGGACAGAAAGACCAATCAGGAGATTAAGTAAGGTGATGTACGGTAGCACATGCGCAGATATGCAGGAAGACGTAATGGGGGAGTGTCTGAGTAGTATAAAGCATGTTGTCGGTGTAAGATCAGTATTTCTGGCAAAGAGATTGCACACCGTATAGCAGTTAAAATCACACCGAGTTGCTGCCTCAGCGAGAAATGGCGAATAATCAATCTGTTAGACGACATCTGGATGCTTTTACTCGAGGTCGAATCATTGGGAAGTTGGAGGAAGGCCGCAGTGTGACAAGTGTGGCTGCAGAGTTCGGAATTGCTCACAGCATCGTTTCACGACTTTGGAGACAATTTCAAACTACAGGAACAGCTATCCGGGGGTTCAGTAGGGTCGTCCACGAGGAACCACACCCGCAGATGACCGGTACATTGTCTTACAGGCCAGAAGAAACAGGCGGCAGACAGCGGGAGAAATCGCTAGACACGACACAGGCGACTGGACGACCGATATCGCGTTTTGCCGTGGCCAGAAGACTGCACGGTGGTGGTCTGTTTGCACGACGCCCTGTACGGTGTGTACCTTTAATGCCTGCCCATCGGAAAAGGCGTTCTCTGTGGTCCCGGGAACACCGGAATTGGAGAGACAATGAATGGGGACGAGTACTCTTTACAGATGAGAACAAATTCAGAAAAACACCCTAAATATTTGGTAGCGCATATTCTCATCGCATCAGTGCATCACATACTAATTTGGAAACTGGACCGAGTACAAAAGCGCTGCTATTATCACTCATCTGGAGAGATCGGGAAGCCGCAATCATCCCTCGAACGTCATTGAAAGAGACAGGTATGGAGGTCGCGGTGTTCTCGTTTGGAGAGGCATCATGCTTGGTAGTCGTACAGACCTTCACATCTTCGACGCAGGTTCAGTCAACGGGACCCGTTATTGTAACGAGATTCTTCTTCCATATGTGAGTCTTTTTTAGAGGCGCTATGGGTCTGCAGTTCCTTTTCATGGACGACAATGCACCATGTCATCGCACAGTAGCTGCCGAACAGCTCTTAAAGTGAGGATATTGAACGTATGGATTGACCGGCACGATCTCCGGACTTTGACTTTCTCGGAAATTTTTTCTCAATCCCATCGAGCATGTATAATGGGTGGTGCCCTTTCCATCAAGGCGGATAGAGTTTTTCTAGGCAGACGCTTGGCAGCTCGTACCTTACCACCAGTAACGATTCGGGAGCTTCGATTGGCGCTGCGAGACGAATGGGCAGCAATGCCTCAACAACTCATTGACACCCTCATTCTCAGCATGGGCAGACGCTCTTGAAGTGAGGATATTGAACGTATGGATTGACCGGATCTCAATCCCATCGAGCATGTATGTGATTTTCTGGGCAGACGCTTGGCAGCTCGTACCTTACCACCAGCAACCTGCCACTCGTGACACCCCCTCGCCTAACAGTAACAGTCAGGGAGATTATATCCCCTACTAAAGACCGGATGTTTCTTGCTGGACACCCATCACAGGGATGTTTCGGCCTTCAGTCGCATTTTGCGCTCCATGCTACTTTTTCAATCAAGCTTCTTTTTATCCCTCTGATTTCTCTTTTAGTAAATGTTGCTTACATTACACATGTCCTTATGTATTGAGGATCTTACGGTATTAAATGTGTTGATTTGGAAAGCTTTTGTACAAAGTTGTATTGAAAAAACCGTCTCGTCCTTAATTTTTGCACACCAGTGTATATAGTTAACTATAGTTTTAACCATTTTTTAATAAATAGAATAAAGTATTATTTATGATTAGGATAACAAAAATTAAATTTTGATTTTTCAAGGTGAACATTTTAAAATTTTTCCTAGTACTAAATAAATTTTAAGCAGCAACTTCACTTGTTAAGTGCAATTCGAAAAACTTTATTTTCTTGCCTGCTTTCGAATATTGTATTTCGATCGATGAAAAGTTTGGTTTATCCAAAATAATAATTGTTGAATTATATTTTGAATGGTATCTATTAAAAAATTCTTTGCATGATAGAATAATAGATAATTTTTATCTATAGAGTTCTTATTTCGGTTAAAGCAAGCTACTTTTACTTTTAACTGCATTTTAGAAAACGTAGCATGTCATGAATTCCTCCCGTAAATGTTTTATTTATATTCTAAAATGGAACAAAAATAAGCAAAGGTCTTGATTTTCTGAGCAGCCTCAGGCCAGAAGAATTCTTAGAAAACAGAAATAGATAGTTCAAAGTATTAGCTTCTTTACTAACTTTTTAAAACTCTCCTTATTGAAAACTTTCTTCCTTCGAAGTTTTGTTTTGAAATACTTATCTTTGAATGAAACTTTCTAAGAAATAAAAAAAACGATGCCTGTGTATTATATATATTAAATGAAGAAGAATCAAAATATATGTTGATACCTGAAGAATAGAAAAAAGTTTTCCATCCACCAATATGCGTTTCAAGGCAAATACTTCTGATGTTAATAATTAATGAACAGGAAAGACTTTGTTTCGATCAATACTGAAATCTATAGGGATTATGAAGTGAAAAATTTCTCAGAATTGATTCCAACTTTGGCGGAAGAATTGATTTAACTTAGTAAAAGATTCAGCAAATAGAAACGAATCGAAATTCGCCTCAATGTTGTTAGGCAGAAGAGAATAAATTTGTTTTTTTCTAAATATATTTGCTTATTCATTCAATATATCTTGAATTCTTTTCTTTAAATTTAATACTTCTTTTGGGAAAGATCCGTCAAATTATGTCATAGAGTGTATTTACGTTAAATATTTAAAATGAAATGTATAGCTATTTTTTTTTGTTGAGATTTTCTAGTTTCCTTTTTAATAAGCCAGATATAAATTACTTTCTACTATTCTAATACTTTTAATTGAAGTTTTTTTTTATTAAAAAGTAAACCAGTGCTGCGTGCTCAAACTTTGAATATTAGCGACCCAATATTCAATCATACTTTTCATTGCGTCCATCCCTTTCCATCCAATAACAATGTATTGAATTCAGTAATACTATACTTTGGCACTAAAGCTACAACACGACTTTCCCCTTTTCCCCTTATAAGTGATTCCGGCTTATATAAACGTCTTGCTCAGCCAGTGCGTTAATTGTCCGGACGTATATATACGTCTTTTCGAAGAATGAACTTTTCTGAGCACTGCTATCCATAGAATTTTTCCGAAATCTTTGTAATGCAATAAAGTGACTTTGGCAGTATTTGCGAAGGATTTACTTATTTTAGAGTATTTGCTTATTTATTCCTTTTCTCCACCCCCTTCCCCGTGCTTACGTGGAAAAGGGTGGCATTGGAGAGCGAATCACTTAACTTTTCATCGGCAGTTAAGGGGTTAATTATAAACTGTAAAAATTATCAAGATGTGTTAAATTTTTTGTACTGGTGTTAAATTCTTTTATTCACTGGTAATTATTAAACTCGTTTTTTAACTTAATATTGTTAAATTAATTTTCAAATACTTTGTCAGTACCGATACATTTATAAGATAATTTATTATATCAGTGTAGATCTGTATTTTATTTTTTATTACGTCAGAATGTATTTTGTTTGTTTACTTTCAGTAAATTAATAATTTTTAAAAATAATCTTTTGTTTTTGACTTTTCTATGTGCTCGCACACTCCTTTAATGAATTTTCACGTCCTCTTAGGGGGAGGGGGAGAGCTCCACTGTTTGAGAAACGCTGAAGTAAACAGTTTTTTGTAAGGCTAATAATATTTGATATTATGTTTCATTTGTTCAAATCTTGTCTTATAAAATTTCATGTAATACTAATATTCATAATCTTTATTTTAGAAGGTTACTCAAAACTTTTTTCCATAAAAACAACAAAAAATTAAAAAAAACAAACAAACAACTAAAGTGAAATAATCTACGTATAACTCATTTGTAGGATTTTTCTTCCTCTTCTTTGCAAAGTTTTTGATAATTTCGAGTTTGAAATCTCGAGACGTGACCTTTCTTGTTTCTTTTTTATAAAAGTCATGTTGTTGTGTTCATATTTTAAGCGAAATTCATTTTTCTGTACCATTGAGAAGTTTGAGAGGCTATTTCTTATTTGAAGATAAGTTTATATATATATATATCAGATGTAATTTTATACATAATTTCTTGCGAGATAAATTTTATAACATTTTTACAAGTTGATTGAGCTTGATATTTTTAATGTCTTTTAACGTTTTTAAATGCAAAATTTTACAACTTTTGAATTTTTAACATACATTAATTCTTATTCTCAATGTTTTTAATATATTTTTAGTGCTTTTTTAATCCTTAATATGTATTTTTTTAACTATTTATATCTTTTCAATAATGTTTGGTGAAAAGTTTTTGGTTTTTGTTGTTTGTTTTTCTGTTATGCACTCTACAACTGGAGTTTTCTCCTTGTACAGCACATTTCCTTTTTAAACAAAATATCGAAACATTTATTATTTTTGTATACGTTATATTAATTACAATTAATTGTTTTTTCACTGTTTTATTTACGAGTACTTTCGTCGCTCTGCAGGATTATGTTTTACTTTACAGATGATTATATTTTATTTTTCTGATGCCAATTTTTCTAGAAAACTCAATCTTTCTATGAATGTATTTAAATTAACTATAAGCTGACGCTATTTGTATCATCACGTTATCTTACACAGCTCTATATAAAGTTTGTCTCAGTAGGTAAGAAGAGATTAGATGAGAGATCAGAGGATAGACTAAAAGTGTGATTATATAATTTAATCAAGCTAATTAGGAGAAATCACAGTTCAATATAACTATCATTAATATTTATAATTAAGAAAGAACTTAACCCTTATTTCCTCTAGAAATAAGTTATTACTACATTTTAATGGAATAAAAGATAAATTAAGTTCTTTCTTTAGTTTCTTTCTGAATCTTTGTTACGATCGCGAAGCCTTTTTGCAAGAATTATTTGAATATCAAGAAATATCTGTTAGGTTTCCACAAAAAATATTCTATATATATAACGTGATACTATAGTGTTATAACACAATGTAAATAATATAAGTTCTGAATAGTTACTAGTTTTCCACCATTAGGTTTTCCACTGATGCCTATTTCTTTTCACAATCACTTCTTTAATTTTTAGAAAAAAATGTTATAATTAGCTTACTGCAATTTTCTCGATCAGCTGACCCGAACCTAGTATTCCATAATATTGAAAGAACCTGGCACTAAGTAATGTTTTTTTTTATTATAAGAGGTAATAGTTTTCAGCACCCCGATTTAAAAACATCCAATTGCCCCAAAACCTTTTTTTGGTATCTCTGACCAGATTACACTGTTCACACACCTGTTACAGTTTTGCGTATTTCAAAGTGCATTTAGCAAGAAGATCATGATTGTCTGTACTAATCTCTGATGCAATCAGTATTTCTGATGATAAGATGATTTCATGCTTATGCTCTTCATCCCACTTACACTTTCATGGGATTCAATTTCCTGACTTAAGGGCAGTCGGAAAGGTAAAATTTGATTTTTTTGACAATTTGAGATTTTTACATTTCCACATAGTACAGATTTTAACCTTTCTAAAAATACCTTACTTTAACCTCTAGGGTAAGCCCTAAAAACCTATTTTTAAATAATCGTTGAAATTGGGCCACGCCCATTTGACAAGCGTAAAAGTAAACAAAGTTTTTTCTTTTGGCTTAAAAGTTGAGCGTCTGGTATAAATCAAAACATTTATCTTTTATTGTATAAATTGAGCCTTTTATTATTTTATTTCCTAACCCATTTGAAACTTCACTGTATTTTTAACGGTCAAATCAGTGTTTGTTTACACTTTCAAAACTGCGTTGTAATTTTTGAACTCGCAAGTATTCTTTAACATTATTAAGCTTAAACTTTCAAAAAAATTTGCTATAATATATCGACTTTACCATGCCTAGAGCATCAACTAAAGTATTTAAGAAACGAAGAGGAGTTTTTAATAAAGGAAGATGTAATAAAAGTAATGATGGTTGTGGTGAAAGCAATTCTACTGTTAATGCTGATTTGTGCTGATGGTGCAAAGCTTTGTACTAATGAAACTGAACCATCTGCCAGTGAGAGAAAAATTGTAAACATGGATATTTCATATTCGGATGAGGCTTTTTCTGGTTTCAGAAATGTTATTGTGGACATTAACCTTTTAGCTTGTGTGTTTTTTGAAGCTGTAAAATGTATAAAGTGTGAAAAAACAGGACTCAGGTTGCGCCTCAGTGAAAGTAACTGTGGTGAAGCTGTGAAGTTTCACTTAAAATGACCTTCTTGTAAATATAAATATACTTTTTTAACTCCAAGAAATGCGATAGTTCTGAGAATTATGAACTGAATACCCGGCTAGTGTATGCTATGCGATGCATAGGTAAAGGTGCTGAGTCTGCTAGGATGTTTTGCGGTATCATGAATCTTCCCCGCCACCCACAAAATTCTCAAAGTACAACCACATTTTACTGCAGGCAACAAGAGAAACCTGTGAACACAGTATGGCAGAAGCTGTTCGTGAAGCCGTTGATGAAAATGATGGAAAAAGGGACCTTGCTGTTGCTGTTGATGGTAGCTGGCAGAAGCGTGGTTTTCTTCGAAGAATGGCTTGGTGACAGTCACAAGTGTTGATACCGGCAAAGTTATAGATGTCGAAGTTTTTTCAAAACATTGTATTTGTCCGAACAAAACCAAGCATCTTCAAAATTGTAAGAGAAATTTTGAAGGCTACAGCGGTAAGATGGAAGTAGCTGGAGCTCTATCCATTTTTCAGCGTTCCCAGTCTCTCTACAATGTTCGGTACACAAAATATTTAGGAGATGGGGACTCCAAGGCGTTTACTTCTATTGTCGAGGACAAAGTATATCGTGACCATTGCTCTGTCGAGAAATTAGAATGCATAGGTCATGTTATGAAAAGAATGGGGACACGTCTTCGACGCTTGAAAACTAAGATGAGAGGTCAAAAACTTTCTGACGGAAAGCCTTTATGCGGAAGAAATAGATTGACAGAGGCAGAAATCGACCGTCTGCAAGCATATTATGGTCTAGCTATCCGCAGAAATTTGTCTAGCGTGAAGGACATGCAACAAGCCATATGGGCAATATTTTTACACAAGCTATCAACCGATGAAAAACCTCAGCATGGATTTTGTCCCTCTGATACAGATACGTGGTGCAAATTTAAAAAGCAGAATTGCTTGGGAGACTTATCATCACAAAAATAGTTTACCTGTGGATGTTGTGGAGGCCATGCGACCTGTTTTTAGGGATTTAGCTAATCCAGAATTGCTAAAAAAGTGTTTACATGGAGGTACGCAAAATCCTAACGAAAGTGTAAATAATGTAATATAGTCTCGTGTACCGAAGAAAACATTTGTACAATTAGAAGTTTTGTCACTGGGTACATATGATGCAGTTTCCTCATTTAATATGGGGAATGTATCAAAACTAGAAATTTTGAGAAAAATGTGTATTGAGCCTGGTGATTACACGGTACAGGCGATGGAGTGCCTCGACAAACAGAGGCTGTTACGAGCAAAATACTCTTGTTTACAAAAAACAAAGGAAGTTAGAAGAAAAAAGACTTAAAAGGAAGAAAGAAGATGATGAGCTACTAAAAATGTTGATGATTTAGAATATGGAGCTGGAATGTTTTAATTAAAAAGTAATTATACGTTAAAATCAATTTTTCTCAAAATGTCAATTTTTGATGTTCGATGTTCCTTTTCTTAGAAACTACTGTTCACAGGTATGTAATTTTTTTATGATTTATTTATAATGATATACTGAAATGAGCTTTTTTGTAAAAAACCCCAAAATTTATTTTTACAAATTTTTATGTGAAAAACGGGTTAACGTAAACTATGTTTGATAAAATATTTTATAAATTATGAAAAAATTCAAAATTAGCTAAAAGCTCATTTGAATATAATGAGAAATGTGTATTTTAATTATATGAAAAATTTCAAGCATGTACATATAACAGATTTTGAGAAAATGTACATCGAAAACAGCCAATTTAACATTGTCGGTATAGAGGTTTCCGACTGCCCTTAACTGAGAATGCAACTCGCAACTTTTCCGTGTCTTAGAACCTCGATTGTTGAATCCTGACACTGTTTATTAGAAATACAACTGTACCACACAATCAAAAAGTTACTAGCAAATATAGTAAAAACTCCAAAATACAAGTAAGAGCAAAAGCAAATTGAAAACTTTCAACCCAGCATGAGCATGCTCCAAATAGAAAGCAGGCACCATGTGATCCTTCTATCTCTTCTACTAAAAGTTACTTTTCCAAGAATTTTAAATATTGATGATAAAGAATGAACTGCGAGGTTTAACATTCAAAGAAAAGTTTGTTTTGGTATTAATGAGCCTGGTACTCAGACTTCTGACAGATAGACATTTTCAAAAAATGATAAGCAATACTTTTACTGCTCGCAGAAGGATCATTTTGACATAAATAGAAGCTTAAAAGTTTATATTCATAAAAATGTAAGAACTAGAAAATGCATTTATGGTAGATATTTTTTAATCTACTCCCTTAAATGAATATATACACACATTTATTAGAAAAATATATAAGAGGTTCCATGGAGTTCATTTCAGTTTTTATTTTAACAATAAAAATTTTCCATCATAAAAATTTTGTTTTAAAAAATTGCTCATTTAAAGACAAAATGCAAAGAAGATTTTCCTTTCATAAAGAAAATTAATCAGCTATGCAAAAATAAATTTTTCGTGCCAACAGACGGATTATTCTTCGAGAGTGAAAGATTTGCTTTGTCTGCTGTTTTAAAGATTATTATCTGTTTATTTTTTCATAGGGGGAATTCTTTTTAAAGTAATTGAAATATTTCATTAAGGATTGTACTAAGACTTTCAGCAAACGTTCTTCGAAATGGATTTATTTTAATGCATGGGTTTAGTAGTTGCAAAAAAAAGTCATTTCGTCCGAGGTAAAAAAGCTACGCTTGAAATAGTCCTTTTGAGTGTTTTTGTTTGAAGTACGCGAAAATTTAATTATTGCATTAAAAATGTTCTTTAAGCTTTTTAACTGAGGATTAGCGCTATTTTTTAGTTTTTTTGAATCGTAACTGCTTGAACAAAATATATATATTTTTCTTCCCTTTCTAGAAATCAAAAATAAATATGTTTTGGGAAGCTTTAAAAGTAGAAAAAGGAAATAATTTTTCTATCCAAATTAAACAAGTGTGTAACTGGATGCTTTTAAAAGTTTAGAGCTTTCAATCCAAGAAAAAAATGTTTGAAATGGCTTTGAAATTTTTTGCATTTTGAAACACAAAAATTTTGAAAGATTGTTTACAAAATTGCAAATGGACAAATTCTGATCTTGTATTGGTTATATTGCGTAGATTGCATCCTTGACGCGTACCTTTTAAAAATGCTGTTTGAAATTATAAAACAATTTTTATAAGTACCTTATATTAAATAATATAATTAAAGGAAAACGAATTTGAGAAGTAGAATTCTTATAAATACATTTTATAAACTCGAAATTTATGCACTTAAGGGGGGATGGTGGACTTTGAAATTGGCGAAAATCGTCCAAATTATGGAAAAAAAATTTTTTGTGAATTATGATCTTCGTGTGTTCACTGAACCATATGCAAGAAACCGCATGTGTCTAAATAATTTTATTAAAAAGTTATAAGCATTTAAAAAATTTAAATGGACATAAAATGTAAACAAAAGCATGTGCTTAGGTTGTCAAAATTTTTTTGAGTGTTTTTTTAAATATTAGAATTAATATTTTTGTGTTTTAACAACTGCGCATTTTAACTGCAACCTTTAACTGCTTTATTGCTGTTTGTTTACTTCCACTTGTTTTCATAAGTCGAAAGTATTGCCTTTTTAAAATTACACATCTTTGATTGCTGTCTGTTTCTTAGTAATATTTATCTTTACGGAATCAAATTTTTGTATCTAAAAGCCACAAAAAAGCTTCAAAAACATATACAATTGTTCTGTATTTGTTTACAATGGATGCTATTAGTCGGCGCTATCGAAAACCTAAAGGTAGGCCATCAAAAAAGAAGGAGTTTGTGTGCATCCAAAGTACAAAAGAGATGGGAAAAAAATCACATGCAAAGTGATTCTGATTCTACTATGTGTGCTAAAAACTCTGATATTTTGCTTGCTGAAAAATTCACTTATGGATACTGAAATCTCTATTAGTGATGAAGGTTCACATGCTGGTGAAAAGGAACAATATTTGAATGCAAGTCTTAGCAAACTTCAGATGTTTCCTTCAACATCAACTTTTTGTACTAGTGAGAAAAGTACATATATTTTGATGAATAATGATATGTGGTCTGCTCTTTTATCTAACACAAAATGTGATGAATGTGATATGTGCTCATTGGATGTCGAATGTAATAGTGCTTATGGTTTTTCTACAAAAATAGAGCTAAAATGTAAAAGCTGCAGAAAAATATTTAATTCTGTATTCTCCAGCCCTCGAGATGATGATAGCAATTGTTTCGATGCAAATAAAAAGCTCGTTGAAGCTTTTCTTAAGATTGGGAAAGGCCATGCAGCATTAGAACTTTCTCTCTATGGCTATTGGTATTCATGCAATGGATAAGAAAACTTTCTCAAAATGTTTACACAAATTGTATGAAGAACAGTGTAGCTTCAAAGAAGACATTCTTGAAATTTCCCGAAAAGTAGTCCGAAAACACCATGAAGATTTGCTCGGCACTGCTAATGGTGTTATAGACATCACCGTTTCATATGATGGAACATGGCAGAAACGGGGACATTCGTCACTGTATGGGATAGGAATCGTTATCGACATTTTTGACTGGGCTCATTATTGATTACGAAATCCTTTCCAAATATTGCCCAGAATGCACTACCGCAAAAAGGGATTTGGGAGAAAATAGTGCTGAGTACTCCATATGGTACAAATCCCACCAAGAAGAATGCAGCGAAAATTATGAGGATCTTCTAATGCCATGGAGGTTAAAGCTGCAGAAATTCTATGGAAAAAGATCCATTAAAAATTGTGATATGCGATATGTGAGCATCTTGTCAGATGGTGATGCCAAGACCTATCAACATTTATCATCATTAAATGTATGGTAGCTGCATAAAAATTGCAAAAGAAGAATGCATTAACCACGTGGCAAAAAGGCTTGGCACAGGACTCCGTAACAAAATTTTAGAGTGGCGGAATAAAGGTATCACTATTGGTGGGCGGAAAGAGGGCAACCTCAAAGAAAACACCATTGTGAAACTGACTAACTTTTATAGAAAAGCTATAAAAGACAATGCGCCAGATGTAAGAAAATGAAAAGCGCAATTTTAGCTTCATTGTTTCATTGTTCATCTACAGATAAAACTCCAAAACATAGTAAATGCCCTACTGGCTCGACATCATGGTGCTTTTACCAGAGGGCATTGGCTAAAAATGAGAACCCTATGTCCCATTCACTGATGAAAACTAAGCTGTCGGAACAAGTTCTGGAAAAAATACTTCCAGTATATCAAAGGCTTGTAAACGATGAGCTTTTAGAAAGATGCAGTGCGGGAAAAACTCAGAATGCCAACGAAAGCATCCATAGTGTTATTTGGAAAAACTGCCCAAAAGAAACTTTTGTTTCTAAAAAGCGACTTGAAATGGGTGTTTATATCTGCCATAGGTGGATATAATTTTGGCTGCTTCAATAGTTTAGCTATTGAACACAATGAGTTAAGTTCTGTATCTGTGGACATTTCGCATAAACGTGATAAACGACGTTTAGCGCAGAGTGAAAAAAGAATTCTAGTGATTGGAGAAAGAAAAGAATAATCAATAAATTGGCTAAATCATCCAAAATTACAAAGAACATTAAAAGAAGGGGAAACATATGGTGCTGGTAAATTTTAAATGTTTTCTTAGTAAATTAATATTTATTTGCACTAACATTGAAAACATTTTACCGAAAAACTGTACCATGTGAAACCAATGCATTCTATTATAAATTTTTTTTCTCTCTTCAAATTATGCTTGTAAATAAATAATCTAGTATAAATATGTCTGTTATTAAATAAAATGGATGCTTAATAATATCAGAACAACAATTATAAAGGTAAGTGGAAAAACATTTTTAAAATGACTTTTTCTCAAAACTTTGTTTTTCAGATTTACGTGCTTTTTAAAATGTTCCATGCGTCTCAATTTTGAGCAAATTGCTTGAAATTTCTCGTGAAGAATACTGATAAGTACATAAATAAATCTGGGTATCCATTTAAAATTTTGACTTTATTTAGATAGTTAAATTTCATTTTTAGTGTACAAAATCTGTTATTTTACAGAAAATTAAGTGCAAATAAACAAAAAACTTTTTTAAAAAATTAACCGGTGCATGAAATTGCTAAATAATACCCACTTATGTGTAACGTGTACTAATAAACATTAATAATGTTAGACGAAGTCAAAAAAATAAAAAATTGAAACGCATGGAATGTTTTGAAAAAATTTAAAAATTATTAATTTTTTTAAATTTAAAAAAAATTTTAATTGAAATTTTTTTTTAAAGATATAGTTGATCTAGTTGTATTCCAGTGTATATGCTCATAAATTTTCATTACTCTTACTTAATAATTAAAAAAAAGTTTTTGAAAGTCCACTGTCCCCTTAACGGAACATTTTTGTTAATGTTGCCTCTATTTGAGTAAACATATGTAAAGTTTGCTGTTGGTATTGTTTCTAGGAATTTGTTTTACGTGAATAAGTTTTATGTATTATATGTTAATATAATATTTTTTATTTACAAGTTGATTAATCCTTACTCCTTTTTGCATGTGGAAAGTAATAAGATGATGTAGTTTTTATGGTTCTCTTAAAAATGTTTCATTTGTAATGAAATATACTCAACAGATTTTTATTAAAACTTAGCAAATTAACTTAATTTAATTTAACTACGCTTAATTTTTAGAAATTAAAAGGAAATAAAACAATAGGAAAATATTTCTATTTCGTGTTACTTGAAAATATTCTTATATTAAGTACCAGAAAATATTTGAAGTGAAAAGATACCTTCATGTTTATGCAATTATCACGCAAAACTTCTAATGCAAAATTCTGAATTCAGTTACATTCGAAATTTAGGCATAATTCCATGAATCAATGCCAAAAAATGTTGCATAACAGTACAGAAAAGATAAACTAAGTTTTTTTAAATAAGAGATAACTTCTTAAAGAGATAAAAAATAAAAAAAAATCGTCATTAACTATCCATACGAGGCTACAGCTATTTAAAAAGGTTTTTTTACTACCAAAAGATTGATTTGAGGAAACACCAGCATTTATTGAAAATGAAATTTCTGTTTATAAATACTAATTAGTTTCCAAAGCAGACACTTTTTTAATGGGTTTCAATTACAGTTCATCTGAACATATTAGAAGATCGCATCTTTTGGCGTAATTATATGTTATCCAAAGTAAGTTGTTTCGTTAATTCCTTTCTCATTAAAAGGAATAGGGATATGATGTAAGAAAATAGAATAAGATTTTTTTGAAGCAAAAGAATGAAAAAAATTGGAACTATAAGAGGGTTCAGCTCTCTCTAATTACAGACTCGTTGGAACAACACAATAAGTTGGAGGAGATTGCATTAAAGTTGAAATTTATCACCATATTTTTATTTTTGTAGCATAAGTAGGATTTTGTAATAAACCTCAAACCAAATGAATTATTTTACTCATGGATATTAATAAATGACAGTATTCTCTTGTGTTCTCAGTTAATCTGATTAAAATCTATTTTTTGTTCATTTCAAACTTTGATAGATACCATTTTATCATTTCGAAATGCAAAAAATTTCATTTGATGGTATATTTAAGTATGTGTATATTTAAAACAAAATACAATTTATTTAGCAATATTACTTTTAAAAGAATTAAAAAAAATTCTTTTCTGCCTAGTAATACATTTTACCAATTTAATAAAGAACGGACGTCCAAATACGTTTTTATATTTAAAATAACTAAAAAGTAATAGAATTGTATGTAAAGTTAGTCCTTGAGCCCATTGAACAGAGATTGAATTTAGATCAATAAGATCTGATTATATTAACTCAGCGTTTCTCAAACTGCGGTGCGCAAGCATATTGAAAAGTCGAAAATAAAAGATTACTTGAAAAAAATTGAAAGAGGAAGCAAAACAAAATATATTCTGAACTATGAAAAGTAACATGATACTTATTCTATTACTTAAAAGTTACTTAAAATATTTATTACTTAAAAGTTACTTAAAACATTTATTACTTAAAAGCAAAGACACATGCAAAAATTTAGGACTTATATTGATAATTTGTCGGTTTATAATTAAGGTCATATTGTAACTTTAGCGTTAAAATACACTATTACTGCATTCGATAAATAGTCATTGTATGAGAGGGCGCGACGAAATTTATGATTGAAAATTGGGTCACCAAAATTGAAAGTTTGAGAAGCACTGTATTAACTATAAAATTTACTAGGGGCAAAAGTAATTTTCAAAATGATCAATCACCTTTAACCTTTTATTAACAAAAATGTCGGGTGAATTGTGACAAGTTTTATTAGAGAGTGACATCGATATGCAACTATTATTTGCTATTAACTGATATGTAGCAATCTGTTATGTAAGCAATGTCATAATGTCAGGTTGATTACATTGGTTTTGAAATTGGAGAACTTTAATTTTAATCTCCTTTTATATATCTGCAGTCATACTTAAAATTTTTGTTTTAACGGACTCAAAAATTTATTCTCCAAATTAATTTTATTATAATTTGCCAAATTAATTCTAAAATAATCGGTGTGAAAATTCAGCAGGTGCAGCTGCGTAAGTAAATAGCACAGGGGTGGCGAACCTTTATAAATCGACGTGCAATTTTTTCTACAGAAATATTTAATGAGGTATAGACGTGCCGTCAAATAATTTTGACTGGTGATTACTAGGAAAATAATAAAACTGTATAATAACGACTCCAAAATTTGTGTATTTATTTCAAAAAAATACACTTTGTACTTTAAAGTAGTAAATGTGTTTTAGTTATACGTGTAGTTTCAAATTAAAGTAACATTAGTGTGATTTTTGCTGTTGCAAATTAGATGAAAAGTAAGAGTAGCATTTATATGAAAATAAAAGTAGCGCTTTACAATCCTAAAACTAAGATTGTAAAACGTTACTTTTAGCAAAATGCGTGCTGAAATTGAATTCTCTTCTAAACGGTTTCCAAGCGAGTCTTTAATGTTATTTATCTCTAAAAATATTGTTTTATAGACGTAGGTAGATGAAAATATGCCCAAAATTTGGTGTAACGCGCCATTGGTTCGCCATTTCTCGAAAAGCATTTAGTTTCTATTTACATTCGGTTTTTGTTAAAGGTATGGGATATCAATTAAAATATTGTTACGATGATAGGGGTTCGAGAATTTTTTGTGACAAATCAGTCACAAAGAACAAGACAGTTTTTTAAAAGCGACGATAATTTATTGTCCAAAACCCAATCCTTGAACTACAGGATTCAGCACCAATATTCGCAGTATAAATATCAGAAAGTCTTAACACCTTCAACAGCCCTCAGACACAATTAATAGTGTCTAAAATACACGTACGTAAAAGCTTATTCACAAGCACCGCTCGTATAATTCAACCGCCGAGGTAATTGGCAATCACGGTCAAGGCAAGTCTACTAATCGCTGGTCGAAACAATACTGACTCATTTTCGCTGAGCATATTTCTATTTATATACTTCGCGGATCCTTCGAGAAAGACCCGCTTGCGTCATATGTCATGAAATTAGTTAATTTCTCCAAATATTCCCAGAAGAATTCAGAGGGTTCCGAACTCGCTAAAAATGGTCGTCAAATTCGTCGTCAAAAATGACGTCAACTTGGTTCTATCGCCAAGATTTCGCCGTTCCTATTGAATCACCATCATACAATAAGAGACGGCATTGCTTGCGAATATTACAATTTTAACATAAAATAAATATAGCATGGAGTAATATAAATGCATTACACATCTAAATATAAATTATTTACACTATTTTACACAAAATGCGTAACAATATTTTACATAAAACAAATCGAAGAAAAATCCAAGAAGACTTTTTCATGAAAATATCTGTAACTGAAAGGATGTACGATATAGGAGTGGAATATTCTAACATTTGAATAACAAAAGCAAAAACATTTTCTACTTTAAAATTAGTTAAAATTTTTAATAGAAATAAACGAATTTGACTTTCTAAATGTGTATCATATTAGGTGTTTTCAGAAAAGACATGTTTTCCGATTAATCAATTCCCTATCGTAACGTTCTATGTTACGCATATTCACTTTAAATTAAATTAATTCAAAAAGAAAGCTTTCGAATACAGTTTCTGGGACATAGGCTGATATAAATTTTGAATTAATTCTACACGTCACATTGGATCATTTTATTGTTTTTATCTGCAATTGGAATTATCATTTTGAAAGAACATTCATCTAATTCAGAATGTTTAAAAAATTTCCGAAACGCTAATTTAATGAACATTTTTAAGTATAAAAAATATGGGATAAAAAGAGGGAAAAAATAAATGATCTCCAATGCAATTTAAATTATTCAAATTCAGTTTCTTGTCGAATCAGTGAAATAAAGATGAGTTGAATGATACACATTTCATTAAAACGGGATTTTCTTTTTCTTTCAGGTTTATCTTCCTTTATTTAATGTCGACGTGACTTTCTTTTTAAAGGAAGAATAAGTGGCTCTATATTTTCCTGCTCTGCTGATATAAGCAAAGTTTCTTCTTTAAAGCTTGTTATTTTCCTTAAAAATAATCCTTTAGCTTAAAAACAATCCTTTACGCCGAGTCACAAAAGATAAATGCTAAGGATTTCTATTTCACAAATGATTTAAATTAAAATGACAACTCTTTGTTTAAAAGATGCAATTTAAGGTATCGGCTATTGTCTTTTTCGAATACAAAATGATATATTTTTCGAGAATTTTTCCTTTTTCATAAAGAATAGTAAAGCATTAAAATTAACGTTAAATATGTCATTTATCAGCTCATTTTGTTATTTAACATAATCTTTTTCAATTGATGGAAGAGGCATTCTAAACTAAATCAAAATATTCAAAAATTAAGAAATAAAAATATTTAAGTTATGTGTTTTAGAAGATGATAAGGTATGGTTTTTATGTTTCTTATTTGAATACACGCACACACGCACGCACACATACACACACACCAACTTAAAGCTTTTCTACTCATTATACATTACTCATTATAAAATAACTATGAAATAAAAAATTGTAGCATTTAAAAATAAAATAAGTTATGAAAATAATAACTATATATATATATATTCTATTGTGAGTAATAATTACTTTAATTTTAAAGAACAAAATGTTTTTATATTCTTTACAAAGTTCAACATTTTATTAAATGGTATTTGCCAAAATACTTCCATGTTTTTTTCTTTACCAAATGTATTTCTCAGATCATTCATCTGGTACATGATTATTCGTTTTATTCTTTTGTTTACAAATGTGAGGCAGAAACAAATACATCATTTTCAGAATATAGAATTCCGCACAACCGTGTATCGAGATACTGAAAACATACGAAGTTGTAAGACCATTTTCATGATAAATCATTTATTATAGAATACTCTATTAATATATATATATAGAATACTCTCTATAAAAATTTATTATAGAATACTCTATTAAAATCTATTATGCTTATCTTCAAAAGAATAAACAGAAACGTATTTTCTGTATAATATTTCTGTACCTCTTCGGTAGTTTTAAAATTCTATTTCAGAATTAAACTTTATACTTTAAATTCCCTTTGAATAAAATACAAATATCATTTTATCATGTCATGAAATAAATATTTGAAAATCCGAATTTAGTTTTGAAAAAATAATATCTGAAAATATTTGAAAATACATGATTTCTTGGAAAAACTGTTGAAATATTCAAAACAATCTCATTTGAAACCTTCGTATTATAAATAATATGTGTATATATTCATTCTATATTATATTAAAAATTCACTTACATTTGAATTTATTAAACTGGATCATTTCTTATAACTTGAATTTGTTCAAATTATAAAAAAGAAAATAGCTGTTTTGCGAAATTTTACTTACATTAAATACTTTTACTTATTTCTTAAGTTCCTTATTTGCTGATTTCTTTTTTAAAATATTCAGTGAGTAATGTTTGTAAATAATTTTATTTGCAGTGTTTAATTATGTATAAATTTTGCTAGCATGTTTCGACAAATTTGGGTGAATTAATAACAGCGAGTTTCATCATCATTAGGAGAAAAGATTGTATTTTGCAATGCCGGGTATTGAACTTTATATATATATATATATATATATATATATATATATATATATATATATATATATATGACAGGCCCCAGGCCTGCTGGTAAAAAGAGGAGGGCATCATCTTCACAATATTCTTCATTACGCTTTCATCATATATAATCTAACATGGCGGACCTTTTGCCGCGCAACAAATTTGTTACCAAATACAACAACTTCCTTAGTATGCGTTCGCCTTCGTCAGCGCTCGTTGCTCCTTTTAACAGGCTTGTTTACTCATAAATCCTTACGCGATGGTAAAGAGTTCGCTCTATTTTCATTTATTACTTCCTTAATTTTGAACCTAAACTTTTCAAACCTGACAAATATATATATATATATATACAACTCTTTTTTTGTACACGGTAGATACGTTCTTCAGAAAACCTAGCAAAAAATCGCTTAAAAAATAAATACATGCGCGGTATGGTAAATTTGGGGACATGTTCCTCACTTTTAAAAAATAATGTGAAAGGAAAAATCTCAAAATATTTTTCCCAAAACCCTGCAAAAATGTAAAAATAAAATTCATTATAATAAAGTTCATAAGTAGTACTGATCAAAAATGCTTTGATCAGTAGATGTGTCAGATATGTCTAGCACAACTTTTGACTTTGGTTCAAATGAAGAATTTCTTTCATAATTAGCAGCCTCTTTTAGTTTTTTTCGTCGTTACAAAGTCTGTTTTTAAATGCTTTTTTTGTTTCTCAAATTGGTTACATAATTCTTCATATCCTGCTACGCAAAACTTAAACCTACGCTGAAATTTTAATGCACGCTGTATGTGTTGTAATGCACGAGTAAGAAAATGTTTTTCCATACGTGCAGCAAATTTCAAGGCCTCGCGAATTAAATCAGCGGTTGATATTTTAAATTACCCTTCTACTTCATCATTTTAACGACTTCTTTATTATCATAAACAACTATAAATTCTACTATAAATTCGATTAAATCACTTTCATCCAAAGGGCATGAATCCCCAATTTTTTTTGGAATTCGTGCTGGAACAAATATTTGTGTAAAAAAATTCGTTTAATTCGTGTACCGTGTTATTTTAAAATCGTGTAAAAAAAGACCGTTTAAGGCATCCGACTACGTTCGGTACCGTGATTTTAAAAAAGCGTATAAATGGATAATTTTCATGATATTTAGTATCACTTAGATTAGAATACATGTATGAATTAGTTTTAAGAACATTATGACGACAAAAATTATTTAAATACGATATTTTGGCAAAAAATTATCTTAGAATAACCTTTTTTCACAAAACGTTCTCCTTTTATGAAAAAATGCTTCAATAATAAAAATATTTTACTTATATAAAGTAATGACTTTTCCAGAGAGTCTGAACTAGGGGTTTTTTGAAAAATTCACATTATTTTCAGAGTTACCACCACAATTGAAATAATTATCGGCTTTTTTTCATAAAATTTCTCCCCTCTGTTGTCGTAAAATATGGATAAATCCACTTCTAAGTTAAATATTTGAAAAATTCTAGTCCAGCCTCTGTACAGAAGTCTGAAATATATACAGGCAAAATATTATTATATAATAGAAGTATTTTTCATAAAAGGAGAATATTTTGAAGATTGTTCATTTTATACTCATTTTTTGTCAAAATATTGTACTTAAATAATTTTTTTTATTGTGATAATATTCTTAAAACAATTTTATATATGTTTTCTAATCTAAGTGACACTAAATATCATAAATATTATCCATTTATAAACTTTTCAAACTCACGGTTCCGAACGTACTCGGATACCTTAAGAAAAGAACTGTATATATATAAAGGGTGTTTTTTTAGAGGTATAGAACTTTAAATTGCAATAAAACAACGATGTATTATTCAATTGACATGAATTTTTTTTATTCGAAAGATAATCTTGTGGAATTACATTTTAAGTATAATTTCTGGCATATGACTGCCACGGCTGGCTCGGATGTAGTCCAATCTGGACGTCCAATTTTCGATAACTTTTTCCAACATTTGTGGCCGTATATCGGCAGTAACACGGCGAATGTTGTCTTCCAAATGGTCAAGCGTTTGTGGTTTATCCGCATAGACCAATGACTTTACATAGCCCCACAGAAAATAGTCTAGCGGTGTTAAATCACAAGATCTTGGAGGCCAATTCACAGGTCCAAAACGTGAAATTAGGCGGTCACCAAACGTGTCTTTCAATAAATAGATTGTGGCACGAGCTGTGTGACATGTTGCGCCGTCTTGTTGGTACCACAGCTCCTGGACATCATGATTGTTCAATTCAGGAATGAAAAAGTTAGTAATCATGGCTCTATACCGATCACCATTGACTGTAACGTTGTGGCCTTCATCGTTTTTGAAAAAGGATTCCACCAGCCCATAAAGCGCACCAAACAGTCAGTTTTTCTGGATGTAACGGTGTTTCGACATACACTTGTGGATTAGCTTCACTCCAAATGCGGCAGTTTTGTTTGTTGACGTTGCCATTCAACCAGAAGTGCGCTTCATCGCTAAACAAAATTCGCTTATGAAAATCGGGAACAATGGCAATCTCTTTTTGGGCCCATTCGACGAATCTCTATGAGGCGTGAGTCTATTCATGATGAATTGCCAAACCAAACTGAGAATAAATCACTTGACAGCTGTTAAATCGGTCGCCATCTTGGAAAGTAATGCCAACTTAAACTTCTATACCTGAAAAAAAAACACTCTGTATATATGTAACAACTGAACTGTTCCTCTACGCTGCAGTGGCGCAGCCTACAACTGAGTGAAAACACACAGAAATGTGTGCTCATTCTCTTATAATATTTATTTAATAAACATTTTTCTTTTTTAAATGAGCGTAGATTATTGAAGTATATTAATGCAAACGTCTTCTCAATAGATAAATATGTATATATTCTGGAAGTTGGATTTAATTTTTATTCTTTGACTTTAAATATCTCTTACTTGATAAGGAAAATAAACGAAGAATGTAAAACTATTTTACTAACCTATACATGAAATTAATAGTATTTTCGGTTAATTGTTTAGATATTTAAAACACATATAGAATATTAACACTGCATTTGTTTTGATGTTTGTCTTCAATATATTTTTATAATTATGTAAAACTAAATAACTGATTACAGACTTTGAAATTATCCTGAACTATTCACGTAGTCATTCATAGGTAATCTATCACAAGTTAAATATATTTAAAATCTGAGCATTGTATTAAAACAAAACTGTCAGCACTATCATATAATTTCCTTTATTTTTGCTTTAAAAAGTATATATAAAGTGCCCTAACATTTACTTAAGACTGTACATAATATATTACTATCATTATATACCCATTTTTTTCCAACTCATTTTAAATGTCAGTCATTTGTGTGTAAACTATAAACGCGTTATCTGACTCCCAAACGCAGGTCACTCGGAACTCTTTAGCTCTTAATTTCGGTAGTATATCCAGTTAAAGAGTAACAAGGATCAGAAAGCATTGGCAATGGCGAAAACTTTTACCGCAGAAAGTTTCCTCCATCTTAGAATTAATGAAGTGGTCTTCAAAACTAGCTTGCATGGCCCATGAAGCACAGTGTCTGGGGGTACATTTACAAGAAGATAATGTTCCAGAACTGATGACAATGAAGCCTTTACATATCGATTAAGATTTACAGTTTGTCATTGACTTTTATTCGTTCTATTACAATTTAAACTACTCTGGTTACGGGAAACTATATACAAGTTTGTTTCGATGTACTTGGATGATCATGTTAAACTTAATTTAGAAACAATTTTCAGATATGTTAAAACAATAAGCTGTTATAATATTCATCATGTATAAAGTTTTTACATAATCGTCTGAGATTGAAGATTGTTGAACAAATTATAAAGGAAATGGTAATACAGATTGTAATTACCTCGTTACATTTTTTTTAAAAATTAAAGTATAACAATGTAACGACCTATTGAAGAAAGAAAGAAGTATTTATCTTTCAATAGACAAAATTTTCAATAAAATGGGGATTTAATTTCTAGAAAATGCCGAAATTCTCGATAATCTTAAGTTATTTAAAGATGTAAATACAAATGCTTACAGAAAACAGTTAAATATGTAATTTGCATTTAATGATATTTTTTCTGTATGACTGCTTGAAGATTTTTTGAAAGACATTGAAGACAAAGTCAACAGTTTCCTTTTTATATACATGCCTATGATTTGAAGTTACTTTAATTATCATGTGTAAGGTATAGGTTAGGGATGGCGAACCAATGACACGGGTGCCATTGATAGAACGTGACACAATATTTTGTTCAAAATAACAAATTTCACTATGAAGTATTACGAATAAACGCGAGTGAACAGTGGCAGTGAGCGATGTGGTGAGGATCACACTCATTTGTTATTGTCTTACAATCCAAACATAAGGTAGCTGTCTTATTACTTGCAACAACCGAAGTCACACTAATGCTGCTTGCTTTAATTTGAATTACACGTATAACTAAAACATTTACAACAAAACAGTGCAAAATATTTTTTTGTGTAGTAAATAAAGAGTTTTGAGTTGTCAATATTTAGTTTTTTATTGTTTTCCCTATAATCATGAGTCAAAATTAGTTGGCGGCACTTCTATACCTCGTTAAACATTTCTACAGAAAAAATGCACGTTGGTCCATAAAGTTTCGCTACCCCTGGTATAGGTGATCGAATATATATGTATACAGTAAATATTACAGTATAACACGTACGTTGCAGTCTATGATGTTTTCTATTTACGTAATTTGGCTTACAGATATGTAATAATGTATTTTCCTGATATGAAAATGAGCTCAGTGATACAATCTTTGAAAAACATTTTCGATTTTATGTCCGTTTTAATAACAAATTTATTTTTCCTCTTGCAAAGCTTACAAAATGCTCGAAATACAGGAATTAAAATACTTTATCATTATTGTTTTTACATTTTAGCCACTATTTTTAGTTAATAAAAAAATTATCATCCTTTAATGATCAATTTTATTACAAATAAGCAAGATTAAAGTGCTTGTTTTAAAACAAAACTTCTAAATTATATTCATAACAGAAATTTCTATATTTTTTCTCGATATATCCGGAACAAAAAAAATATAAGGAGAAAAAAAATGTTGATTAATTTGTTAAAAATTTAAGACGCTTATAATGATAAGATAAACAAAATAAAAGGAAAGTCTAACAAGTTGGGGCATTTTTAAGACGCATGTATCAAATGAGGTTGAACTGACAGTTAATGCAATGACGTAGAAGTGCATTTTTCTCAGAAGTGGATTTATTCTTTTTACAAATATGTTTCATAAGTGGCAATAAAAGGAGATTATACAAATTATACTGTATCATAAGAAGTGTAAACATTTTTCTCTAATAATATTTTGATTATTGTCTAGAGGTAAATTATTTCCGGAATGATACATAAGGCTCTGGCTCATGGTGCTTAAAAAAAGAGTCAAAATAAGAAATAAATAACAGTACGTATTATATATTAAACCGCAATAGAAACTAATATTTATTGGAAATTAGGATGATATTGTTAAAGACAATATATTTCGAAATGTTATTTGCGTGACATCGCACACTCTAAGCAATAACGATAAGATTTTGCATAAAAATTTACAAATATGGATAGTATCTTGATGTTTTCCCTTAAGAATTGCTATTTTTATGTTGCTTTTGAAGTATCTTACCAATTTTTTCACTTTCCGTGATTTGAGCACATGTTACAAGATTGTAACTTCTCAGGGATTGTTTCAAACAGCCCGTCTTCGAAAAATAAAATTGTTCCAAAGATGTTGAATCATTTTTCCAAATTTATGGCCACCATAACGGAATTATGCAGCTGACCATGTCATCCCTTGCACGATATATTCTTCATCTTCATCTTCCGAAATATCACAGGAAACTTTGGAAGGAATGAATTCCTCGTCACTGCCGTAACAAAATCACTCGAGTATTCAACCGATAGATCATCTAATAAATTTGCAATTTCATCATTCTTTAGAGGCACTAGTTACACTGCATGTTTCTTTCTTTGGGTGTGATCTATCGTCCATCAGCTGTCATCTGTTCAACTTATGCTACAAAATTATTTTTTGATGAGTAAGAAATAAATAAATTCGAAACCATATATATTTACAACCAGTTTCTAACCATTACTACAAGCCACTAGTATACATACCAAAAACGTAATATGGATTTAATTGGATAATAAATTTCCACTTTTCTCGTGCTAACGCGTGACTAGCGATAACATCACATCACGCATTGGCACAAGATTAGCAAACAAAGTGTTAGTTACTTTGGCAAATCTATTCACAGCTGGATAAACTAAACATCGGTATTAATGTCTTATATAATAAAATTATGTTGTTGACGGATATGTTAGTTACATTTAATTGCATACTTCACTACATTTTAAAACAATATTTGTTCACAAAATATCTCAATTTTTATAATTATTTTACATTTTTCATGTTTTAATTGATCTAAGTTTGAAATTTTGTAAAATTCTGCTGGTAAGTGTATGCGTCATAGAGTATAAAAAGGGATACTGTAATGTTAAATAAGCGCAAAATTTTCTGTTTGACGCTCTTCAAAGACGTTACAGTTGCGAACAAAAATGTGATTTGTAACATATGAAGAGCTTTGTGTAATTGAAAAACTGCATGTTATAGAATCCTTAAGTTAAAAGTTTCATGTAATTCTCGCTCAGATAATTCTAAAAATATTCGTAAAAGATGTTACAAGGTGTCTAATTTTTCTGTGTTAATGTACAGTATATTAATTTACGAAGTTCATTAATCGACCCACGTATTTACATAGTATTAAAAAAAGGGGAAACCATTACGAATCCTTTTCTTTGAAATAACGTAGTGTATGGACCTCTTAAAATTTCTTTAAAATATATTTGGAACTAGATTAAACTAAAATTTGAAACAATGGCTACATAGACCATTATTCTCCTAATTCTACTCAAATCCCGGTTTCCTTAATGGGAATAATATAGTTTTAGAAGTTAAATGTTTAATTAATTAGTTATTACATCGATTCAATACATTTGTTCCCTTTAAAACATTAATTAGTATATTAATTTTATTTATCTAAAAGGACATTTGAATGCCCTATTTTCTGTCGATTGCACGTTAGCCAAACACAAACATTCAGCATTTGAAATTTTCTGATAGTATAGTCGCTGCATTTAATACTGTTTTACTCTACTTATTGATTCTACAATTTCTTGAGAGGTTGTATTTATTTTCATGTTCCTTGTATCAAAATTCAAAGATTAAGACAACTGCATTTTCTAATTCAAGAGATTGATTGACTTTAGTTACTTTCCTCAAAGCTCGTGAGCTTATCTCATTGAACTTATCTAACTATAATCATTATAACTCAATAAAATGTAATAAATAAATTTATAAATCTTCGCGGAAGCTTTACGGCTTGTATTTTGGCTCCTTTTATACTTTCAACTTCTTATATATACAAAAGATACAGATTAATTACATTTATACTAATAATATTACATTCTAATGGGTTTTTATCATTGTTCGAAGAGTGAAGTAAACCTTTGTCAATGAAGGCTGAATGTGTTTCATTTTTTAAAAACGTGACTTTTATCTTGCTAGTTAAAGTAAACGTGTTTAACTAATTAATACAGGGTGGGGTAAATAAAAGTGGTCCGACAAGTGGACGTGAATGTGGTGAGCACACGAAGTAATCGAAACCAGTCAAATCTGTATTAAAATGAGTTGATCAGTGGCAATCCATTTGTGGCATTGTTAACCGCGGAACAAATGAGCTATAGTTACTTCTAGTATAATGGTGGAGCTCCCATACATCCTGCTGATTCGTGGATGGCATTTACCTAACCTTCATTCCTGACAGAGTTGTTAGCAGAGGTCAGTCTAATCTAGCTGGTCAACTAGTTCACCTGATCTATCATTGGGTGATTATTTTTAAGGGGAACCCTCAAGTTTAAGGTGTATTGCTACAACCCTCATCGTCTTCAAGCACTCCAGCACATTATTTCTAATGAGATTTCTACAATTTCAGCAGTCCATTTTCTATCTGCCTTCCTCAACTTGCTGACCAGGACCCAAAGGTGCCAAGAGATGAATGCTGGTCATTTCCAACATCAGCTATAAGAAGTTTAGCGAATTATCTGATTTCCTTTGCTATGTTTCATTGTAACTTGGAACTCTGTTCTCCAGGCTACTTTTATATTTGCCTATCCTCCATATATTCATTTCTCATTAATTCGATTGTTACCATATTTTTTTATTATGACTATTTTTAATTATAACTGTAATACTTTTTTTGCGAATTTAATTCATAAAATAATTTCAATTTTTTTTTCAATGGAGATGTAAAGCATCATGGGAAAAATAAACCCAACTATTTATCAAACTATAGGTAAATTCTTGTATGTTACAGTATATGCAATCTTCTCCAGAAGGATGATCAATTTATGTTCTAACAATACTTAGAATGAACAAGAAAACAAACTTTCCACTAGAGAATCCGATAACGTATTCCAATAATAATTTCTAAATAATTACTCTTTCCTGGGATTATTTCTGAACTAATTTTTTTAAATATATAATTAGGATTGAATCATTTATATTTTTTATCCTTCTCTTTTTCAGTAAAATATTCTTTTATTAATTTTTTATTTTGCCTTATTTATGAGAAGGGAAATTACAATACAACTTACATTAGACTTTCCCATAAGATGCCATCTTCGTTTTAAGTGTTGAAGGAATCGATGTTTGGAAATAGTTTTACAAAACGATATCAGTTTGGAGAACTAATTAGTATTTAACGAGAAGAATTTCTTTTGAATTAATGCCGCTGTTGCCTTTATTGAAATCGATTATTTAAGTCATGTTTTCGGTATTAATGAAAATCTTTAAATAGTTACAATCGTATATCTCTTGTTAGTTATGGTTCTTTAAACGTTTAAAGTATCGGAGTTTTCATAAAAACTTACATCGAAAAATATTAGATAATTTTGTTAAAAGTTATTTTGAATTACTCTTGACGTTATTGATGCTCAGCTTCATGCAGGAATAAGTAAAGATAAGATTTTAAGGAAATTTATGTAAAAAACTGAAAGTGAGTGAGTATTCACATAAATGCCACACTATAAAAAAATCAAGATAGCTATTGGCGATGGACCTTGCAATTTTGGAACTCGGCCAAGGGACGAGGATAATATCTGAGCTGGCAACCCTCTCTCCAACGTACCACACCACGGCTACGACATCAACTTCTCTACACGGAGGCTCTTTTGTGGTATGGCACACCTGTTATGAGTTCGTTATCATAAACATTAGGGTACCGAGTGAGTGAGTGAGTGAATATTAACGTCACACTGTTTAGCTACACGAGGGCTTTTGGCGACTGATCCCGTAATTTTGAGCCATGGTCAGAAGACATGGACGACACCTGAGCTGGCACCCCCTCTCCTAACTACCACACCACATCAACGGGAGAACGTTTGAGCTCTCGACAGATTTTACATGCATCGGCTCCCCTACACGGCGGGTCTTAAGTGGTACTGGGCTCGAACTCGTGACAAGGCCAGCTACGATCCGATACCATGACCACGCGGCAACCGTGGCCACATTAGGGAACCGAAGCCACAACCTAAAGTGAGAAAGAAAATCTTTGCATTTATATAAAAATATTTTAGGTAAGAGTTCTAGTTATTATAATTTACAACCAATTAATGCTTTTTAACCATTTTCTTCATCCTAATTATTTAAAAAAATTTCCTTAAAAATATCAATTTAATCCTTCGATTAAGTATTTTCTAATAATTTTAATAGAACTTTATTAATATATTTTTTCATGAAATTTTCGTAGTTTTAATTGTCTTACTTAATAAATACATTTGCGTGTGTAAATATATTTTTTTATTTTATAACTATAAGCCTATATATATAAGATTTAATTTAAAGCTGCTTCAGCCAGAAAAAAAATGTTTCAAAAAGAAGTCTAAAAATGTCTCATGGTAAATACTTTTTTTTTGCGCATAAGTTTTAAAGCAAGGGGAGAAACCTTTTTAATAATATTGCAAGTTACGACAGAAAAGAATGCGAAAATTGGTTGTTCTTATAAACAATTAATTTTAGATTAAGGAAACTTTTTCAAATGAATTCTAATTAATCATTTCAAATAAAAATTCTACCTTCGCATTTTTTTTTCTTTTAGAAGAAAGATTTATAAAAGAAAAAAAACATTAAAGCATTTTAAAAGAAAACTTCTTCAAAAATGTACAATTAACACATTTGAGAGATGAGCAATTTTAAAATATCTCTTTCCCCCCCTTAAATTAGAATATTTTTAGTAGAAAGTATTGAAAAATTACTCAGCGATCACACGATTTGGGATTTTTATATGATTGAAAATAAATGTGTACAGAAAAAAATGCAATCTGTGCAATAAAAATAATGAGATATAAATATCGGCATATATATAGTTGCAGTTTCGATCCAGTTAAATCTAGAAATATGAAAATTTTCATGTCTTGAAAATTGCATATCAAAAATTGATTTCGATATATCAGATGCCTTTTCTAATTGAAAATCTTTAATGAATTGTATTACCATATATATTATAGTCCTTAGGAGAAATTATTTTTTAAAAAATCCCCTTAAAGCTTTCGGTAACATTAAAAGCGACCTATAAAAAGGAGTTATGTGAATGAGACAAAATTCATTTAAGTATTCCTTACGATAAAATATGCAAACAATTAACTTTTGACGGTTAATGACTAACTTTAGTTTCAGCATATTGCAATGGAATATCGCCAGCAAATAGCACTAAAGATGTTCCAGACGAGTTTCAAGAATAGTATCAGCGAATAGTACCGTTTTTGTGAGAGTATGTCCAAATGAATTGAATGAAGCATGGTTGTTCAATTGAAGTCACTCGACATTTGGATCGGGTCGATGCTATCATTCAAATGCATAAAGAATTAATTTTTGGTGCCAAAGACTGAATAACTTTAGCTTCAGCAAATTACAGTGGAAAATACCAACAACGAATAAAACTAAGGGCATTCCAGACGGGATTCGCGAGTAGTATCAGCAGATATTACTTTTTTTGTGAGAGTATGTCCAAATGAATTGACTCTTTATATTCCGCATTATGATTTATGGTAGTTTTTTTCATGCAATATTTTTTTTGAACCACTACATTGAAAATTAAGGGATATGCCAGTGCTTCTCAAAGTTTCAATATTCGCGAACCAATACTTAATCAGGATTTTCATTGCGCTCCCCCTCTAAAATAACAATGTATTGAATTAAATAATACTATACTTCCGACGCTAAAACTACGAGTTTCACCGGCGTATATAAACGTCTCACTCAGTCAATGCATTAAATTTCTTGGACGCATATATACGTCTTTCCGAAGTACGAATTTTTTCTCTGCACTGCTATTCATAAAATTATTCCGAAGGCTTTGTAGTGCAATAAAAGGACCTTGACAATGTTTGCGAAGAATTTTCTTATTCAGAATATTTTTGATTCCTTATTCCTCCCCCCCAATACATCATATACGCGCATCTACGTGATAAATGGTTGGCATTGGGAAGTGGATCGCGTAACTTTTAATCGGCAGTTAAGGGATTAATTATAAACCGTACTAATTATAAAGTTAAGTGTTAATTTGTGTATATAATTTTATACATGACAATCCCATGGGGTTACTGGTAATTATTAAACTTGTCCTTAACATTGTATTGTTAAATTATGATATAATACATTGTGTAGCACTGATACAATTATAAGTTTAATATATCAGTGTAAATGTGTATTTTATTTTTTATTATGTCAGAATGTCTTTTGTTTGTTTTGTTACTCGCATCCCCCTTGTAGAGTCGTCATGCCCCCGAAGGGGGCGTGCCCCACAGTTTGAGAAACGCTGGGATATGCATAAACAAAACACTACTCAACTTTGGGAAATTTAATCCGCGTTAGAGCTAATTAATACATTAAAGATATTCTCAACTATAAAATTAATTATATGTACTTAAAATAAATAGTCAAATCGTTTTCTAAGGCTTTCATTAACATACAAAAAAATAAGACACTTACTTTTTGACATTAACTATTTTTTCGGAACAAAAATAACAATCTTCGCGATCCGCGGAACGCGCCGTCAGCTGAAAACGCAATTTTTGCTATATACCTATTCGCCTAACCCGCTAAAATACTCATCATAGAACCCGGGCTATCATATAACTTGGAAGAGCGGTTTAAAAGAATATTTCTGCTAAGTATCGTCAGAATGTTCGTAAAAATGGTTATTCTATGTAATTTTAAAGTGAGTGGTATTAAGAACCATCGGTAGATAAAGAGTTAAAAGAAGCAGGATTCTTCTATTGAAGTCATTCTACATTTGGATTGTGTCGATGTTACCAGTCGACAATTTTGACAGAAACGGGTGAACCATTGCTATATATTAGTGTCAAGAAGGTAGCGATCAACAAGGAAGACTGCAGAAGGCGAAGATAATCTTCTGGTACTCGCTCATAGCCATGATGCGTCCTTAGCAACGATATTCACCTGACTATCGTCCTCCACATATCCTGACATCCAGAAGCAGAATTTATAGTTTAAGGATCAATTTCATTGAGGGGCATCGATGATTATAATGACCATCTATAGGCTACTAAAGGAACGAGGGCTGAGGTCACGAATGTCAGTACGCCGACTGCCTCTCACATTTGCACACTTTCAGGCACATGATGCATTCGATCTAGAGTGGAATACTTTTGAACAATGAGAACCGCTTCGAATTCAGCCCTGATGATTAGCGAAGAAATGTCTTGGAATATCTTGGACAACAGTGGGATATTCACCTGACTATCGTCATCCACATATCCTGACATCCAGAAGCAGAAGTTATAGTTTAAGGATCAATTTCATTTGATAGCTGGAATGCTTTGGTTGCCATTCATGAGCACCTTGTAGAATTGAGGCACGTCGACGAGATTGTACGCCCCGTAACCCACCTTTTAAGGGGTGGGAGCGTTGCACGTTAAATCTGTCGAGGCTAAAGTGTCCTTCTTTTGGTGTGGCGTGGTAGTTGGGAGAGAGGGGTGCTATCTCACAGTTATCGTCTCCGTCACTTGACCATGGTTCAAAATTACGAGGTCCGTCACCAATAGCCTTCGCGTAGCTTTGTTGTGCCACGTTAATATAACCCTATCTGTTACTGTAAACTCCGTAGATTTTCATGTGTGAACTCCTACTCTTACATTTCAGATGGATAATGTTTGGTTGCTCATGACACGGCTTTCTACAACTTGTCTTTGTCTCCAACATTTTCTTGGCCGGTACAATCTTGAAAGAAAAACACACTAGAACTCTAGTGAACAGGTACATCTCCAATCATCACGATAAACCAATTTGTTATTTTTTAAAATATACAGTTGGAATTGGAAAAAAATATAAGGAGTTTTTTTATCTTCATATTAAATATCAGTACGAGTATATATATATATATATATATATATATATATATATATATATATATATACATATATATATATATATATATATTTCTGAAAATTTAATTTGAGGTTTTAACTTAATCAGATAGATTGTCAATTCTGCAACTATATGAAACTAGATAAACTATTTTTAAGCTTATCTATCTAACAAAAAAAACAATATTAACGAAATTTACAATATTTTTTATGCCTAACATTGAAAATTTACGTATAATTTCTAAGTAAAAATACTAACAAAAAATTTAATCACCTCCTATTACTCCTATAATTACTACTAACTACTCCTATAATTTACCCATTTATCCCCAGCTAAATTATTTTTTATTCTTATGTTTCTCTGGTTTTTAATCATGGCAGCAGCATCCGAAGTATTAAATCCATTTCCATACTAACAAGCATGTAAATCATTATATAAAAATAAAAAGATGTATTTTGAAAAGAAGAGAAGTGATATATGTTCTCTTCCTTTTCTTAATAACTATCCTGAAATGTCACTATTTGAATTTCCGACATATTTTCTCATTTCGCAGACATAAGTTTGCTTATTTTCTCATCTGTACATCTACTCAAATTGGTTGGGTATTGACTCCAATAAACTCGAAAAGGCTTGAAGAACAAAAAGGAAGGCTATAAAGTTTTAGAAATGGGCGTCAATTAGAAGGATGATGATAGAGTGGAATCGATTGAACGTAAGTAATTATAAAATGGAAGTGAAAGGTAGTTAATATTTATTGCAGTGTACGCCTCTCATAAAGTCTTAAGTGTTGTGTTAATATATTCTAGAGCATAATTGTCCCACTTTAAAAATTTCTTTAACTAGTCACCAACATAAGGGTAAGAGCCTAATGTGTTTTTCTTTTTACAAAAATAATTTAACTACCTAAAATAATGATAAAATGTTAAGAATTAAGGCCTGACTTATAAAGAGTTAAACTTATATTTGTGCCGAATATAACAGGAATAATTCTACTTGCACTGATATTGCACAATCGATTCAATATCTGACTTAAGATGGTAAGCAATATGAAAAAAACTGCACTTATTCTAAGTATTTATTTTTCTCATATGAAAATTATTCTTTCTCAAAGAAATGGAGCTATAACTTTCCTCATAGCTAAGAATAGAATTTTCTTAAAAAAACCTTTTTGCACGCCTAACGACAGACCAATCCCCATTACACAAACTACACTCATTGCTCAATTTGTAAAACTGTAATTTACATGCATTATGTAGTTCTATTTATTTGTTATTTTTTTATAAAAAGCGTTCTTGGTGTTCCTCTTCACTTAAATTCACCACTGAAGCTGAATCGTCCAACACTTCAATGATTAAATCCGCAGATTTTGATAAACCTGCAGCATAACATGGAGAATGAAGAGTTGTATTTCCGTCATATTTTACCTTTTTGCTATCGAGAAGATAAAAATACTATTCAAGCGAGGAAACAATTAACCGATGTGTAAACAGAAGATGAATTGTTAGTACCCCAGTCAGTGGCGTAACGTACACCTCCCGCAACCATCGCATTCTCCGTTACGCCACTGAACCCAGTGCCAAAACTGGTTTGCAAAATTTCGATACGGAAATTTTGAAGTTGAAGCTACATTCCGAAGTTGAAGTTCACACGCGCGCACTAAAGGGAAAACTAATATTCCCTTTAGTTAAAAGGGGGAAATTATTATAGCAATTTCAAAGTATTTGTTCTTTCTCAAGACGATTTTATACTTCTCTAGTTTTTTTACTTCCTTTTACTCTACTCCTTATTTTTTGACACTAATGTTTACTCAGATTCTACCATTTAATGAAATCAAATTACAGTATGGGTATTCAATTTCATGCAAATTATGAGAAGTTAAATCACCGAAGAAATAAAATTTAGAGATTATAAAAGAAAAGAGGAATTAAAAAGCATATATATATATATACAGAATATATATATATATATATATATATATATATATATATATATATATATATATATATATATATATATATATTCTGTGTACTTCCGCGAATTCCTATTAAAAAACCCAATATATAAGAAAA
The DNA here is from genome assembly GCA_019973935.1 of Trichonephila clavipes. NCBI lineage: Eukaryota > Metazoa > Arthropoda > Arachnida > Araneae > Nephilidae > Trichonephila > Trichonephila clavipes. The sequence continues at coordinate 457,862 of BMAU01020471.1, forward strand.
TTTTAAAATGATCCAATTAAGGCAGTGCTTCTCAAACTTTCAATACTGGCGCCCCCCTTTTTAATCACAATTTTTATCGCGCCCCCCTTATGCATAATAATTTACTGAATGCAATAATAATGCACTTTTACGATAAAGCAACGATATTTATTATAAACCGTACAAATTCATGACATAAGTATTAAATTTGTATATGTTACTTTTAAGCAAAAAAGTTAAGTAATAGGATAATTACTAAAAAGTTATTTTTCCTTTCTCTGATTTTTAAATTGGAACATATTACAAAATGAGGTGGTTGTTTAGAAGACAAAATATAGATATCAGCTAAATATAGAAAATGAACTCAGAGGGTCAATTAAAAACTCCTTTCAAAAACTTTGCTCTGTAAGACAAGCCCATGGAAGTAGCTAATAATTATTAAACTTGTTCTTAATTTAGCATTATTTAATTAGTCATAAAATACTCTGTGCACCACTCATACATTAGAAGCAGTGTTTCTCACACTTTCAATACTGGCGACCCAATTTTCAATCATAATTTTTGTCTCGCCCCCTGTACAACAATAATGTATTTACTGCAATAAAAATGCACTTTGAGAGAGAGACGCTAAAGTTACAATACGATCTTAATTATAAACCGTACAAATTAATACGATAAGTATATTAAATTTTGTGTATATGTTTTTAAGTAATATATATTTTAAGTAATTTTCTTAAAATATATATTACTTAGAATTATGTTATTTTTCTTTCTCTAATTTTTAAATTGGAACAGATCGCAAAATGATGCATTTAATTAAAGATTTATTTCCTTCAGCATTCATTTCTCAAGGTACAAATGTCATTAGAAAAATAGTCTAGTCAATGTCGCTCTCTATCATATCCATCACATCTGGCACATTATAGGGTACGTTTGCGTGAGTCTGGGCAAACTATCGGACGTCTGCGCAAAACATGTAAAAAATGCTTTTCCTCGTTCAATTCCAGTCAGTTTTGGTCGACTCGATACTCCTATAGCTACCGAATCTAGCTTGAATGTACATTTTTTTTAATTTCCACGTTAATTGTAATTCACGGTAATTAAGTATTTACGGCAGTAGATTAAAACAATATCATACATACATTTTTAAGTCGTAAGCAAACATTCGACCATAATAAAGAATCAACAAGTACACAGACGAACGAGCATGGTTCCGAAAATTAAATCAAGGCGATTTTCTCAAAAATACTTAAATTTTGGATTTACCACTACTGAAGTAAATGATGGAATAAAAGCCCCAGCTCGATATGTGTTAAAACTTACAAATCTGTAGAACAACATGTGAAAGTTGTTTTTAAAACATGTAAAATCATTTAGCTATGTTGGCAAAGAATTTTAAAAAGTATTTTCTGGATGAGGACAGCTTGGTAGCAAGTTACGAGTGGATTAGGGATCTATTTCAAGATACTCCAGAAGGGCTCTCAACTTCCGAAAAAGAAATCTTCATAGATTTCACATCCAGTGAAAAATTAAAAGGCATTTTTGTAATAAATCGTTCTTTGAATTTGGGGTAGAGGTGGATGAGGAATTATCTGTACTGAAAACAAAAGCACTTCGTATACTATTACCATTTTCAACATCCTACCTTTTCAAACCGGATTTTCTGCAGTGGATGCCTTGAAGACAAAATATAGATTTCAGCTAAATATAGAAAAATAACACTTTAAGTGTCAATTTCTGATATTAAACCTTCCTTTGAAAAACTTTCCTCTACAAGACAAGCCCGTGGAAGTCTCTAATAATTATTAAACTTGTTCTTAATTTAGTAATAAGTTGGTGGCCGCGGTAGCCGAGTGGTATAGGTATTGGACCGTGGCTTTCTTTGCACGAGTTCGAGCCCAGTACCACTAAAGACCCGCCGTGTAGGGCAGTGATACACGTTAAATCTGTCGAGAGCTGAAACGTCCTCCCGTTGGTGTGGTGTGGTAGTTAGGAGAGGGGTGCCAGCTCAGGCACCAATCAATTAGTAATAAGATTGATTGATTGAATATTAACGTCGCACTGTTCAGCTGCACGAGGGCTTTTGACGACGGACCACGTAATTTTGAACCATCGTCAAGTGACGTGGATGACACCTGAGCTGGCACCCCTCTCTCCTAACTACCACACCACACCAACGGGAAAACGTTTCAACTCTCAACAGATTTAACGTGCATCGCTGCCCTACACGGCGGGTCTTTAGTGGTACTGGGCTCGAACTCGTGACAAGGCAAGCCACGATCCGATACCTATACCACTCGGCTACCGCGGCCAAATTCTTTAATAAGAAATTATTTATAAAATACCTTCTTCAGTACTGATACATCAAAAGTATACTGGCTGAAACACCGACTCTTCGCACGAGTTCATTTTTTAAAAAAATAAAACATTATTCTTGATATAATAGCTGAACTGTAAGGAGAGTAAAACTGTGTGCACGACATTGTATACAAAAATGTAAAATGATTTTTTTAGATAAATGCTATAATTGTAAATAACTGTTTAAAAGAACTGTAATTTTAAACCTCACACACTTAGCATTTAGAATTAATGTTAAATTACGAAAAGAATATAAAATTCCGATGAAGAATAATTGTGTTACTTTTTTAACATTTAAAGCGAGAGGACTTCAAAATGTTTTAACCCGGGAGCAGGCGCGTACTCGATACTAACATTAATGGTAGTGCGGGGGACTCAGTCACCCCAATCATTTGTTTAGAATTATTTTTACTGTACACGATACAAATCGGAATTCTAGTGAATATTTTAATTTATAGAAAGTATACTTACCTTCTTTCAAGGACTATTCAATTCTTTGATGATTTGAGAAAGAATCCAATAAAAACTGAACTAAAATGATTCAAAAGTACAAGACCATAATAAAGAACGCAAATCAGACACTTTTCAATTATCCTACAGAAATGTTAAACCAATCAATTCTTTTTCCAAATATCGCAAAACTCAATTATTTACAATTTCCCTAAGCGAAAAGCAAACGCATAAAAGATGGGAGGGAACTAATATTGATAATAACCATACCATAACATTGAAGGTCAATCAAATGATTAGCAAACGTACTATGCAGCCTGGCTGAAAAGTGAATCATGACTTCTTTCTTTTTCTTTTCACAACCAATGTACAGTATTTCAATAATAATTACAGTGGTGAATTGTTTATCTTCTTAGAATTTTCTCAGGGTCTGGGTTTCGTTTTTCTTTTAACGAGTAATATTTTTATGTTAAAACGTAATAAAAAAATCTCTCATTGAGGAAATACGGCAAATAAAAAAAAAAATGTTTTTTTTTTCTTTAATTTGGTTTTGGGATCAAAGATAGCTATTTGATGACGGAAAAGCCAGATAATAAACATAATTTATGTCAGTATTGTTGTTGTGTATTTTTTTTTATGGAAGAAAGCATTTTGTTTTACTTCTCTTTCCGGTTATTTTTAAAAAAAATCTTTAAATTTCGATACGCTCGCGCCCCCAGGGGGCGCCCCACACTTTGAGAAACACTGAATTAAGGACTTCCTAGTTTACAAGATTAAATTATTAATCTAGTTCGTGAATGTAAATTTCCATTTATTTTACATGTATTCGTACTACTTAACTAATAAAAAATATTAAAAATGCAGGAAAAGTAATTAATATGTAAATATTTTTAGAGTAATACAATCACAAAAAGAGAATATTATCACCATTTTCATTACGATTAAATTGGATTTTAACTAATAAAATGTAACTTTAAATAAAAAGTGACTGTATTTTTATATAAATGGGTTAAAAAAGATACAGTTATCCTTTTTACAGTTTGTTAATTTATAATGTTGGTTTCCTTAATGTATAAAATAGTTCTAAACACAATTTATAAGAGAATTGATCAGTATATATATTCAAAGATAATTTTTTTTAGGATTACGTTAGTTTTTCTACGGTTTTCATTTCTTTTATAAGCTTTGTTATCTTCATGGAATTCTCTTGTCAATTGATTACAAAATTAATAAAATTTAATGTCTGGGGAAAAACTTCAAAAGTAGAAAGAGAAGTTTTTTTATGAGCAGTGCAGCATAAAATAATTATTATAAAATAATGATTAATTATTGTGTAAATTATTAAAATGTACGATATATTGTAAATAATCAAATCAATACTTCTGAGTTAATTTTTTGAAATTTTAATTTGTATGTGAGAATTTAAGAGAAGAAAGCTTTTTATTAGTGTAACTTTTCTGGGATTTATGATTGTATTACTGTTTATTCTCTAATTATATGCATAAATATCTCTCTAGTATTGTTCATTGATTACTCTTAAGTACTACATTAAAAGAATCCGCATTGAGTTAATTATTATTTCTCAGATGGAAAATAAGTAATTTGTTCCTATCAAAATATATGTCGTACATTTACTTAAAATCATTTAACCACAGGGTAAATGGCAAAAGTTATGAAAAAGTTGCAATAATTTTTGCTTAAAGTTTACTAAATGGAAAAATAAAATTAACATTATTTTTAAATAAAAAAATTAGCCACGCTTTACACCAATTTTCCTTTTTTTTGTATGCGTATCATTTGATAACCCATAATATCAAATAATTTTAGCCTTGTATCAAGGCCTCATTTTTTATTTGGAACAGTTTGTTCTATAAGTTCACTTTCTTTTTCAATGAAATATGAATAATTCTTTAATATTATTTGATATGAAGTATTTTTTCTGTTGGCATACATTCTTCAAATTCTCTTCCTACTTTATTTTATCATTCTGTCTTTCTCTGTTGGTTTTAGATTCGTTATCAAGAAACTGAAGCCATCCATATCATACAGGCTAAATTATTTTTAAGTTTAAAGTCTGACAATTTTTGTTTTTCATTCATTATAAATGATTTAAATAATGATATTATACGTGATTAAAAAATAGTGAATCATGATGGATAAATTAAATGGCCAGAATAATTAATGCGCTTGCAATGAGACAATCCTGAGGATTGAAGGTAAATGATCTCTAACGGTGGTATCTGCTTTCAGTCACCTTTCCCGGTGATCAAGTTTATATAAGGGTTTCCCATATGAGAAAAGTGAACAAGCTGATAAAAAGAAAGATTTTATTAGAAATCAAAAGCAATTGCTATGGATGTTGTAACACAGGTCCCATCGTTTCGGCAGCAGGTTTATGTCTTCACTCTAGAAAGAACGTGGTTAATTCTTGAGGGAGTCCTATCCAGTTTCCTTCACTTCATCGTCCAAATAGAAACGTAATACTGTCTTAAATCGCCTAAAGACCTAGATGGCAGAGGGTGACAAATCTGGACTGTACGTGGGTGTTCTAACATTTCCAGACAGAATTTTTTTAAAGTCACCTTGGCTTCACGGGATACACGTGGGCGGGCATTTTCATGAAGATCTGATATCATTTGCTACCCTTCTGGGAAACTTTTACACCAACTGTTCCAAGACGTTCGACCTAAACAGTGCTCGCCATAAACTATCACTATTCGTTGAAAGATTTCCGCTTTTTATTCATTTCCTGCAATCAGAAACCGTATTATCGCATTTTGTTCTGATCTGGACGCGTATTTATATGGCTCAACTTTACTTTGAATTAATTTCTTCTACCACTAACAAGTTTCACTCTTAAACATCGTATGTGGTGTACATTTACTACTGTCCTTCGTGTCCCTGTTTGGTGGCTCTGTTATAGTTGCACTCATTCTGACGCAATCACATATGTCCCCTTTTCATTTGGTCAACCCTTATACTTATACTGACTCCAATAACCGTACTTGAGTTGTAATAGTACTATTTCGGTAGTATTATTTTAGTAGGAGCATTTTTTTCGCAAAATCCTTCCAAACCACTTAGTAGTGGATCAATCAATATTTTTTGGAATTTGTATTATTCAAATTACAAACCATAATTTAGTCCCGTTGAGTGAAGCCGCTTTATTCCTGTATATACTTCTCTGATTTTTGATTTGCTTTAAATACATTTAAGTGCTTTCATAATTTTAACGGTATTCATTTTAAGCAGCTCTATTTGAAAATATATAGATTTTTCTTTCTGTGACTGAGTTTGTAACCAATCTTCCAATTTAGCATCCTCACCAAATATTACGTAATCCTTTTGAAATAATTGTTGCGGAATTCTTTTAAGAATTCCGCAAGGCTTTCGGTTTTGTACTACCTCAATGTAAATAAAGTTGAAATACAACAGTCTAGTTTTATAATTATTCTTTTATTGCAGCTGAACTTGTATAAACTAGTATTAATTTTGGTTAGTAAAACCATATTAAAAATGTTAATAAAGAAAAATTAAACAGAGCGATGCGTGCAATCACGGCACTATTATGAAACTATTAATGTTTGAAGAAGAAGCAAAATATATATATTACTTCTATTTAATTTGAAGTATTACTCAAGTAAAACCGTGCCACTGAATAAAAACTGGCGAGTTCAAAGAACAATACTATGATATCAGGGACACAAATAATTTGGAACTTACAGAAAAAAGGGTATCTTTCAAGAAATTGAAAATAGACTAGATTTAAAGGAAAATTTAGAGAAATTCTCTATTTTTTAACTGTTAAATATTTTGTTAGTTCTGTAAATAATTTTTAAATTAAAGTATCTCAACTCATTTTTAGTCGCATATGGATAAAAAACTTCCGAAAATTCCATTATCGATATTTAGAGGTAAAGATGATTGACCTTGTTTTAAATCACAGTTTGATAACATAACTGCACACGCGCGAGTCGTAAAAACTGTCTTATTTGAAAACATCATTACAAAAATGATTCTAAAATACTTGGAACTTCTCAAGGTTTTTTCGAGCTATTCATCAAAGCTTCAGAAAGTAGGTTCGGAAACAAAAATCTCCTCACTAAGACTCATATTAATACAATTTTAGAAATAGAAAAACTAACAAATGAATCAGTGGATATTAGAACTATGACAGATATTCCAAACGAGAACGTTAAATTACGTGGTCCGTCGCCAAAAGCCCTCGTGTAGCTGAACAGTGCGACGTTAATATTCAATCTATCAATCAATTAACTAAACGAGAACGTCAGACTTTTAAAACGTCTAGGATTTTAGTGCAAAAATTTAGATGAACTTTTGCTGCTCAAAACAATTTTGAAAATAGTAGATAGAGAAACAAGCGAAAGCAATTTGGCTAACTATTGATCAAAATCAAATCCAAAATTAGATGCGTTTTTAACTTTTTTAGAAAAACGAGCAAAACTATCCTGAGTATTAATGGTGCAAATCTTTTACATTATAAACTAAAACGAGTTGCATGTATGACCATTAATAAAAGCAAAAACTTTCTTAATTCGAATACTCTTTCTAACTCTTGTATAACACCTAAATTGCCTCATTTGATTTATATAATATATATTTAATTAAATGAAGGGCCATAACTTGTGCATCCCCTGATTAAAAGAACATCATCTGGTTAAATAATGTAAGCAAAAAGAATCGTGTTCAGTTTGTAAGAAACATCATGATACATTATCGCATATTTTTGAAGCAATCAACCTCAAATGGCTTCAGTTAATGAGATACTGGCCATTTTTATCGAAGCTCATGAATCATCCCAGCTAAAACATTTTAATGCGTTTTAGAACTATTTTGTATCAAAAAGAGAAAAAAAATATTGCTGACCGTAGTTGTTTAAATTAGAAAAGCGGATGTAAAGAACTTTTTCTCTTCAAAGTGATTTTGGATTCCGTATATCACCTTTCGTGTTTGTTACGCAAAAATTATCTAATAATTTAATGCTGAAAACAGAAAAATAAAATAAAATAAAATAAAATAAACTCATTCATTTCAAGTCTTGAGGAAATCTTATTTAAAAATAAATAAAAAGTTAATGCAGTAATAAAAAATTATAGCTGGAGTTTTTCCAACAGCATTAGAACTCATAATCGTTCCATTTGTTGCACATACAAAAT